>CM038670.1:201188511-201672171 GCA_021605145.1 Aegilops bicornis
TGATTTTTTGTCATAGAAGTAGGAGCCCACCACATCTATGATGATACCGGGTTTTGTCACAATTATCATCATAGAAGTGTCATTTGTATGACAGAAAAAAATTTCGTTCGGCCCAAAATGTCACGGATGTGTCTTTTTTTTGTAGTGATGTGCAGATCACGGAGGTGCCATACCTTCGGTGCTAGGATCGGTCGGATCGTGAAGACGTACAACTACATCAACCACGTTGTCATAACGCATTTGCTTCCGGTCTACGAGGGTACGTAGACAACACTCTCCCCTCTCGTTGCTATGCATCACCTAGATAGATCTTGCGTGATCGTAGGATTTTTTTGAAATTACTGGGTTCCCCAACAGTGGCATCCGAGCCAGGTCTATGTGTAGATTTTATATGCACGAGTAGAACACAAAGAGTTGTGGGCGATAATAGTCATACTGCTTACCAGCATGTCATACTTTGATTTGGCGGTATTGTTGGATGAAGCGGCCCAGACCGACATTACATGTACGCTTACGTGAGACTGGTTCTACCGACGTGCTTCGCACACAGGTGGCTAGTGGGTGTCTGTTTCTCAACTTTAGTTGAATCGAGTGTGGCTACGCCCAGTCCTTGTTGAAGGTTAAAACAGCACACTTGACGAAAAATCGTTGTGGTTTCTGATGCGTAGGTAAGAACGGTTCTTGCTAAGCCCGTAGCAGCCACGCAAAACTTGCAACAACAAAGTAGAGGACGTCTAACTTGTTTTTGCAGGGCATGTTGTGATGTGATATGGTCAAGACATGATGTTATATTTTATTGTATGAGATGATCATGTTTTGTAACAGAGTTATCGGCAACTGGCAGGAGCCATATGGTTGTCGCTTTATTGTATGAAATGCAATTGCCATGTAATTGATTTACTTTATCACTAAGCGGTAGCGATAGTCATGATAGCAATAGTTGGCGAGACGACAATGATGCTTCGATGGAGATCAAGGTGTCAAGCCGGTGACGATGGTGTTCATGACGGTGCTTTGGAGATGGAGATCAAAGGCACAAGATGAAGATGGCCATATCATATCACTTATATTGATTGCATGTGATGTTTATCCTTTATGCATCTTATTTTGCTTAGTTCGGCGGTAGCATTATAAGATGATCTCTCACTAAATTTCAAGGTACAAGTGTTCTCCCTGAGTATGCACCGTTGCGAAAGTTCGTTGTGCCGAGACACCACGTGTTGACCGGGTGTGATAAGCTCTACGTTCACATACAACGGGTGCAAGCCAGTTTTGCACACGCAGAATACTCGGGTTAAACTTGACGAGCCTAGCATATGCAGATATGGCCTCGGAACACTGAGACCGAAAGGTCGAGCATGAATAATATAGTAGATATGATCAACATAGTGATGTTCACCATTGAAAACTACTCCATCTGACGTGATGACCCGACATGGTTTAGTTGATTTGGATCACGTGATCACTTAGATGATTAGAGTGATGTCTATCTAAGTGAGAGTTCTTAAGTAATATGATTAATTGAACTTTAATTTATCATGAACTTAGTACCTGATAGTATTTTGCATGTGTATGTTGTTGTAGATAAATGGCCTGTGCTACTGTTCCATTGAATTTTTATGCATTCCTAGAGAAAGATAAATTGAAAGATGATGGTAGCAAGTACACGGACTGGGTCCATAACTTGAGGATTATCCTCATTGCTGCACAGAAGAATTACATCCTGGAAGCACCACTAGGTGCCAGGCCTGCTGCAGATGCTACTGATGACGTTAAGAACGTCTAGCAGAGCAAATCTGATGACTACTCGATAGTTCAGTGTGCCATGCTTTACGGCTTAGAACCGGGACTTCAACGACGTCTTGAACGTCATGGAGCATATGAGATGTTCCAGGAGTTGAAGTTAATATTTCAAGCAAATGCCCGAATTGAGAGATATGAAGTCTTCAATAAGTTCTATAGCTGCAAGATGGAGGAGAATAGTTCAGTCAGTGAACATATACTCGGAATGTCTGGGTACCACAACCACTTGACTCAACTGGGAGTTAATCTTCCTGATGATAGTGTCATTTACAGAGTTCTTCAATCACTGCCACCAAGCTAAAAAAGCTTCGTGATGAACTATAATATGCAAGGGATGGATAAGACAATTCCTGAGCTCTTCGTGATGCTAAAAGCTGCGGAGGTAGAAATCAAGAAGGAGCATCAAGTGTTGATGGTAAACAAGACCACCAGTTTCAAGAAGAAGGGAAAAGGGAAGAAGGGGAACTTCAAGCAAAACAACAAGCAAGTTGCTACTCAAGTGAAGAAGCCCAAGTCTAGACCTAAGCCTGAGACAGAGTGCTTCTACTGCAAAGGGACTGGTCACTGGAAGCGGAACTGCCCCAAGTATTTGGCGGATAAGAAGGATGGCAAAGTGAAAGGTATATTTGATATACATGTTATTCATGTGTACTTAACTAATGCTCGCAGTAGCGCCTGGGTATTTGATATTGGTTCTGTTGCTCATATTTGCAACTCAAAATAGGGGCTACGGATTAAGCGAAGATTGGCTAAGGATGAGGTGACGATGCACGTGGGAAATGGTTCCAAGGTCGATGTGATCGCGATCGGCACGCTACCTCTACATCTACCTTCGGGATTAGTTTTAGACCTGAATAATTGTTATTTGGTGCCAACGTTGAGCATGAACATTATATCTGGATCTTGTTTGATGCGAGACGGTTATTCATTAAAATCAGAGAATAATGGTTGTTCTATTTATATGAGTAATACTTTTATGGCCATGCACCCTTGATGAGTTGTCTATTTTTGTTGAATCTCGATAGTAGTGATACACATATTCATAGTATTGAAGCCAAAAGATATAAGTTCAATAATGATAGTGCAACTTATTTGTGCAACTTATTTGTGGCACTGCCGTTTAGGTCATATTGGTGTAAAGTGCATGCAGAAACTCCAAGCTGCTGGGCTTTTGGAATCACTTGATACTTGCGAACCATGCCTCATGGGCAAGATGACTGAGACTCCATTCTCCGGAACTATAGAGCGAGCAGCAGACTTGTTGGAAATAATACATACTGATGTTTGCGGTCCGATGAGTGTTGACGTTCGCAGCGGGTATCGCTATTAGCTGCCCTTCACAGATGATTTAAGCAGATATGGGTATATCTACTTGATGAAACATAAGTCTGAAACATTTGAAAAGTTCAAATAATTTTAGAGTGAAGTGGAAAATCATCGTAACAACAAAATAAAGTTTCTACAATCTGATCATGGAGGAGAATATTTGAGTTACGAGTTTGGTCTTCATTTGAAACAATGTGGAATAGTTTCGCAACTCACGTGTAGCGACCAGACCTCAAACAGTCTGATCTCTGTGCATAAGTGTCATCCCTGGATCGGTAATGCTGACACACACAGTACTTGAAGGATTTATAACAGGGTAGCAATCACACACTTATTACATCGAATGTCTCAAAAGAGAACTTATTACAATAAATATGGCTTAAGGCCATCTAATACGATAACAGCGGAAGGCTTGGAAGATAAAGTGAGTCCAGCAACTCCAACGACATCACTGAGTGAAAGATCACGACCTAAAGCTCCTTACTCATCGTCTGAAAAGTCTGCAACATGATACGTTGCAGCCCAAAAATGGGTCAGCACATGGAATATGTTGGCAAGGTAACACAAAAGAGTAATGAACAGAACAATGCTATCACTACATGCATATATGGCTGGTGGAGGCTGTATGGTTAATATGTTTTGCGAAAAGCCAATTTTTCCCTACTGCAAAGGAAATATATTTTATTTAACTATCATGGTGGTTTTTAAACATTGAGAATGGTAAACCCCATCTCAATCCCAATTAAAAGTAATTAATAACCCAATCAAGTTTTATAATTAAGAGCGATGAGATCCACATGATAATCCAAGAACTAGATACTCAAAACGTCCATAACCGGGGACACGGTAACCATGATTAGATTGTACACTTACAGAGGTTTGTGCACTTTTCCCCACAAGACTCGATCTCCTCTGTTGGATTTCTCGCACTACAAAATGTTTGAGAAACGGATGACCGAGACATAGTCTTTCCGAAAAGGTCCCCTTAACCGATAGATATGCCGGTACACCTACAATCCCCTACATCTGCTAGCCCATCATGGAAAGGTTTCCCACAAATTACTCAACTATGCCAGAGCCCATAATGGCATGTGGCTGCACACAAAAGTTTCTAGCATGAAAAACCTTATGACCCCTTTGAGCCTGGGTGGCAGTCCATAGGAGAATCACACATTACCCCCGGATTTCCAAAAATACAGGCAATCACTGGAATTCCCCAGGTGCCTCAATCCACCGAGATGTGTATTAAAGTTGCCACCTTAAGTTAACCATTATTTAACAATGCTCACATCTTTCATGAAAACTCTCAAAACCCAAAGCACGTCTACGAGCATAGCATAGCAATATAAGCAACGTAGAAGTAACTCCCAAGGTTTGATAATAAACAGGTGAATAGGTTCTACCTCATCTACTTCCCAAGCCCACAATTTAATTCAGATTCTAACCATGCAATTGTTTGAGGGTTGATCTAATGCAATAAAACTGGGTAGTAAAGAGGTACGATCAAAGTGTTACTTGCCTTGTTGATGATCCGCAAAACCTAGAGACTCGTAGTAGCACGCTTCGCACTCCGGGTACTCTATCGCAAACAAACAAGCATACAAAAAGCAATCAAGCAAGGGCACGGGTAAAACTCAAATAATAGATCTAACCAGAAAGTTCAACTTAAGAACTCCGGTTTGCAAAAAGAATCAAATCAAACGAAGCAACAAAACTCAAACGGCGAAAGAAACAAGCTTCATTTACTAATCCGGACTAAAGTCAAATTTTACAATAGCAAAGTCTTGTTTAAGTTGGTTAAACAGAAAGAGGGTTTCGAGACGAAACTCTAGGCGCTTGCGCCTGATTCCGATAAACGAGCAAAAAGTTATACAAAAATGAAAATCGGATCAGAAATTGCTATCGAAAATAATCGCGGAAAATCCGAGAAAAAGAAAAACTGATGAACAGGCTAACGAACGAACGTTCGCTGTCTGCGGCTAACGAGTGAACACTGTTCGTTAAAACGAATGTACGGACGAACGTCCACTAAATAAATAAACCCAAAAAAATAAAACCGATCTATTCTAAAAAAACAAAAACTAGGGTTTTCTAAAAAAATGAATCGGTTTTAAAATAAAACTGAACGACGGCGACAGCGGCGTATACCTCCCAAAGGCTCGAGGCGAGGCGGGCGGTTCGGTGGGGTTCGGCTACAAGGGCTCGGGCGGCGGCGAGGCTGGGCCGAGGCGCGAAGGCAAGGCGGCAAGGCGCTGTGGTGTGGCGGGTTATGCTGGGCTGAGGCGATGGCGGAGGGCGGCTGGCGACTTGGGGTCCCGAGCTCGGCTTATAAAGGGGGGCGGAGGCTGCTTGGGCGAGGGGCACGCGGCCGGCGCTGGGTTGGGCTGGCTGCCTGGGCTCGCCCAACACCGACTTTTTTAAATAATGTTCCGCCAAAATAAATCCTAGAAAAATAAATAAAATCTAAAAATGCCAAAACAAATTTTCACCGTCTAAATAAAATATTTAGAACAAGATGAACATTTTCTTGGCCCTAAAATGCAACTTTGAAAACGTGGAATTTTTCTAATTCAAATAAAATTGCAATAAAATCCAAATAAAATATTTATTTGGTTTTTAATATTTTTCCTCTAATATTTCATCTATTTTGGAGAAGTCATTTTATCTCCTCTCATATAATTTTATTTTTGAAATATTAGGAAGGGAAAATAATCAAAACCAAATGATCCTCCTTTCAAAATGCGAGAAAACTCAAATATGAAAATAACGAAATCCCCAACTCTCTCCGTGGGTCCTTGAGTTGCGTAGAATTTTTAGAATCAAGCCAAAATGCAATAAAATATGATATGCAATGATGATCTAATGTATAACATTCCAAATTTAAAATTTGGGATGTTACAAACCTACCCCCTTTAGATGAATCTCGCCCTCGAGATTCGGGTTGGCTAGAAAATAGGTGAGAGTGATCCTTTCGTAGGTCTTCTTCTCGTTCCCAGGTGGCTTCATCTTTAGTATGGTGACTCCACTGGTCCTTGCAGAACTTGATTAATTTGTTACGTGTGACACGGCTGGCAAAATCAAGAATCTTAACTGGCTTCTCCTCGTAGGTCAAATCACTATCCAATTGTATCGCTTCCAGCGGTACTATATCTCTTAGAGGAATATCAGCCATCTCTGCGTGGCACTTCTTCAGCTGAGAAACATGGAACACATCATGAACTCCTGACAATCCCTCGGGCAATTCCAACTTGTAAGCAACTTCTCCCATACGTTCCAAAACTCTATATGGTCCCACAAATCGTGGCGCTAGCTTTCCCTTAACTCCAAAGTGCTTCACTCCTTGAAGTGGGGATACCCGAAGATACATTCTGTCTCCGACTTCGTAAGTTGTCTCCTTGCGTTTAGAGTCCGCATAACTCTTCTGCCTGGACTGGGCTACATTGAGTCTATCATGAATCAGCTTAACCTTCTCTTCAGAGTCTTTAATCAAATTTGGTCCAAACAACTGTCGGTCTCCAACTTCGTCCCACAACAACGGTGTTCTGCACCTCCTTCTGTACAAGGCTTCGAAAGGGGCCATCTTCAAACTGGCTTGATAACTGTTGTTATAAGAGAACTCTGCATAAGGCAAATTATCGTCCCAACTGGATCCATAGTCTAGCGCACAAGCTCTCAACATGTCCTCCAGAATCTGATTTACTCTCTCGGTCTATCCATCCGCTCATGTAGTGAAAAGCTGTCTTGAACTCTAGCCTGGTTCCCAAAGTTTCATGCAACCGATTCCAAAACTTTGAAGTAAACTGGGTTCCTCTATCTGATACAATGGTCCTCGGAACTCCATGCAGACATACGATCCTGGTCATGTATATCTTTGCCAACTTAGCACTGGTGTAAGTGGTCTTTACTGGGATGAAATGAGCTACTTTTGTCAAACGATCAACTACAACCCATATCGAGTCATAGCCTGAACGAGTCATGGGTAATCCCGTGATAAAATCCATGCCTAGCTTATCCCACTTCCATTCGGGTATTGGAAATGGTTGTAGCAATCCGGCTGGCTTCTGATGTTCTGCCTTCACTCTCTGACATACATCACAAACTGCTACATACTCCGCAATATCCCTCTTCATTCCGGTCCACCAGAAACTGTCCTTCAAATCCAGATACATCTTGGTATTTCCTGGGTGAATCGAATATGGCGAATCATGGGCCTCTTGCAGAATCAACTTCCTGATCTCCTGATCATTGGGTACATATAAGCGGTCCTCAAACCATAAGGTATCGTGCCCATCCTCACGAAATCCTTTAGCCTTTCCTTTGCTCATTCTTTCCTTTATCTCGGCAATCTCCTTGTCCGTCTTCTAAGATTCTCTGATCTTATCCATCAAAGTAGACTGAATTTCCAATGCTACTACATAACCTCTTAGAACTATTTCCAAACATAGCTCGCGAAGATCCTCTGCTAACTCCTTGGGCAACTCTCCGGTCATGAGTGTATTGACATGACTTTTGCGGCTGAACGCATCAGCTACTACGTTAGACTTTCCGGGATGATAATGTAATCTCATATCATAATCCTTAATGAGCTCCAACCATCTCCTCTGCTTGAGATTCAACTCCTTCTGCGTGAAGATATACTTCAAACTCTTGTGATCCGTGTATACCTCACTGTCGGGGATATACCCCGCGGCGTAAACTGGCCGGAAGTGTAACCCGGCCGGACTTGGCGGTTTATCTGAAGACCCCGCAGACACTTGGCGAGTTACTGGCGACCCGCCCTGACCTGGCGGTTTACAAGCAACCCGCCTGGTTGTTTTGACTCACTAGTGACCCGACGGGCGGTTCAGACGGATGACAAGGCCCAAGGCCCAGAAGGCTGGTTTATGTTAACGGTGGGTCGGTTTAAGAGGAAAGGCAAGAAGGATATTTCCCTTACAAGGAGTCAAGACCCGGACTTGTATCCGGTTTGTATTAGAGATAGATTTTTCCTAATCCTAATAGGACTCCACATGTAACCCGCCCCTTCGGGGCAGGGCTCCCTAAAGAGGGTCAAGCTACAAGCAAGAAGAAACAATCTTAGGGCTAGACATAACTAGGAGCACCGGTTTACGACGACTCCCTCTTGATCATAATGAGATCTAGCCACAAACAGCATGTAGGGCTATTACCGGATGATGTTTCCCGGGGCCCGAAGCTGTCTAAATCCTTGTCTCGTGTGTTGATCCGCCTCGCGTCTCTCGATTCCAACCAACCCCTTCAAGCTACCGCATAGAGGCGTTGGCCTCACGACTAAGTCCTTGCCGTGACAAATCCACGACAGTTGGCGCCCACTGTGGGGCCTGCGCACGATGGTGTTGAGTTCTTGAAGGGATTTCTTCAGGGATCGAGAAGTTCATAAGTTTCCGGATGAAGAGAGTTAGTTCCAGAAAGATCTACGTCGACCAGCAGTTGGAACAGCGCGTACGAAATTATGATTTGGAAGTTTTTAGGGTTGCGTGCTAAAGCGGCTGCAGCAAGCGCCGTGGAGATTCGCCAAGTTCGAGACAATAATGTTTTATAAGGAGAAGTGTCAAGGATCCATCAGTCGCCGATTGCACCGAGACGGACCATAATTTTTCATTGCGGCTATTTTTTGCGATCCGCCGAGTTGTGGCTGTTTTTGTCCACATCTTCACGTTCGTTTCAAGTTTCAATGCAATCTGAAGCATCTCGATTACTCCAGATTAACTGTCAGCACAAAAAAGGAGTCTGGTACGGATTCATGCAACCCACTAGGACCAGGAGGAAAAGAAAATTATTTTGTCCGTCAGAATCAGATAAAGCAGAGAAAACAAAAGAGGCCAGATTTAAAGACCGAAGACTTGGGCACTCAAATTTGTTTATGCAGATCAAGAGAAAAGGATTGGCAGCAGGCCAGCCATGATCCTACTTTTCCATGGTTAATTTCCCCAAAAACACTATTAATTGTGGTGCACAAGTGGGATGCCCCAAAAAGCTCCTCGCGTGGAGGCTAAATACAGCTACAAGTACATCTAGTACTAATGCTACACGGATTTCAAAGTTTAATTGACACATAGTACAACCACGTCTCTGCACTACGCCAGCTCGTGGGAAGATACCATATCAGCATGCATGCAGTTTTTATCGGTTACCTCCACCGGATCACATCGCCACTGCGATCCACCTCCGTCGGCTTGCTTCTGCCGTGGCCCGCCTTTTGAGACGCCAGGCAGCCGTATCGTCGCCCGCCCTTTGTCTCTGCCACGCCGGGCCACCTCGCCGGTTCACCAACCAGCGCCCTTGTTAAACCGCCGACAAGTGGTTGATCCGCTGCTGCGCCCATTCCCCGCACACCTCTACGGGTGAGGGTTTAGGTCTCCGTCGAGTCACCGTATGTGAGACCGCCGTCGCCGCTATCACTTCTGATATGAGCCGCTGCTGACGCTCGCCGCCCCCACCGGATTACTGAGCCGCCCCTCCTAGAGGGAAAGACCAGTCTATGCTTATGTTCGAGGCGTGTGCACGGAAAGTCAAACCAACCAAAAAGAGTACTAGTATTCATTGCTACTTGGAAAACTACTAGTACATACACGGATTCTAAGATGATTTACAAGAAAAAGGATCCATCAGAGGGAGATGATAATGGGAAGCTGGCACCTCTGAGACGCCACGGCTGCACTCCGTTGCTACCTATGATCAAACCGGACCTGAATTAGTCACCTATTGAGCTACCCCTCGCCAGCGTGTCGAGCGACTGCGGTGGCCACACCATCGAATCCGAACAGATGATCAATTCTTGCTGCAGTCGTTTGTCGTCATGGCTGACAAGAATTGTGCTACGCTGTCGTTGCTGGAGCCTGGCCACCTTGGCCAAGCTGCTATCAACATCCGAAAAATACCAGGTGCTATTTATCCTATTTATTTTTAAACACGTATTAATTCATGCGAGCGAAAGTACTTTGCCCTGCTGTGTTTTATATGCAGAAGAATTATTCGTCACAAGGTGGCATTATACCACGGAGATGGAGGCATGCCAACATCATTTGGCACGGGTGGTCATCCTTATTCAACAGACTCTTGCACCGGCTTACAAATGTCGTGGCTGGCTCGTTCGTCCGCACCGCTTTAAAACGCCACTGGCGACTTGCCCATCCGCCCTCACGGCCGGGTCACGTGTCCGCGCTAGCTTACAAACGCCGTGGCCGACTCGCTGTCCGCGCCAGCTTACAAACGTCGCGCCGACTCACCCGTCTGCATCGGTTTACCACGATGTGGCCGTTTCACCCGTGAGCGACTTCAACTTCACCTAGCGATCATCAATGTCATGGCGGATTATTTCCGGCCTGGCACATAAGGTGATATCCATCTACAATATATTTTATTAGTACATATTATTTTTTTCAAAGAGCAGTTTATCTTTGCCTTGGTCTGCAATATTGTATGCAGGACAATTATTCATTGTAAACGTGGTTTATACCATGGGTACGAAGCACGCTACCGCAACGCCTCGCTGGTGTTCGTCCGTGCCACATTACACGGTGAATGGACGCGTGCAAGACGCCGCCCTTACTGCCCGGTTTACATCAGCTTGCCGGGACCGTGCCTGCGTTTGATTCGCCCGTCCGAACCGGTTTACAATGCCGCGGCCGACTCATCTGTCTGTGCCGCCTCTGATGCTGCGGTCGTATTTTCCGTCCGTCTCTCGCGGCCTGGTCTACATCAACATACCGGGCCGCACCTATCTGCATGAGCTGTTTATTGAGTATGAGCAAGTCACAGCTTGGGTAGCCCAGTTTTTCTTTCAACAAATTGGAGGCAAATTATCATCAACCGCCGTCTGCATTGGATGGCTCAATGGAGAGGCACACAAGTCGCCGCCACTACAGTTTGGTTAAACTTCAAAGAGCCAGTTGGAAGGAAACATTGGCGAAAGGTTAGACACGGCTCATACGGGATCATTTATAACCCGCCGCAGTCACCTCAAACTTCTGTGGATTCACATTGTGCTATCAACACCAATGATATACAAGTTATGCCGGTTTATATCACGGTCAAACATGGAGAATCTCAAGCCAACTCCTTGAGTCGCCTTTGAGACTCGGGGGCTACGATTACATAACTCAGCAAATCTTGCCAGTTTCAGCAAAATTAAAAACCCCAGGATGATGGATGGAAAGATAACCTGGTCCCGGAGGCTACTGTTATATTGATGAAAATTTAAAGGCTGTCAGAAAATTTCCGGCTTAGAAAGTATATAACAGTTACAAAATCCCGGCTCAATGAAGAAGTTCCGGGTCATCAGAAAGGATTCCAGTTTAAAATCCGGCTAAAGGGAAGTCAGTCTCACTGAAGCTCGCAAATATCCGGTTTACAATCCTGTTCAAGGGAAATCTGTTTTCTCATAAAGCTCTGAAACTCTCAAATCCGGTTTAAAAATGTCCGGTTCAAAAAGGAATTAACTTCTCGCAAGCGCGAGTTTAAAGGCCGTCAGAAAATTTCTGGCCGAAAATGAAGATTCCGGTTTAAAATTCGGTTCAAGGGAAAGATGTCTCCCACAAAGCTTTGAAGCTCTCAATATCCGATTTAACATCCGGTTCAAGAAGGATTTATCTCTTGCAAAAAGTTAAAGGGTGCCAAAGAGGACCTGCTGCCATGATGCGCGGTTCAAACATGGGTATCATGCCTTATTGGCTTATCATATTATTGATCACTTGGGGGCTTTGGTCGTATCCGAACCATAGTCACACCTCTTGATCGGCTCAATGCCACAGCATTACTTGGGGACCTGGTCAAGTCTGAACCATAGTCACACCTTTTGATCGGCCTAGTGCCACAACATCACTTGGGGGCTTTGGTCGAACCCGAACCATCGCTACACCTCTTGATCGGCGTAATGCCAAAGCATCATTTGGGGACCTGGCTGACTCGAACCATAGCTACGCCTTTTTGGGAGCTTGGTCGTGTCCGACCATGGTAATGCTTCTTGATTGGCTCAAAGCCTCATTTGCAATGGTTTTATCTTTGCCTTTGCTTGAATTCTGTTTTCTTTTTTGATAAGCATTTCTTTTGTTGCGTTTACAAAATCGACATTATTAAACCGGTTCGACTGTCAATTACAAATTGACGGAACATGCTCAAATCTTAATCCGGAGACTATCAACCCGGTCTGGCTTTGACTCAAAGTCACCAGATATATATGGTTAATCCGGTGTTTATCACAACCCGCACGGTTTTATCATAAACCGCACAATATGGAAGGAGTTATCAAGATTACTCAAGATTGGGGTTATCACCCTTACTACAAAAAGTTGGTAAACCAATGATGTGATTAAATGTCACAGGTATGATATATTCCATATTTAATTATTCTTAAGTGCAGCCTTGGTTATAAACCCGGGTTATATGTTGGGCATTATGAGCCGTCCGGCGGTAAACCGCCAGGACACTTTAAACTTGTTGTATGCGGAAACATGTTGAATAAAGCGTGATTATAAATTATCCGGTGTTTATTAAACCGGCCTGGCTTTAAGAAGATAAGTCGTCAGTATATGATGAGAAATTATCCGGTGTTTATTAAACCAGCCTGGCTTTAAGAAGATAAGTCGCCAGTATATGATGAGAAATTATCCGGTGTTTATTAAACCGGCCTGGCTTTGGACTATAAGTCGCCAGTATATATTTGGATTGCGCCATTGGAATCATGCGCTTATAAATGATTGGGTTATATTATTCAAATAGCCAAACTTGGCTGAATTTTCATTATGATATTGGATGAATAAGGTTTTCATACCGGATTATATTATCTTGAATAGCCAACATGGCTGGATTTTTATTATGGTTATTAATATTATGATTGAGGTTTTCAAAGTCGCTTTAGCGTAATGGATATTATTTTGTCAACGAATATGATTTATTCTGCAATGGAAGGAATAGTCCCGAGTCGATGCAGGCTTACGACCCGGCACTTGGGGGCTACATTATTCAAAGTTGAGATTATATCAAATATGCAAGTCTCATGTCGCTGCGAGCATGCACCATGACACTTGGGGGCTAATGCAAAGTCATTTTTTGCTCATCTTATTGAAGTCCCGACTCATCATATCATAATGAGCCGGCCCTTAGGGGTTACCAATTGCTCCTGTCAAACATTCAAGTATATATCAAGTTCCGGTTCAGTATTATCTTACTAAGCCGGCCCTTGGGGGCTACAAGTTATTGTTCAAATTTACATGATCATATTTATAAAGTCCCTGCTCATTATTGCATAATGACCCGGCACTTGGGGGCTACATATATGGAGTATTCAGTTTTACTAGTGACTGAGATGAGATCTCTTCAAAGTGGTAGTAATTATATGGAACAAGTCTTAAGCCATCACTTTGTTCTGCTCAAGACTTGGGGGCTAAGGTGTAATATGGATATAAGGAGAAAAATCTTCAAATTCTCGCCTCGAGCAAACCAGATTGACCCGGTGTCTGCAACAATTATAACCCGGTGTCGGTAACAATTATGACTCGGTGCCATCAATATTTATAAACCGGTAATTTTGGCGATGATAAACCGGCAAGTTCTACATTTTCAAACCGGCTGATATCAGTTGAATATTTGAAGACCAATATTTTTTCAAATCAGAGCATTTGAAGACTGATTCAAATGGATTCTTTATTTACAAATATCTTCTGCAAGCAAATTGGTTATGAAGCTGGTCTATTGACTCAGATTTTTTAGAAGGAGGAAATGACAAGGACTTAAGGATGATCAGATGCCGGTTTACAAGAATTCTTAACCTGGAGCATAATCTGTAAAATTTGTTCTTGTGTTTGTTGTACAGGATTAGTTTAACATGGATAAATCCAAATCAGACTGGGGGCTAATGTCGGGGATATACCCCGCGGCATAAACCGGCCGGAAGTGTAACCCGGCCGGACTTGGCGGTTTATCTGAAGACCCCGCTGACACTTGGCGAGTTACTGGCGACCCGCCCTGACCTGGCGGTTTACAAGCAACCCGCCTGGTTATTTTGACTCACTGGTGACCCGGCCAAGCGGTTCAGACGGATGACAAGGCCCAAGGCCCGTATAGGCGGTTTATGTTAATGGTGGGCGGTTTAAGAGGAAAGGCAAGAAGGATATTTCCTTACAAGGAGTCAAGACCCGGACTTGTATCCGGTTTGTATTAGAGATAGATTTGTCCTAATCCTAATAGGACTCCACATGTAACCCGCCCCTTCAACTTATATAAGGAGGGGCAGGGCTCCCTAAAGAGGGACAAGCTACAAGCAAGAAGAAACAATCTTAGGGCTAGACATAACTAGGAGCGCCGGTTTACGACGACTCCTTCATGATCATAATGAGATCTAGCCACAAACAACATGTAGGGCTATTACCGGATGATGTTTCCTGGGGCCCAAAGCTGTCTAAATCCTTGTCTTGTGTGTTGATCCGCCTCACGTCTCTCGATTCCAACCAACCCCTTCAAGCTACCGCATAGAGGCGTTGGCCTCACGACTAAGTCCTCACACTAGGATATCTGCCGTGACAAATCCACGACACTCACAATGGTTTCCGATGAGAAAACAACTCCATGTCTTCAACGCATGCACTACGGCTGCTAACTCCAAATCGCATAGTTTAACTCATGGGGTTTAAGCTGTCGTGAGGCATATGAAACAACTCTTACCTCCTGCATAAGTACGGCTCCAAGTCCTCGACGTGAAGCATCGCAATATACTTCATAATCTTTGCGTTGATCCGCGTAATCAACACCGGTGATGTAACCAAGCCGCCTCTTCAACTCCCGAAAACTGGCCTCACATTCCTCAGTCCACTTGAATTTGGTGTCCTTCTTCAACAACTCTGTCATCGGCTTTGCAATCTTTGAGAAATTCTCAATGAACCTCCGGTAGTATCCTACGAGTCCAAGAAAACTCCGGATCTCTCCAACTGACGTGGGTGACTCCCAGTTTGTCACAGTGACAACCTTGGTGGGGTCTACTACTATTCCTTCTCTGGATATAACATGTCCAAGAAATCCAACTTCCTTCAGCCAAAATTCACATTTGCTGAAGTTGGCGTATAGCTTATGTTCTCTGAGCTTCCCAAGTACCAATCACAAATGCTCCTTATGTTCTTCTTCATTCTTTGAGTAAACCAGTATATCATCAATGAACACCACAACGAACTTATCCAAAAACTCCATAAACACTTTGTTCATCATATTCGTAAAATAGGCAGGTGCATTAGTCAGACCAAATGACATAACGGTATACTCATACATCCCATATCTCGTGGTAAAAGTTGTCTTAGGTATATCCTGCTCTCGAATCTTCAGCTGGTGATACCCTGATCACAAATCGATCTTGGAAAACACTTTAGCTCCTTGTAGCTAGTCAAAAAAATCATTGATCATCGGCAGTGGGTACTTATTCTTGATTGTCACCTCATTCAGTCCTCGATAATCAACAACCATCCTTAATGATCCATCCTTCTTCTCCACTAGAAGTACTGGTGATCCCCAAGGTGACAAACTTGGGTGAATATAACCTTTATCCAGTAACTCCTTAATATGCTTCTTAATTTCTTCCAAATCCTTTGCGAGCATTTGTACGGTCTCTTAGATACTGGCCCTGTGCCTGGCAAAAGTTCAATAAAAAACTCAATGTCTCTATCCGATGGCATGCCTGGCAACTCTTCTGGAAATACATCCGGAAAATCCTTCACCACTGGTACTTCCTCCTGTACAACTCCAGATAAGGAATTTACTTGCGTCCTATTCGAAACATGCCGGGATACATACTTGATCCTTCTTCCTTCTGGGGTGGTGAGCAAAATCGTCTTCCTGGCGCAATCAATGTTCCCTCCATACATCGATAGCCAATCCATACCGAGTATCACATCCAAACCTTGCGACTCCAATATTATCAGATCTGAGGGAAAAACATGCCTACCTATGGTCAATGGCATCTGAAAACATCCATGGCTTGCCATATACTCTGCTCCGGGTGAGGTTACTAGCATGGGTGTCTTGAGAACTCTAGTGGGCAACTTATACTTATCCACAAATTCCCTTGATATGTATGAATGCGATGCACTAGTATCAAAAAGAATGACTGCAGTAAATGACTTAACCAAAAACTTACCTATTACTGCATCTGGCTGAGCTTCAACCTCCTCCACGTTAACGTGGTTCACTTGTCCCATGTTGAAAGGGTTGGGCTTCTTCCCAGAGCTTCCATTGCCATTTCCATTCTTGGCTTCAGGACATTCATTGGCGTAATGTCCGGTCTTCTGGCATTTGTAGCAAGTCACGTGGCTTAGATCTTTCTTGGCGGGTGTTGCCGGGTTGGAACGGTTATGTCCGCTACTCCCTCCGTTACCATTACCGTTCTTGGGACCACTATGGTTGTGCGAACTTCCTCCATTATGAGTGTGGCCTCCATGGTTATGAACAAGTCCTCCCGAGTTCGGGGTGAAACGGGGTCTCTGCTGGGCTCCAGAATTATACTTCCCTTGTCCATACTTCCTCTTGTGGTTGTCAATCTGCTGCTGCTTCCCTTCAAGCATGAGAGCTCTATCCACCAACTCCTGGTAGTTATTGAAATTTGCCACCATCAACTGCATGCTCAGCTCATCATTCAATCCTTCTAGAAACTTCTCCTTCTTAGCTGCATCAGTAGCGACGTCATCTGGGGCATAACGTGCTAGCTTTCTGAATTCATCCACATACTGGCCAACAGTGTGTCCTCCTTGGCGTAAGTTGCGAAACTCACGCTTCTTCATGGCCATAGCTCCTGCTGATACATGGGCAGTACGGAAAGCCTGCTGGAACTGGTCCCATGTCACAGTGTTAATGGGGTAAGTGACTATGAAATTCTCCCACCATGATGCTGCGGGTCCATAAAGCTGGTGTGCGGCAAAACGCACTCTCT
Organism: Aegilops bicornis; assembly: GCA_021605145.1. Lineage (NCBI taxonomy): Eukaryota > Viridiplantae > Streptophyta > Magnoliopsida > Poales > Poaceae > Aegilops > Aegilops bicornis. Next base: position 201,205,568 of record CM038670.1, read on the forward strand.
CCGCATATGTGCATCCTGCAGTAGTCAACTCCCTTTCAATCTTGCGGAGCCAATCATCTGCAACAATCGGCTCGGTGGTACTAGAGAACACCGGCGGATTCAGCCTAAGAAAACGGGCTAAGTGATCAACTGGTGGTGGTGGTGGTGGGTTGTTGTTTTTGTTCCCCTGGTTCTGATTCTGGACTAGTATCTGCATCAAGGCATTCTGCTGTTGGATCAACTGAGTGAGCTTCGGTGGGAAAGCAAATCTATTTTCGCGTCTCGGAGGCATCTGCTGGGTTTAGAAAAGATGAGAAAACAGAATAGAATGAGGTCTAGGGGAAAAACAATACCCATATGCACATGAGACAAAACACAAACATATCACTCAATCAATCAATCAAGGGCATACAATCGATCTAGAACTATCGTTACAAAAGTGCTTGGACTATACTATATACATGGTGGAATACTACTACTGATTTGGTGGTCTACTAGAAAAATTACTCGGTAGAAGACTCCATGATATCTGCTCCAGCTTCATGAACATAGTCATCGTCGCTATCGTCGGGGTCCGAGTCAGTGTCGTCGATGATGATGTAGTTCTTCAGGCAAGTGGAATCGTCATCTTCTCCTCCTGGCGCGGGATCTCCCATGAAAACTCCTAGCTTCCTTGTCAGGATGTCATTCTTCTCCACTAGTATGACGATTTCCTCCTCATAATCTTCGCGTGTGGCCTTGAGTTCTTCCTCCAGCTCCGTGATCCTTGTCATCGCCTTCTTCAAATCTGTCATGCCCGGCACATCCGTTCTCTCAAGGCCGAATGTGCTGGTTTAACTCCTAGATGAAAGAGGCAATCGATCTATCCTTCCTGGTGCTGATCATTTCCCATTGCTCATCTCGGCACCCACAAATCTGGTAGATAGTGTCCTTGAGATCATTGTGGTAAACTTCTCCAATGCGTCCCATGGTAATGTGAGCTGCCATACTCTTTCCTAGACTCCAGGTTGGTGCATCAAAGGAAAACTCTATGGGCTCAAAGGATCATGCGAACGTCCTTCCCGGAACTTGAACTTGAATTGTCCAAATCCTCTTCTCGGGTAAAGTGGCATTGTAAGTCCCGTGAAGCTTGGTATTCCAATGTTCGTGTACCTAGTAACTTCCTTCAAGTGGCGTCCAAAAGGTGTGTCTTCATCCGGTTGCGTGAACTTGATCCTTGCATCCGCCATCCTAAAGAGTAGAAAATGGAGAGGAGTCAGAAAATGGAGAAGAGAGTAGTGATCTAGGGCTTTAGCTTAGTGGTCGTGTTCTACAGTCAGCATGTGCTCTGATACCATCTTCGTAGCGACAAAACCTCAAACAGTCTGATCTCTATGCATAAGTGTCATCCCTGGATCGGTAATGCTGACACACACAGTACTTGAAGGATTTATAACAGGGTAGCAATCACACACTTGTTACATCGAATGTCTCAAAAGAGAACTTATTACAATAAATATGGCTTAAGGCCATCTAATACGATAACAGCGGAAGGCTTGGAAGATAAAGTGAGTCCATCAACTCCAACGGCATCATTGAGTGAAAGATCACGACCTAAAGCTCCTTACTCGTCATCTGAAAAGTCTGCAACATGATACATTGCAGCCCGAAAACGGGTCAGCACATGGAATATGCTGGCAAGGTAACACAAAAGAGTAATGAACAGAATAATGCTATCACTACATGCATATATGGCTGGTGGAGGCTGTATGGTTAATATGTTTTGCGAAAAGCCAATTTTTCCCTACTGCAAAGGAAATATATTTTATTTAACTATCATGGTGGTTGTTAAACATTGAGAATGGTAAACCCCATCTAAATCCCAATTAAAAGTAATTAATAACCCAATCAAGTTTATAATTAAGAGTGATGAGATCCACATGATAATCCAAGAACTAGATACTCAAAACGTCCATAACCGGGGACACGGCTAGCCATGATTAGATTGTACACTCTGCATAGGTTTGTGCAGATTTCCCCACAAGACTCGATCTCCTCCGTTGGATTTATCGCACTACAAAATGTTTGAGAAACGGATGATCGAGACACAGTCTTTCCGAAGAGGTCCCCTTAACTGATAGATAGGCCGGTACATCTACAATCCCCTACATCTGCTAGCCCATCATCGAAAGGTTTCCCACAACTTACTCAACTATGCCAGAGCCCATAATGGCATGTGGCTGCACAAGGAAGTTTCTAGCATGAAAAATCTTATGATCCCTTTGAGCCTGGGTGGCAGTCCATTGGAGAATCACACGGTACCCCGGGATTTCCAAAAATACAGGCAATCACTGGAATTCCCCAGGTGCCTCAATCCACCCAGATGTGTATTAAAGTTACCACCCTAAGTTAACCATTATTTAACAATGCTCACATCTGTCATGAAAACTCTCAAAACCCAAACCACGTCTACGACCATAGCATAGCAATATAAGCAACATATAAGTAACTCCCAAGGTTTGATAATAAACAGGTGAATAGGTTCTACCTCATCTACTTCCCAAACCCACAATTTAATTCATATCCTAACCATGCAATTGTTTGAGGGTTGATCTAATGCAATAAAACTGGGTAGTATAGAGGTATGATCAAAGTGTTACTTGCCTTGCTGATGATCCATGAAACCTAGAGACTCAGAGTAGCACGCTTAGACTCCGTACTCTATCGCAAACCAACAAGCATACAATAAGCAATCAAGCAAGGGCACGGGTAAAACTCAAATAAGAGATCTAACCAGAAAGTTCAACTTAAGAACTCCAGTTTGCAAAAAGAATCAAATCAAACGAAGCAACAAAACTCAAACGGCGAAAGAAACAAGCTTCATTTACTAATCTGGACTAAAGTCAAATTTTACAGTAGCAAAATCTTGTTTAAGTTGGTTAAACAGAAAGAGGATTTCTAGACGAAACTCTAGGCACTTGAATCGCCTGATTCTGATAAACGAGCAAAAAGTTATACTAAAACAAAAATCGGATCAGAAATCGCGATCGAAAATAATCACAGAAAATCCGAGAAAAAGAAAAACTGACGAACAGGCTAAAGAACGAACGTTCGCTGTCTGCGGCTAACGAGTGAACACCGTTCGTTAAAACGAACATACGGATGAACGTCCGCTAAATAAATAAACCAAAAAAACGATCTATTCTAAAAAAAGTAAAACTAGGATTTTCTAAAAAAACGAACGACGGCGACAGCGGCGAATACCTCCGGCGAGGCGGGGCGGCTCCGGTGGGGTTTGGCTGTGGGGCGGGCTCCCGGCGGCAAGTCGCTGCCTTCGGGAACGGGGTCCCAGACTTGCTCGCTCATGCGGCTGCGGCGTGGCTCAAAGGAGGCCGAGGACAGCCCATCTCCATCAACGCAGCTCAAGACCTCGCGAGGGGCCAAGATGAGGCGGACGACAAGGAGCTTCTCGTGCACGGCCTCGTCAAAGTTGGCTCATGAGGAGGCGGAGAGCTCAAGGCAGGGTACCTCGCGAGGTGCCCATGACACAAGCCATGACGACCAAGGGCGCCCGATCGGGCGCCAACACATGCTGGCCTCCCCTTCCTCTTTGGTGCAAAGGGAGCAAGCGCAGGCGAGAGCATCAAGCAAAGGCATCCGTTTTGATGCAACAAGACCAAGACCAGCCCCCAACGGCTGGAAGGGAGTCATCGTGGAGCCCAAGCAAGCGTCATCACCAGAGCCTTTGGCAGGCGAGGATCAACTTTAGTCAGGATAAGTGTACCCATTGTTCCCCTTCAAATGGCTAATTGTTGGCGCCCTGCCCGCTTAATATTTGGGAAGAGGCCCAGGGCCTTCGCCTATAAATAGGAGTAGCCACCCCCAGGGTAGAGGGATCGGCCCCCCGGTATGAGATCGGAATCCTCACCAAGGAACCAGTAGCTAGAGCAACGGAACACCACCTAGCAATTCATCACACCCACCAAGAATGACCCTCATGAGGCTGTTCTTCCTATCTTATTCCTCATCAGCCCAAGAGGCAATCCACCACTCCACAAACTAGAGTAGGTTATTACACCACAACGGTGGCCCGAACTAGTGTAAATCTTGTGTCTCTTGTGCTGTTCTTTTGGTAGTTTAGGTCCCTGCGATTCGGCGAGGTACGAGACGGTGGAGGGTTGGATCACCGCGCGCACCCCAGTGTTTGAACCTCAAGGGTCTGCCGGAGCCCGTAAATCTGACATTTGGCGCGCCAGGTAGGGGTGCGCCGGAATCTGCCTTTCGTCGCCTCGTTCTTCCCCGACTACCGCAACCATGTCTGACGCCCGTCGGGCTCAAGGCTGAAGCGCCGAGCCGCCTACGCCTCCCATGTCGCCCAGACAGCTCCCGTCGGCGGGCGCCTCGCCGTTCCCGTCACCCGCCGTCAACGCCGCCATCGCCCGCGGGGAACGAGCAGCAAGCGCCGCCCCAAAGCACTGGCCCATGAGGCGGGATGGCCGCACCGCCACGCTTCTTCTCACCCCGCTGGTTCTTCGCCACGCACGCCCGAAGCGGCCATGGAGGCCCGAGCTGCACTCATCGCGCTAACGAAGCTCCTCGCTACCGCTTCGGCCGACGACGCTTCACGAAGAATGGCTCGACCGAGTCGCCGAGCCTCGTCAAGGCTGCAGAGGCAGCCTCAGCCCGTCCGTCTCGCTGCACCGCACCCGCCCATGGCGATGAAGCTCCGGGCGCCAGCCTCCTCCTCCTCAAGACGGCTCCACAGCCCCAAGCGCGCGGCCTGGCGGAACCTGCTCGCCAGCGCCCGGCGCTGCAAGAGCAGGGCTGTCAATAAGTTCTCGCCCACAAGAAGCTCCCAGCGCTCCCGCCCAAAGACGTCAAGACCTGCGCTGCCCCCAGCCCAGCAGGGAGGCCCACAAGACCAAGCTCTCTATCGTCCGAGGCCCCCCGCGGCCACGGCGGGCTGCCGCGCCTTCACCTCTGAGCTGCGCAGCGTCGCGTGGCCCGCCAAGTTCTAGCCAGACCTGCCTCCTCGCTACGACGGCACAACTGACCCTACGGAGTTCCTCCAGCTCTACGAGCTGGGCATCGAAGCAGCCAACGGGGATGAAAAGGTCATGGCAAACTGGTTTCCCATGGCGCTCAAGGACGGAGCCCGCACTGCTCTGAATCGGCCCCAGCACGATCTCTTCTGGCCGAGATGCGCACCCGCTTCATCGCCAACTTCCAAGGTACTCACGACCGCCACCCGCCGTAGCGACATGCGCCGAATCAAGCAGCCGTGGGAAACCCGCAAAAGTACATCCAGCGCTTCAACAACGCGCGCCTCAAGATCCCCATGGTAACGGAGGAGGCCATCATCTCTGCCTTCTCCGACGGCGTGCGTGATGTCAAGATGATGGAGGAGCTGGCGATGCATCAAGATCTGTGCACCTCCTTGGAGCTGTTCAACTTGGCGACCAAGTGCGCCAGGGCTGAGGAGGGGCGCCTCTCCCTCCTCGAGCTGCCTGTCGCAGATCCCGAAGAGAAAAAAGTCCAAGGCCAAGGACGTGAAGCGCAAGGGGGCTGCCGTGCTCATGACGAACCGCATACCAAGCGAGGCAGAGATCAGCCCGAGTCCTCCAAGGGCAGCCGGATCACAGGTACCACGACCTCCACACCCACAACACCAATGAATGCCAAGAACTCGGCTGTACGCGAAGGAAGGGTCGGCAGACGCCTTAACGCAGCGGCCGGGCTACGACCGAGGAGGAGGAAGGAATGCAGGACGCTGGGAAGACCGCGGCCCGCGCCAAGGGTGGCGCGACCAGCCTCGCGAGGACCGCTGGCAAGACCCACATCGCGAGGGAGGCTGGAGGGATCAGCCTTGCGAGGATCGCCCGCAGGGGAACGCATGCCTCCCTCCGCTGCCACCGCCGCCAAGGATAATTGAAGACCGTCATCGACGAGGGGCTGGGGCTTCCAGAAGCGCTGTGATCGCCGCATCCTGGCGGAGCTCAAGCCCAAGCCTCTCGGCGCATCTTCAAGCGATTCGCCCGCCTGGCGAATGCAGTCCTCCCCAAGCTCGAGGCCACGCGCCCTCTCAGGTGGTCGGCGTGCGCCATCACGTTCAGCTCAGCGGACCAGCTCAAGTGCGCAGCCACAGCCGGAGATCTCCCGATGCTTTGCTCCCCAATCATCAGCAACGTGTTGATCACCAAGACCCTCATCGACGGTGGGGCAGGGATCAACGTCCTGTCCGTGGAGACATTCAACAATCTTCAAGTGCCCTACAGTCAGCTTCAGCCAACCAAGCCTTTCTCCGGAGTCACCGACGGCTCCACGGTCCCGATCGGGCAGGTCCGCCTTCCTGTCACCTTCGGGCTCGCGACAACTACCACACCGAGCTCATCGACTTTGATGTTGCCCACATTCGTCACAGACAACGCCATCCTCGGGTACCCAGCGTTGGCCAAATTCATGGTCAGAACTCCACCATGGCTACAACATCCTCAAGATGCCAGAAGCGGCGGGGTCATCACGGTGCCCCTGTGAAGAGAGAGACGCAGCAGGCTCCCCGGAGCGAACCTTTCAGCCGCATCACTAGAAGACCTGCACCACAAGAGCAGGAGGCCTCCCGAGGCCGCACTCCAAGAAGAAGAAGACATCGACCGCCCGGCTCTTCAAGAGACATGCCCCTCGTGGCCCACACTGGGCCGGGGAGCCTCCTTCCATCGCATAGGAAAGCGCGCCTCGGCGCCTCCTCAGTGGCTCGGGCTCTCCCCTGGAGGGCCGCCGACCTTGCCAAGGTCTCGAGGGAGGCGCTTGGGCACCACGTGGAGGCGTGTTTCGAAGCACGTTTCCCGCAAGCAGGAGCAAGACTAGGAGGGCAAAACCGTCAAGAGTTTGTCAGCAAGGCCATTCAGGAGCTACAGGAGTCAAGGGTCATGAGGGGCAGCCGCCGCCTCACTGTGGCCCCCATCCAGCGAGGATGGTGGGCTGCGGCGTCTGCATCGACATACCAGGCTCAACCGAGCCAAGCATCTCAAGAGCGCCTCGCCCTAGCGAGTGGGACATTGCGAGGGTCCGCCCCCAGCCTACGTTCGCATGCCTTATGGCTCGCCAAACGCGGCAAGCGCACCAGCTGCCTCATGAGGACCATCCTGAGGCTTAAGAGGTCGCACGCCGCAGCCTCGGGCGGAGATGCAGATGGCTCATGAGGAACCGCCAGCCTCCAGAGCCTCCCGAGGCCCCGGGCCTGGGCACGCTGTCGACCCCGATCCTAAGTCACACCGATCTAGCATGTAACACATCATATCACTTTGCGGCCTCACGCACGGTATTCCCACGGTGTCGCCTTACCATGGCCCGGGACCGCTTATGCGTCTTTTGGCTCACGATATGATAGTGTCGCTAGCATCCATATGACAAAGAACCCGGGCCGACATGGCTAGTCGTGAACCCAAAGCGGCGCTTAACCTATGGGGACAGGCATACATGAATCACATCGAACATGTCGGTCATCAACGGATATATTCGGGCCTGTAGCACTGGCTAACAGGACTCCGGTATCCCGTCCGTAGCAGGCTAGGCAGACTCGAATAACACCGCTGTGACATTTCCCGGCGATGTATATAGGAACGGCGTGAAACACATGCCGCCAGTCAAGTGTCCAAGCAGTAGTGCTGGGCTAGCAGGACTCCGTGAACCGGCTGTAGCGGACTACTATCGCCGTAACGAGACTACATTTCCCCATAAGAGAGGCTACCAAGGATAAACAACTAGGTTGTCGGATCCCACACATAGCAGTACAAGTTACACGTGACGCATAACATGCAAGTATGTGATGTACAACATGGCATCACAACATAACGCAAACTCAGATATTATTCATTAGGCTCCGAAGAGCGAGATATTACAAACATGGGTCTCATGACCCAACACTTAGAGCATACAAGTCAAAGCACAAGCGGAAGCTAATCATGTCCGAGTACGCATAACTATAAATGAAAAAGGCCGAGAGGCCTGACTATCTACTGCATCTCCGCCAAGGCACAAGATCGTAGCTGAGGTAACAAGCTAAACGTCAAGTCCAAGCGGAACTACTAGCGAGACCGACGCCTCTCGCAAAACATAAAATAAGAAAACGTGAGTACAAAGGTACTCAAAGAAGACTTACATCAGATCCTATCATACATGCATTAGTGTCAAAAGGTAATGTGGAGTTTAGTTGCAGCAAGCCAGCTTTGACTCGTGGCTATCCTGTTCTACGACTACAAGAAACTCTTGAGGTGAGACAACGACACGCAGTCCACTAATCACCACATCAATACACTACTACGGATTCATTCCCGCTTCCATACGGGAGGCCATCCATAGCACTCACACTTGTCTTGGAGCATTTTAGAGTATCCACTTCAAGTTTTCTATGTACCACGAAGCATCCAAGAAGTCCATAACCGAGGACACGGCTATTCGAATAGATCATGATAACCCTGCAGGGTGTACTTCTTCACACACGCCTCGCCACTTACCGCCATATACATGTCATGTATCTCGCAACCTTCAAGCGGAAGCTTTGGCGAGGGTGTCGGCCATGACCTCGACTAACCACACAAGACTCTAGTCCGTGTTTATCGCCTATTCGGTTCCATCCGCAAGGAGATCCGCCGGGTGTCGCCACGGCCCCAAACGATGTGAGCAGGGTTCCCAAGCCCACCATCCGGTGCCACTTGGTACACCGTGCCACACCTGCCTAGTCTGTCCCAAGCCCACCTGCCGGGTGCCACTCGGTAGAAAAATAGCACTACCTACAAACACCAGAGACTAGTTGCGACTCCTGGACAGAGAGATCAAGTCGGTTAATAAGTCGAGAGGGCTTGGAGCGCCTGAGCCCAATGTGTGGTAGTATCGAGTCATTGGACAACATACATAGAACTTCAAGGCTTAAGGACGGTTCCAAAGGAGACAACCCACCATGTACTCCTACATGGCCTCTCACCGCTACCTTTACCAAATCGTGTTCACACACTTCACTCTCAGCATCAGAACATAGAACTGCACTCCAATTCATTCCCAATGAATCAGACCTGACACAACTCTAAGCAATAGCAGGCATAGCATGGTAGGAACACAACATGGCTCAATCAACTCCTACACATGCTAGTGGGTTTTCAACTATTTACCGTGGCAATGACAGGTCATGCAGAGGAATGGGTTCAACTACCGCAAGACAAAGTAGCAGATGAATCGTTGTTGTCCTAATGCAATAACTGAGAGCAGGAGCGAGAGAGTAGGATTGTATCGGAATGAACAAGGATTTGCTTGCCCGGCACTTCAAGATAATATAGCTCTTCATCGGTGTCATCGAACAATCGTTTAACATCGCTCACCGAGGGGACAATTACCGCAAACAAGAGAGAACACAATCAATGCAATGCACATTCACATGAATGACATGCCATATTAAGGTACTGAATTCACCTAATGCAATAATAACCTGTTAGTTGAAGTGGAATTCAAACAAGGTTGAACTCCAACTCCAAATGCTAGTTCATAAATTACCCTAATCATGATTCATCCTATTCAGTGAGGTTAACTTGTTCAAACATGCATGATCATGGCATAAACAGATTCTTCATATTTTTCTGATCATTTTTCATATACAAATTATTTCCATCCGAGTTACGGTTGAATTTATATGATTTTTAGAAGTTTAGAGTATTTTCGAATTTCCTGAATTAAATAAATCCAGAAAAGAATATTGCGCCCAAAGATTACGTCACTATGACGTCAGCGGTCAACTGCGCGGCCCAGGTCAAATCCTGACCGGTGGGTCCCGAGTGTCGTTGTTCAACTAACTAACCTAACTTAGTTAATACTAATCTAACTTAATTAGCCGAAGCGGGCCCGCATGTCGTTGAGGGAGAGGGGAGGTCAAACCGGCAAAGGTCAACCCATGCCGGGTCGGGTCACGGACGCCGGCGTTTAGTCATTGGCCCGACGCCAAGCGGCGAGAGTGATTTTTGCCATTCCGGCCACCAAATGGGTCGCGAAGGCACCTAGGAGTAGCCGGGAGGAGCCAAGCTCTTGGTGGGGTTAGCTGGGTCGGGGTGGCCGGGATCGACGGCGGCGAGCTCCAAGGCGGCGGCCGGAGTTCGGGTTTGGTCGTGCGCGAGGCTAGAGCTCGCGGGCGAGGGAGCTGAGCGGGGCAGCGAGGAGGGGAGGTGCTCAGGAGCATGCCGGAGCTACTAAGCGAGGCAGAGGTGCTCGGGGCATGGAGCTCGCCGCCATGGCGGACGGGCGGCTTCGGTGCCAAGGGCGGCGGCTGTGGCGCGAGAGAGGGGGATGAGGGAACGACGGCAAGCTCACCGCGAATCCAGCAGAGGCAACGGCAAGGTCGGGAGGGTATGGAGCTCATGAATCCACGGCGAGGTTGCCGGGCGGCCGGAGATTGAAGACGAGGTCGGGACGGAGCCGAGGGCGCTTCGCTCGCGTGGCTTGGTGGGGACGGGCGAGAGGTCAATGGCGGAGCTCGGGGCATGTCGTGGAGGCTCGGGGACGGCTGTGGTCATGGTACGGCGATCGGCGCCGGGCGGCCGCTGATGGCGTCGTGGGGAGAGAGAGCAGGGAGGGAGATGGTCCAGGAGAGAGGAAAGAGGACGAGGGGGTTCGGGAGGCGCGTGGCGCCTCCAAGGCGTCGAGGGGTAGCCAGCAAAGCGAGCAGGAGGAGGTGGCGAAGCTCGGCGCTGTCGCCGTGTCCCTCCTCTACCCATCGGGCAGAGGTAGGAGACGAGCGGCGTGGCGGTTGGTGGGCTGGGCCACCAATCGGGCCAAGGAGGGGAGGGGAGAAGGCTGGGCGGTGGAGTTGGCTGTGGGCCGAGAGGTAAGCCGGTAACCTTCTCTCTCTCTTTTTTATTTGTTTTAGTTTTCTAATTTTCTGTTTTGTTTTAGTTTAATAAAATACTAAACCATTTTATAAAATCCTGAAAATAGTTATGTGGCTAGAACTAAAATATACCAAACCACATAAATTGTTCCAGAATTATTGGACGATATTATTTATATATCAAATATATATCCAATGCAAGTAGTTATTGAATTAATTCAAAGGCCCAAAATAAAATGTTTCAGCTACTCCAAAAATATTGGTTTGAATTTTATTCTTGCCAATATTTTTTTAAGCTGAAAAGGAACATTTCCTTGGAACATTTGAAGCAATTTTTAAATGTTGATCATTTATTTTAAATGATTCCTGGGGCTCTCCAATTCCCCAATTCAAATTTAAAGGAAATTTTGACATGATGCATGAATGCAAGAAAATCAAGCTAGGGCTGATCTGGGCTGTGATACCACCCCACTAAACAAGAATCTCGCCCGAGATTCAAGACGTGAGGTAGGAGGAAAAAGGGAAGTCACGAACTATCACAATCTTCATGATCCAATTGCCTTTCTCGAAGACGTTGATTCATTCCATCATCTTGGTCTTGACGTCTTTGCTTTCGAGGTCTTCACTTGACGCGACAATAGAAAGAAAGGGGAAACCCCACATGATTCGATCTTCACGAAGATCAAGTAAACATGATCGACTCACGGACTGAGACGGTGACACATCTCGCGTTGGGACACAAAACACATCGAGAGGGATGGAAGAACAACAACGGGGTTTGATTGGTGGCAACAATTCCACGCTTAGTGAGATGGTGGATGGTGTCAAGGTGGCGAGGGAATATTTATCATGATCCCGTAACGGGACACCTTGAGAAAGGTGACGCAAAGAACTATTCCCTTAAGTGGCAAAAGAATTACTTTTGATCCATAGATCATTGGAACTCTTTATACCAACTTAAGGCAATTCACAACGATCGTTTGACGGAGTGCAAAGGAATGGTACACCCGGACTAGAATGGATGATGTGGACTACCTTGTTGAAGACAACGCAATGGATGGTTTTTGCTTATCGTCGGAGGTGGATGGGACCCATGGTAAGTCCACTTTTGAGGATGAACCTGGACAAGAATTGCTAAGAAGACAGTCTATAGCGAGATAGCGCAAGGACTGTGCAAGCTGGGAACGAAATGCAACTGTTTGAATGTTCCAACCATCATATCTGCCTGAGATTCAGATCTGGTTGGTGTTAGGATATTCCAGACTCAGCACGTCTGAAAAAGGAAAGGTTGCAACACAATTTGACGAGATGGCGCTATAGATTCTCGGATATGAACTACGATAGCGAAGCTCCAAAACATGAGCTGGTTCTGCTACAAACCTGTGAACACATTGTCCCGCATAAGCATGACCACAAGGTAGTCTTATAATAAAACACTACCGAGTTCAGGTTGGGAACCATCATCGAGGATATCGGAGTTTAACATAAGTCATATGATTAGCTCTTATGAAGAAATTTCTTCTCCTTGTACAAATCAGTTAGTGGCTTGGTGTGCTAGGAATACATACGGAATGAAGATGATCAGTCTATCAAACCATAGAATACTTCGCACATGCATGACTGACTTGGAATGATTCCAGAGGAAGCAAAACAAACCTTTCTCAAATTCATGGCGGCAACTTACATCGATGCACATGAACTAGAGGAAGTCACTACTTTCATCCAAACATATGCTTCATGAACGAAACACGAAGAATTGCTTACACAAGTTTCCAATACTAGGTTGATGCTCAACATGACTCATGGGGAGACAAAATGCTACCGATGGGCTCAACAGCAACTCATCGGAATTTCCATATCAATCGACTTCCACCATCATGTGAACACGTTGCTAGCATTGGTCGGACCAAAGATATAATGGTGTATGCTCGAGGGATCAACCACGAGTAAGACAACATTACGAGCACCGTTATACCGATTTGATTTGACGATAGCCCATACTCAAATCAAAGAATTGGGAGGACGATAGATCCAACAACTGATCACGAGGACCAATCGATGAAGATATCATCTTTCTTCAACACACACTACACAAGAATATCCCATTGGATCGAACTAGGTTAGGCAAGCTTTTATCTTCCAACTCTCCAAGTTGTTGTTTGGCTTGACCAACCAGCTCAGGGGTATCTAACACAGATTCTTGGAGAAAGGGTGGTTCATAAGAAACCAACTTGATCACGAGCTCAACATAACAGCCGTGAAACAACCCAAAGAACACTTCCAAGAAGATATTTGGAAAGTCACGAACCACCGGTATGTCACTAAGCTCGAGAACAATCTTGCTTTTCAGGCAAGACGAAATGATCAAATGAGTGAGGACTTGACCGGATCCTAACTCATAGATCGAAGAGTGCACCAGAACTAAGGACTAGGTAGCACAATCTATCTTAGAATGATGATTTAATAACCAACACGCTAGGAATGAGAATATTGTCCATTTACCACCAAGCAACGAGTGGCTCGGAGTATTGATTTCGCACATCCCAATTCACTTGTCGGCATTCCGGTTACAACAACACGGAACCGAGGAATGAATAATGATAGCGAGAGTATCATCAAGGTCAAGAATTCCTAAGAGGTTGTGCAATTCTCATGACACTCTTAACATAAAGATGGTAACACTCCAAGGTAGAAATGTAACAAAAGCTGAATTGGCATTTTGATCTGCGGGATACAACTACTTTGACCCAATCCTGGGTATGGATGAGGTAATCGAGTTTGTTTCTCCTAGTCATTCCGAATAGAATGGCTTGACGGACCACAAGGACAAAATGCATCGATGAACACAAATGCACACATACCCTTGGCTATCAATTGATAGATGAAGGTCGAATGCAATCAAGAGAGCAACCAGAGGAACATATAACTCCCGAGTTGTGGATGCATGGATTAGTACGTCGAAAGCAAGCTCAACATTTCTTCCGGATAACCCATGCAGAAAGGTAGAATTGGCAGATTCACAATTATGAATGGAGAACTCCTCAAGAGCACTCGTTGTGATCTTTTGGTTCAACAAGGAACTTCTGCCATAAGCGGTTCGTAGTATTTGGAAGAAGAAAATACCACGGACCTCGAGGACTATTGCAAGGTTACTAATATCCTAAAGGCACTAGCAAATACTAACAACATGAAGTGGATGAATCTCGGTTCGTAAACCCAGGAGTAGAATACTTACTACTAAATGGCATCACGGGATGCTTTCAAGAATACCGCCGTAATCATCACACTAGGGATACAAAAGCATTGCTAAATTGCTAGGTGACTTCCTAAACACCTAGGGTCATAATAATAATTCCAACATATATGTCAAGGCAATAAATTACCTCAACGCACCGGTTAGTGTGCTTATTCGACCAATAAGGACATCGAACGGAAAGGAAGGATTTGCAAATGCATCGCACTATTTAGAGACCGATGTCTCGGACAGCATAATCGGCTGTAAATGCTCAAAATGATTTGAGACATCCTGCAAAAATGGTGGCATAACCACTCAACAACATCATAACAAGATTCTGAGATCAACAGTTATCATACAGGAGTAGTAAGAACTGAACTGGGGATTAAAACCAACAATCCTATAAGTCTATGGATTAGTAACACGTCATCCTAATGGATAGATGAGAAGCCTAGTTCTTAAACCCCGTAGAAGAGAAGAGGATGACTCGGATCAAGGCCATGAGGTATAAGGAGTAAAAAGAGCCTTACGTTCCTTCCACAAACAATTCCCTTACATAACTAAAGCATTTCTAGACACAACTTCACCAGTTTGGCTTGGTAATCCCTCTGAGGAAGTCAGCTCGATACCAACGCTGTCGGGACCCCGATCCTAAGTCACACCGATCTAGCATGTAACACATCATATCACTTTGCGGCCTCACGCACGGTATTCCCACGGTGTCGCCTTACCATGGCCCGGGACCGCTTATGCGTCTTTTGGCTCACGATATGATAGTGTCGCTAGCATCCATATGACAAAGAACCGGGCCGACATGGCTAGTCGTGAACCCAAAGCGGCGCTTAACCTATGGGGACAGGCATACATGAATCACATCGAACATGTCGGTCATCAACGGATATATTCGGCTGTAGCACTGGCTAACAGGACTCCGGTATCCCGGGCTGTAGCAGGCTAGGCAGGACTCGAATAACACCGCGTGACATTTCCCGAAGGGACAGTATATAGGAACGGCGAAACACATGCCGCCAGTCAAGTGTCCAAGCAGTAGTGCTTTGGGCTAGCAGGACTCCGGTGAACCGGTCAGAAGCGGACTACTATCGCCGTAAGCACGAGACTACATTTCCCCATAAGAGAGGCTACCAAGGATAAACAACTAGGTTGTCGGATCCCACACATAGCAGTACAAGTTACACGTACGCATAACATGCAAGTATGTGCTGTACAACATGGCATCACAACATAACGCAAACTCAGATATTATTCATTAGGCTCCGAAGAGCGAGATATTACAAACATGGGTCTCATGACCCAACACTCAGAGCATACAAGTCAAAGCACAAGCGGAAGCTAATCATGTCTGAGTACGCATAACTATAAATGAAAAAGGCTGAGAGGCCCGACTATCTACCAGATCCGCCAAGGCACAAGATCGTAGCTGAGGTAACAAGCTAAACGTCAAGTCCAAGCGGAACTACTAAGCGAGACCGACGCCTCTCGCAAAACATAAAATAAGCAAACGTGAGTACAAAGGTACTCAAAGAAGACTTACATCAGATCATATCATACCTGCATTAGTGTCAAAATGTAATTTGGTGTTTATTTGAAGCAAGCCAGCTTTGACTCTGTGGCTATCCTTTTCTACGACTACTAGAAACTCTTGAGGTGAGACAACGTACACGAGTCCACTAATCACCACATCAATACACTACTACGGATTCATTCCCGCTTTCCATACGGGGAGGCCATCCATAGCACTCACACTTGTCTTGGAGCATTTTAGAGTATCCACTTCAAGTTGTCTATGTACCACGTAAGCATCCAAGAAGTCCATAACCGAGGACACGGCTATTCAATAGATCATGATAACCCTGCAGGGGTGTACTTCTTCACACACGCTCTCGCCACTTACCGCCATATACATGTCATGTATCTCGGCAACCTTCAAGCGGAAGCTTTGGCGAGGGTGTCGGCCATGACCGACTAACCACACAAGACTCTAGTCCAGGTTTTATCGCCTATTCGGGTTCCATCCGCAAGGAGATCCGGCCGGGTGTCGCCACGGCCCCAAACGATGTGAGCAGGGTTCCCAAGCCCACCATCCGGTGCCACTTGGTACACCGTGCCACACTGTGCCTAGTCTGTCCCAAGCCCACCCTGCCGGGTGCCACTCGGTAGAAAAAATAGCACTACCTACAAACACCAGAGACTAGTTGCGACTCTGGACAGAGATCAAGTCGGTTAATAAGTCGAGAGGGCTTGGAGCGCCCGGAGCCCAATGTGTGGTAGTATCGAGTCATTGGACAACATACATAGAACTCAAGGTGCTTAAGGACGGTTCCAAAGTGAGACAACCCACCATGTACTCCTACATGGCCTCTCACCGCTACCTTTACCAAATCGTGTTCACACACTTCACTCTCGGCATCGTAACATAGAACTGTACTCCAATTCATTCCCAATGAATCAGACCGACACAACTCTAAGCAATAGCAGGCATAGCATGGTAGGAACACAACATGGCTCAATCAACTCCTACACATGCTAGTGGGTTTTCAACTATTTATCGTGGCAATGACAGTCATGCAGAGGAATGGGTTCAACTACCGCAGCACAAAGTAGCGTATGAATCGTTGTTGTCCTAATGCAATAACCGAGAGCAGGAGCGAGAGAGTAGGATTGTATCGGAATGAACAAGGGATTTGCTTGCACGGCACTTCAAGATAATATAGCTCTTCATCGGTGTCATCGAACAACCGTTTAACATCGCTCACCGGAGGGGACAATTACCGCAAACAAGAGAGAACACAATCAATGCAATGCACATTCACATGAATGACATGTCATATTAAGGTACTGAATTCACCTAATGCAATAATAACCTGTTAGTTGAAGTGGAATTCAAACAAGGTTGAACTCCAACTCCAAATGCTAGTTCATAAATTACCCTAATCATGATTCATCCTATTCAGTGAGGTTAACTTGTTCAAACATGCATGATCATGGCATAAACAGATTCTTCATATTTTTCTGATCATTTTTCATATACAAATTATTTCCATCCGAGTTACGGTTGAATTTATATGATTTTTAGAAGTTTAGAGTATTTTTTGGAATTTCCTGAATTAAATAAATCCAGAAAAAGAATATTGCGCCAAAGATTGCGTCACTATGACGTCAGCGGTCAACCTGGCGGCCCAGGTCAAATCCTGACCGGTGGGTCCCGAGTGTCGTTGTTCAACTAACTAACCTAACTTAGTTAATACTAATCTAACTTAATTAGCCGAAGGGCCCGCATGTCGCTGAGGGAGAGGGGAGGTCAAACCGGCAAAGGGTCAACCCATGCCGGTCGGGCCGGCCAGACGCCGGCGTTTAGTCACGGCCGACGCCAAGGGCGAGAGTGATTTTTGCCATTCCGGCGACCAAATGGGTCGCGAAGGCACCTAGGAGTAGCCGGGAGGAGCCAAGCTCTTGGTGGGGTTAGCTGGTCGGGGTGGCCGGGATCGACGACGGCGAGCTCCAAGGCGGCGGCCGGAGTTCGGGTTTGGTCGTGCGCGAGGCTAGAGCTCGCGGGCGAGGGAGCTGAGCGGGGCAGCGAGGAGGGGAGGTGCTCAGGAGCATGCCGGAGCTACTAAGCGAGGCAGAGGTGCTCGGGGGCACGGAGCTCGCCGGCCATGGCGGACGGCGGCTTCGGGTGCTCGCGGGGCGGCGGCTACAGGGCGCGCGCGAGAGAGGGGGATGAGGGGAAACGACGGCAAGCTCACCGCGAATCCAGCAGAGGCAACGGCGAGGTCGGGCAGGGTATGGAGCTCGCGAATCCACGGCGAGGTTGCCGGGCGGCCGAGATTGAAGACGAGGTCGGGACGGCCGAGGGGCGCTTCCGCTCGCGTGGCTTGGTGGGGACGGCGTGAGGTCAATGGCGGAGCTCGGGGCATGTCGTGGAGGCTCGGGACGGCCGTGGTCATGGTACGGGCGATCGGCGCCGGGCGGCCGTTGCTCGTGGCGTCGTGGGAGAGAGAGCAGGGAGGAGATGGTCCAGGAGAGAGGAAAGAGGACGAGGGGTTCGGGAGGCGCGTGGCGCCTCCCAAGGCCGAGGTAGCCAGCGGCGAGCAGGAGGAGGTGGCGAGCTCGGCTGATCGCCGTGTCCCTCCTCTCGCCATCTGGCAGAGGTAGGAGACGGCGTGGCGGTTGGTGGGCTGGGCCACCAACTGGGCCCAGCGAGGGGAGGGAGAAGGTCTGGGCGTGGAGTTGGCCAGGTGGGCTGAGAGGTAAGCCAGGTAACCCTTCTCTCTCTCTTTTTTATTTGTTTTAGTTTTCTAATTTTCTGTTTTGTTTTAGTTTAATAAAATACTAAACCATTTTATAAAATCCTGAAAATAGTTATGTGGCTAGAACTAAAATATACCAACAAAATGTTCCAGAATTATTGGACGTATATTATTTATATATCAAATATATATCCAATGCAAGTAGTTATTGAATTAATTCAAAGGCCCAAAATAAAATGTTTCAGTCACTCCAAAAATATTGGTTTGAATTTTATTCTTGCCAATATTTTTTAAAGCTGAAAAGGAACATTTCCTTGGAACATTTGAAGCAATTTTTAAATGCTGATCATTTATTTTAAATGATTCCTGGGGCTCTCCAATTCCCCAATTCAAATTTAAAGGAAATTTTGACATGATGCATGAATGCAAGAAAATCAAGCTAGGGCTGATCTGGGGCTGTGACACTCGTGAGGATCGGCTCCCGCAGCCCACCGAGTCTGCTACACCAACACCCCTTCATCCCCAACATCACCAGGTGACATCTTTAAGTTTTATTTCCGGCTGGGAGCGCCCTCAGGTCAGATTATTCCCTGTGCCGCGTGGGTCCGTCCCTGCGGCATGTATCCCTTTTTATTTCATGTCATTAGCTTATCCTGTTGGGGGCGCCCATCGGGCTGCATCATCCCCAAGCCGCTCGGGCCAGTCCCAGTGGCATGTATCCTTCCTACTTTTCTGTAGGATTATGCTCTCGCTCCACCATGCTTGTTATTTGGTTCCTTTTCCTGGGTGGCGGAATCTTGCACGTTAAAGGGGGGTTCTCGAGCATCGCGACTCAGGCTCCTACCGGCTCTCCGCCTCACCCTCTGGTCTTGTCCATGGCATCGCGACACAGCTTATGGCCGACGGCCGAGACCAGCCCGAGAGCCGGGACCCGAGGACGAGTTTAGATCATCGACCCAGCTTGCGCGTTAAAGGGGGTGCCCGAGCATCGCGACTCAGGGCTCCTACCGGCTCTCGGACCTCACCCTCTGGTATTGTCCATGGCATCGCGACCGGCTTGCCACGACGGCCGAGACCAGCCCGAGAGCCGGGACCAAGACGAGAGCACCGACATCCGCCAATTTTTGCAGGAACACACTAGAAGATAAGGCCCAGAGCCAGGCGCAAACCGCCTTGAGGTAGGGCCTCGTGAGTCCCGCGCTGGCTCACGGGTGCCCCAACACACCTCGCGAGGCCTCTCGCGCCTCTCCAGAGCAACTAACGGCTGGACTAATGATTGCCACGACGAGCTCTTGTTCCTTTTGTGGTGAACCTGCAGGGTCCCTCCAAGGAGCACGAAACGACCTCGCCACACAATCTCTCGACGGCCAAGGCACGAACCTAGCGCCGCACCTGGAAGCATTGTCCTGGCCCTCGAGATAAGTCACTCTCCGGACACACTAGTTATCGCAACACCATCCCCACACTCAATGCAACCCCGTGTTAGCAACGTCGCTCTCCTTTCTCACCGAATGATGGCTGCTTGAGCGCCAAGGGGGTCGGTGCTGAGCATCGCGACTCAGAGGCTCTTACCGGACCTCGGGCCGCTCACCTCCTGGCCTTGACCACGGCATCGCGACCTGGCATACCAGCGACAGCTGAAGCCGCCTTGGGACTGGGACCTGTCGGCGCAGAGCATCAAGCCCTCACGAGGTCTGAAAGGAGGAAACTGAGGTAGAGCGGAATGAGCATCTCGCACTACCTCATAAAAAGGGTTATATTGACAAACAAAGCTACAACCATCTTACAAGCCCCCGCGGGGTACATTCTTGGCTCCTCGCAGGAACAAACGACGCGAATCCTAAGGAGACCTACCTACAGGGACCGCCGCGGCAGACACCGTCATCAACAGTGGCCCACCCGGTCCAGAGCCAACCCCATCCAGATCAGGGGCAGCGACGGCCTGACGAGCTCGCCCTGCTCCGGGAGCGGCGCAGGCTCGAGGGCTCGTAGCTGTCGTCGCTCGTCTCCGGCGTCGCGAAGAGCTCGACGGAGTCCCTGGATCCTCCGGCGCCTTCGCCGCCTGAGGAGATGCCAAGGGAGTGGTCGGTCGGCCTCTGTCTCGCCACAAGAGACCCGACCGCCTCTCCCGGGCAGCACTCCAGCCGACGACCCTCCGCGTCGAAGACCTTGAAGGACACCACCGAGGCACCATCGTACTCCAGGTGGATCGTGAGGGCGCCCCTCGCCCTGCAGACCCGGGCGACCTCGCCCCAGCCTCGTGTCATGAAGACCTCGCCCGGGGCAACTACCACAACCTCTACCCCGGTCGCGAGGGTGCCACAGCCGGCGTGCTGCAGCCAGAGTCCCAGGGGCTCCCCCTGCCGGACGATGGAGGCGAAGAAAGAAGGAAGACGAATCCAAGACTTAGGAGGCGCCGCGACGCGAAGCGCGAACTCCCGGCAGGAGCCCTCGGCGTGGACTCCAGGAGGGAAGACACACACCTTCGTGACCCGCCGGCGTCGACGGCGGCGCCGCTCGTGGCGCCCGGCGTCGCCTCCTTCAGGGCCACCAATTTGCGCGTACAAGGGAAGAGGAAACCCTGGTGGCGGCCGCACGCACCAGGGCATGGGTGCCTCCTGGCGAGCGCTCCTGCCCTGACACCAGGGAGCAAGCCGTTTCTTTGGGGGGAGCAGGTCAAGATCCTCTTAAGGAGCCTTTCCCTTCTCTTCCTTGGAAAACCGGCGGATCGGAGCCATGGCAACCAGACGAAACGAGGAGGAGGAGAAGCAGAAGGATAGACTGGAAGGGCGCGCGCCGTTCCGTACTTATTGCCGGCGAAGGCCAACCGTCGGCCTCCACGATCACCGGTAATCATGACCAACTCTGCATGCAGGGTCTTGTCGAACCCGGGTGGTTACCAAGGCATCGTGGGGAAGCAGCGCACACGCGTCCAATCAACCGTCACATGGCGCCCAAGGCCGCAGGCTGTTAGGGCCCGCGACGCTTCGCACTTGCCCTTTCGCCTCTCTGCTCAGCCAAGTTCGGGCGCGCCGTGGGCCCGGTTGCTACTGTCGGCGTTCTGGGAACGGGGGTCCCCAGACTTGCCTGCCTGCGGCGTGGCTCAAAGGAGGCCCAGGACAGCCCATCTCCATCAACGCAAGCTCAAGACCCTCGCGAAGGGCCAAGATTGCTGGGCGGACGACAAGGAGCTTCTCGTGCACGGCCTCGTCGGGTTGGCTCATGAGGAGGCGGAGAGTTCAAAGCAGTGGTACCTCGCGAGGTGCCCATGATGCAAGCCATGACGACCAAGGGCGCCAAGTGGTGCCAACAGCAGGCCCCCTTCCTCTTTGGTGCAAAGGGAGCAAGCGCAGTGAGAGCATCAAGCAAAGGCATCCGCTTTGATGCAACAAGACCAAGACCAGCCCCAACGGCCGGAAGGGAGTCATCGTGGAGCCCAAGCAAAGGCGTCATCACCAGAGCCTTTGGCAAAGCGAGGACCAACTTTAGTCAGGATAAGTGTACCCGCTGTTCCCCTTCAAAATGGCCAATTGTTGGCGCCCTTCCCGCTCAATATTTGGGAAGAGGCCCAGGGCCTTCGCCTATAAATAGGAGTAGCCACCCCCAGGGTAGAAGGATCGGCCCCCGGATGAGATCGGAATCCTCATCTAGAAACCAATAGCTAGAGCGACTGAACACCATCTAGCAGTTCATCACACCCACCAAGAACAGACCCTCGCGAGGCTGTTCTTCCCTCAGATCTTATTCCTCATCAGCCCAAGAGGCAATCCACCACTCCACACATTAGAGTAGGGTATTACACCACAACGGTGGCCCGAACTAGTATAAATCTTGTGTCTCTTGTGCTGTTCTTTTGGTAGTTTAGGTCCCTGCGATTCGGCGAGGTACTAGACGGTGGAGGGTTGGATCACCGCGGGCACCCCAGTGTTCGAACCTCAAGGGTCTGCCGTAGCCCGTAAATCCGACAGGCGGCGAGGCGGCGGTGGGGCGACGGCGAGGCACGACGGCGAGGCGGCGGCTATGGGCGGCGGTGGCTCCTGCAGCGGGCGGTGGAGGGCGGCGGTCATGCGATTTGGGGACCCGAGGGGCCCGAGCCTCGGCTTATAAAGGGGGAGGCGGCTTGGGCGAGGGGCATGGCGGCCGAGGCGTGTCCGGCTTGGACTCGCCTAGAATGTCGGCGGCGCTGAGGTTAGGCTACTGCCCGGCTTCGGGTCAGCCCAACAACGACTTTTTAAGTAACGTTCCGCCGTAAGTAAATCCTAGAAAAATAAATAAAAATCTAAAAATGCCAAAACAATTTTTTACCGTCTAAATAAAATATTTTGAAAATGATGAACATTTTCTTGGCCCTAAAATACAATTTTGAAAACGTGCTATTTTTCTAATTCAAATAAAATTGCAATAAATCCAAATAAAATATTTATTTGGTTTTTAATATTTTTCCTCTAATATTTTGTCTATTTTGGAGAAGTCATTTTATCTCCTCTCATATATTTTTATTTTTGAAATATTAGGAAGGGAAAATAATCAAAACCAAATGATCCTCCTTTCAAAATTTGAGAAAACTCAAATATGAAAATAACGAAATCCCCAACTCTCTCCGTGGGTCCTTGATTTGCGTAGAATTTCTAGAATCAAGCCAAAATGCAATAAAATATGATATGCAATGATGATCTAATGTATAACATTCCAAATTGAAAATTTGGGATGTTACATCACGCCACCTGGAACACCACAGCGTAAAGGTGTGTTCGAACGTCGTAACCGCACTTTATTAGCTATGGTGCGATCTATGATGTCTCTTACTGATTTACCCTATCGTTTTGCGGTTATGCTTTAGAGACGGCTGCATTCACATTAAATAGGGCACCAGCTAAATACATTGAGATGACACCTTATGAACTGTGGTTTGGCAAGAAACCCAAGTTATCATTTCTGAAAGTTTGGGGCTACGATGCTTATGTGAAAAAGCTTCAACCTAATAAGCTCGAACCCAAATCGGAGAAATGTGTCTTCATAGGATACCCAAAGGAGACTGTTGGGTACACCTTCTATCACAGTTCAGAAGGCAAGATATTCGTTGCTAAGAATGGATCCTTTCTAGAGAAGGAGTTTCTCTCAAAAGAAGTGAGTGGGAGGAAAGTAGAACTTGATGAGGTAATTGTACCTTCTCCCGAATTGGAAAGTAGTTCATCATAGAAATCAGTTCCAGTGATTCCTACACCAATTAGTGAGGAAGCTAATGATAGTGATCATGAAACTTCAGATCAAGTTCCTACTGAACCTCATAGGTCACCAGAGTGGTGCGGTAATCCTGTTCTGGATGCCATGTTGCTAGACCATAACGAACCTATGAACTATGAGGAAGCGATGATGAGCCCAG
Source organism: Aegilops bicornis (assembly GCA_021605145.1). Taxonomy (NCBI): domain Eukaryota; kingdom Viridiplantae; phylum Streptophyta; class Magnoliopsida; order Poales; family Poaceae; genus Aegilops; species Aegilops bicornis. Next base: position 201,229,279 of record CM038670.1, read on the forward strand.
ATTCCGCAAAATGGCTTGAGGCCATGAAATCTGAGATGAGATCCATGTATGAGAACAAAGTGTGGACTTTGGTTGACTTGCCCGTTGATCGGCAAGCCATCGAGAATAAATGGATCTTCAAGAAGAAAACTGACGCTAACGGTAATGTTATTGTCTTCAAAGCTCGACTTGTTGCGAAAGGTTTTCGACAAGTTTAAGGAGTTGACTACGATGAGACTTTCTCACCCGTAGAGATGCCTAAGTCTGTCCGAATCATGTTAGAAATTGCCACATTTTATGATTATGAAATTTGGAAAATGGATGTCAAAACTGCATTCCTGAATGGATTTCTGGAAGAAGAGTTGTATATGATGCAACCAGAAGGTTTTATCGATCCAAAGGATGCTAACAAAGTGTGCAAGCTCCAGCGATCCATTTATGGACTGGTGCAAGCCTCTCGGAGTTGGAATAAATGCTTTGATAGTGTGATCAAAGCATATGGTTTTGTACAGACTTTTGGAGAAGCCTCAGATTTACAAGAAAGTGAGTGGGAGCTCAGAGCATTTCTAATATTATATGTGGATGGCATATTGTTGATTGGAAATGATATAGAATTTCTGGATAGCATAAAAGGATACTTGAATAAAAGTTTTTCAATGAAAGACCTTGGTGAAGTCAAGCTTATATATTGGGCATCAAGATCTATAGAGATAGATCAAGATGCTTAACTGGACTTTCACAAAGCACATACCTTGATAAGATTTTGAAGAAGTTCAAAATGGACCAGTCAAAGAAAGGGTTCTTGCCTGTGTTACAAGCTATGAAGTTGATGAGACTCAATGCCCGACCACTGCATAAGATAGAGAGAAAATGAAAGTCATTCCCTTTGCTTCAGCCATAGGTTCTATCATGTATGCAATGTTGTGTACTAGACTTGATGTGTGCCTTGCTATAAGTATAATAGGGAGGTACCAAAGTAATCCAGGAGTGGATCACTGGACAGCGGTCAAGAACATCCCGAAATACCTAAAAAGGACTAAGGATATGTGTCGGTGTCAAAACCGGCGGATCTCGAGTAGGGGGTCCCGAACTGTGCGTCTAGGCGGATGGTAACAGGAGACAAGGGACACGATGTTTTTACCCAGGTTCGGGCCCTCTCGATGGAGGTAATACTCTACTCCTGCTTGATTAATATTGATGATATGGGTAGTACAAGAGTAGATCTACCACGAGATCAGAGAGGCTAAACCCTAGAAGCTAGCTTATGGTATGATTGTTGTTCGTCCTATGGACTAAAACCCTCCAGTTTATATAGACACCGGATAGGTTAGGATTACACAAAGTCGGTTACAATGGTAGGAGATCTACATATCCGTATCTCCAAGCTTGCCTTCCACGCCAAGGAAAGTCCCATCCGGACACGAGACGAAGTCTTCAATCTTGTATCTTCATAGTCTTGGAGTCCGGCCACGATGATAGTTCGGCTATCCGGACACCCCTAGTCCAGACTCCTCAAGAGCCCCTGAACCAGGCTTCAATGACGACGAGTCCGGCGCGCATATTGTCTTCGGCATTGCAAGGCGGGTTCCTCCTCCGAATACTTCATGGAAGGTTTTGAACACAAGGATAGTGTCCGCCTCTGCAAATCAAGTTCCACATACCACCGTAGAGAGAATAACTTTTGCACAGATCTGCTGACGTATTCCGCGGCGTGACATCACACCACGGCCAAGCCTTTATATGAATCATTTTTTTACTGTTCCACCTTAGCGAGTTTAGCGAGGTGGTTTCCTTGGCACGTCTTGTCAAAGCATAGATCGTGCCCCCTTATTCCGGGATTCTCATCAATACGGACGTGGGTAACCCAACCGTGCTTGTTGGCACGCCTCCTCTATCGAAGGTGAGTCCTAATCGACCACGGGGAGGGCTCTTGGTATTCGACCTCTTTATAATGAGACCAAGGCCCTCTTCTTTTTTACAGCCTCCATCGAGTTCGCCTCGCGCCGAAGTTCTAACACCCAAAGCTTCAGATTTAGGCGCTTCGACCTTCGACGATGTCCGGCTCCGACCTGCTTGGCGGTGGATGTCTTCTTCCGTCACAAGAAGATGTGCTAAAGCTGCGAGACGCCAGTATCTAACCGCGAGATTTCAGATAGGCTTCCTGCTCCGGGGCAGGTTATTCCCACTCCCGAGCCCGGTGAGAGCGTGGTGTTCGTGTCCCACTTCCTTCGAGGTTTAGGCTTCACGACGGATCCCTTTGTGCGGGGCTCATGTTTTATTATGGGCTGGATTTCCATGACTTGAACTGAGTCCATCCTCCATATCTCGTCATTCATTGTCGTATGTGAGGCCTTCCTCCATATTACCCCTCACTTTGGATTGTGGCTCAAGACCTTCAAGGTGGAGCCAAGATGAACGAGGGGCAAAAGCAGAAAGCGGAGGGGCGGTCATAAGCAAGTGTGCTGATGCTCCGTGGCCGAGGGCTCTTTTCAAGAGGAGCTTGGTTTGTGGCAGCGGAGTGGTTTTATATCACCGCTCCTGTGGGCACCAAATGGGTGGCGCTTCCCGCCTTCCGCCAGTCCACCACAGCTGGGTCAAGGCGTCATGGGTTAACAAGGGGCTCGACTTGCGGCCGTCCAAGGATGTTCCTCTGTTGCAGGGCCGTATTCGAGACCTCCAAGAAAGAGAGATCAATCTGGTCGCAGTGGCGCAGGTTATGTTGATTCGGCGCCTTCTGCCCTGCAAACGTCGCCCCCTCCGTCTGTGGGAATTCAATCCGGAGGGACCATGAGCTCTTCAACATTTCATGGGTATGACACCCGTGGAGATGTATAAACTGTTCTTCGGATCACAAGAGAAGTGTCCGGTCCTGACTGAGGACGCAGGACTAAGCTACAATCGCCCAGATACTCAAGTAAGTAGTCCTGTAACCGGACAGGCTGTTCATTCATTTATCATATATATGCCCTTTAAAGGAGTCGTTTCTTGAACAGGGAATGGATAGCCAAGGCAAAGTTAATAAGGTGTCCGGCTCCCCTCCCAGAGACCACGCCGGATCCCATGCTGACCAAGATGTTGAAGGCCGCGCCCTTTAAAGAAGGCGAAGGGGGGAGCGGGGAAGCGGGGAAGCAACTGCCTCCACGAAGGAGACTTTCGAGGAAGGAGGTATCAAAGGTCCCACCCTCCAAGGAGAGAAGAGGACTACTTCGGAAGATCCGGAGGTCAAGGCCTCAAAGAGGGGAAAGAAATCTTCGTCAGAGAGTCCGGCGCTGGGAAGTACCCCAGCCGCACTATTTCCCCAAGGGGGTCAGCCCTCCAGCGAGTCGTAAGTAAAAAGAAGGGGTCCTGTGAATAAAGAACATCCCTGTATTTATTTCTGAAGATAACCGAAATTTTACCTTGTAGTTCGGATCTCAGCCCTTCTCAACAGAGCTCGTCTTCGGGGGATCTTCTTCCGGAGATGATGGAGAGCGAAACGCCTCCACCGCCGTGACCTTCATGCGGGGCGGACGACCACGAGGTGTCGCCGCGAGGGTTTCTGTCCGGCGGGCCGAAAGGTCCGCGCCAACTGGTAAAAGTCCGGAGGAGCTGAAGGATCTGCTCGGGCGAGCGGCTATCTCAGAAGATCATCATGCGCTAATGAGTACGGTGATTGAAAGAATTGCATCCGCTGAGAGCGAATTGCATGAAGCCGTCAGAAGCTTACTGACGGGGTTCGAGGTACGTAAAAATGATGTACCTTCTGATAGTTATGCATATAAAATGCGCCCTGTAGAGATAGTAGCCCCTGAGACTCGGTATGTTGTCAAAATTGACAGCATGCCGAGGATCATAATCTCAGTTATAACAGATCGCCGCTCCTAAATAGGTGGCGGGGCGTCCGGTGGCCAGCCGGACTGATGAATTTGCCGAACTAAAGCGGCAACTTGACGAGGCGGATGCGGACATCGCTGGTCAATAAACGGTTTGACGAGTCACAAGGTATGCGACTTTTCCGCGGACAGCTGGTAAGGGAGCTTTGACGCCCATTCCTTACTACTTGTATGCTTTTGATGCAGACGGTGTCGCTGATGTGGAGGAGCTGCGGGCGGAACTCGCCCGAGCTAAAGAGCAAGCCAGAAATAGTAATGCGGCCGCTTTAAGGGCGGCCGAAGAGCTAAAAGCCGAACGGGCTGCTCATCGCCAAGAAGAGGAAATGGCCGATATGGCCATAAAGTTGAAGAATACTACCGACCACCGCGAGGTTCTTGAAAAGAACGCCAAGCGAGCAAGAGGGCTCAAAAAGGCCACCGCCGAATCCAAGGATGCCTGCTCCGCTTTGAGAGCTGTCAAGGAGGAGCTGAGTCAAGCCGGGCTATTATGCCGGAAAACCATTTCTACTGCGGAGGAAATATACGGATCCGAAGTATGCTCAGTTGGACAAGTTGTGGAGTTCGGAGGATGCTTATCTGGACTTAGCGGCGAGCGCGACACGATTGAGCACTTCCGGGGCCAGAAGGGGCACAGAAGGGAAGAGCTGTATTGGTCGCAATTCCATAGTCCGGAGCGTCCTCTTCCGTTGACCGATCGGTTGGCCGAATGGGCCGAGCTGAATCGATTATCCGGACTTGCCATGAAGCATGTCATGACTCATTTGTGGCCAGCGCACTTCAGCCAAGAGTTATTTTGGCTTAGTGCAGCAGCCTTGGTGCGGTATCGCGTACGACGCAATGAAGCGGGTCGTCGGTATTGAGGGAGCGCGGATGGCTCGCCCGTGTCAAGACATACTGGCGGAGATGAAGGCCACCGACGCTCCATCCCAAGATTCGGACAGAAGCCGAGTACCGCCGAGCACTATTTTGAGGAAGTCCTGCAGGGCGCTCGTTTAATAGAGACGCAGTGCTCGAAGGATATTATGTTTTAAATGACATGTATGATTTGTGAAAACAATGTTTCAATATAATATAAGAGCTTTTTATACTTGTGCGATCAAGTAGTAAACTACTTCCTGTGCGGCCGTTGATGTATATGTATATATAACCTGAAAGCTGGCAGTCCTTGGCTTTAGCCCCCATGCACATAGTGCGGGGGTGTTTGCAAAGAAGGCGCTTTTTCACACTTAATCCAACGTCTTGGTCCTATTAAGGAGGTGGTAGCGTAGCAAACTAGGCAACCGGACAATAATGCTTTATCACTTTCACTTAGCCATGGGAGTTCAAGGGTGGGGCTACTATATAGCCCCTGGGGCACCGCACTCTCCCGAATTCGGGGTACGTATGTGCCTGACCGAAAAATGGTCCTTCGTTAATGTGAAGGAATTATAAACATTCCGGTGAGTCATCGAGTGGTTGACCAGTGTCTCGCTATATCATGACAGTCAGTTTTCGGCTTTCTCTACTGAGGTGCTCGCCCGGCCCAACCGGGGCACAATCGCAGTAGTTCTCCTGGTGCCGCGTTAGCCGATAGAACGGAACGTAAGGCCGCAAAACACAGGAGCCGGGCAAACCCAACATTTGACCAAAGACATGATTCGGAGCTGATGCATATAAGGCCTAACTCGAGACACCGAACACTCCTAAGGTATTCGGTCTTTATAAAAACGGGCAGAATAATGCCCTAAGCCCCTGGTGTCCGTGCACGCTAAAAATTCTGGTGCGGCCGATGTTAAAACCCCAGCCTCCTCCTCGGTTATAGTAAGAAACCGGGGATGCATATCAACAAGAGACAAGAAAAGGTTTACGCATGGTCTTAATCTGAAAGAATCCTTGCAACGGGTCCCTACTGCATGTCTCGCTACAGGTCTCCGTTAGCCGTATCCTGGACGGGTGTAGCATGTTGTTCATTTGTAAAAGAGAGGAACTTAGTTGAAAAGAAAAAGATCGTGCGAAAAATGTACTTTATATTAAATAAACAGAGTACGATTCTAAGAGTGAATAAATTTGAGCTTTATTGTCTCTTGTTGTACATGTGTGCAACCCCTTGTATGGGGGCATGCTGCTAGTAGGCGCCGGACTCGTCTAGCCGTGTCTGGGGTTCGAATGACCTATTCAGGTGCTTTGGTTAGCGGAGCCGGGCTGGTGAGGGGCTGTCAAGGCAGCCTCACATTCTCCCGTGCTCGAGTAACACTTAATACTCCCTTTTAATGAGATGATGTCGCGTGGACCGGGCATTTTAAGTGTAAGAGATGCATAATGCGGTATTGCGTTAAAGCGGGCGAAAGCTTCGCGTCCCAATAGTGCTTGATGGCTACTTTTAAATGGGGCGACATGGAAGACTAACTTTTCGCGTCGGAAGTTGTCGGATGAACCGAACACAACTTCTAGCAGTAAGGAGCCCGTACAATGGGCATATGGGCCTGGCATTACCCCTTTAAAGGAGGTGTTGCTATGGCGAATTTTGGTTGGGTCTATCCCCATCCTGCGGATTGTGTCCTGATATATTAGGTTTATGTCACTGCCGCCATCCATGAGGACTTGTGTAAATTGGAATCCGTCGATTATAGGATCCAATATCAAGGCAGTCCATCCTGCTCCGGATACTTTCGAGTAGTCCCGATGGTCGAAGGTGATTGGTTTTGACAACCAGTGTTGGTACTCCGCTAGGTAGTATGTGCGGCGTGCATCTTGATGGGCGCCATTGCTTTTTCCCTTTAATCACGTGAAGTGAGTTTACTGTTTTAACCTCTTGTGGGAAATTCTTTTGTTTTCGGTGCTCTGCTTGTGGGGTTCGTCATCATCCTCACTTGGTGTGTCGAGCCCTTGTGTTCGGCGCGTTGAGTCTCCGGACTGCTTGAAGACCCAACAATCTCTGTGGGTATGGTTTGCAGGCTTCCCGGGGGTACTGTGGATTTGACATATCTTGTCCAAGATTTTGTTTAAGTTGGATAGCTCATCGCTATTGTCCTTAAGGGGCAGTTTTTTATTGTTCTGCCGTGAGCTTTTGAATCCGGCGTTGATCGCCGCGCTCTTTGGACCGTTCTCTTAATCCGGCGCTGGTCCTTGTTGCGCCGTGGTTTCCCATTTCCATCCCTGACTTCGGATGTACTTGGGTCGCTGGTGCTGCATCTTGCTAGCCAGCTATCCTATCCCGCGTAAAAGCGGGTCATGAGGCTTGTTAATGCGGCCATTGTCCTTGGCTTTTCTTGGCCAAGGTGTCTGGCGAGCCATTCGTCTCGGACGTTGTGTTTGAAGGCTGCTAAGGCTTCGGCGTCCAGACAGTCGACTATTTGGTTCTTTTTAGTAAGGAACCTATTCCAGAATTTCCGCTGACTCTCCGGCTGTTGAGTTATGTGACTTAGATCGTCTGCATCCGGAGGGCGGACATAGGTCCCCTGAAAATTTGCCCAAAACGCATCCTCGAGCTCTTCCCAACTTCCAATGGTATTTTCGGGAAGGCTTTTAAGCCAATGCCGACCTGGCCCTTTTTGTTTGAGGGGTAAGTATTTTATGTCGTGGAGATCATCTCCTCTAGCCATGTGTATGTGGAGGATGTAATCCTCAATCCGCATCTCGGGTCTGTTGTTCCGTCGTATGCCTCTATGTTTACGGGTTTGAATCCCGCTAGAAATTCATGATCCAGCACCACATCGGTGAAACATAGGGGATGTGCGGCGCCCCTGTATTTGGGTGTGCCGTGATTTTCGGATATTTGGCGTGTTGCATTGCTTTGAAGAGCTTGCTTTCTCGGCCCATAGATGGGCCTAACTGGGCCATCCTTTTGATGTGAATCCTTATGCGGATCGCGTACCGGCTTGTGTGCGGCACCATTTGCCGCTCTCTTTTTGCCGTGGGGTCGTCCATCCGACCGGGTGGCCTTCTTACTTTTTGATTGTGGGGGCTCTAAGGCCTCCTCATCAAATTCGGGCAGTAGTTTTCTCTTTGGGTAGTTTCTTTGTTCGACGATCGTCAGCCAGATTTGTCTGCGGTGTTGTATACTTTGCTCCATCTGATTCTCGAGTGCATCTTCCGCTGTTTTGAGCTTCCGCTTCGCTTTTTCAGGCTACACGCAGCGGGCGAAAGCCTTTTGTGGAGGTTCTTCTGCTCCAACAAGTTGTCTGGCGTGTGATCGTCTGGACTATTATCTTCGCCGGGGACGGGTTGTTTATCCAAGTTGTCCTGTTTGGACGGTTGCTCGATAGCGTGTTCGTCGTCCACCGGTTCGCCCTGCTCTATGGCTGGGTCTTTGTTGAGGCGGGACTTGGTGCGGCGTTTACGTTGCCGTTTTGACTGCTTTTCGAGGGATTTACCCTTCGTAGCGTCCCGTTGTTCCTCGTCTTCACTTCCTTTAGGTGTATCCACCATGTATACATCATGGGATGAGGTGGTTGTCCAGCATCCTATAGGTGCTGGTTCATGGTTGTCTCCTACATCGTCGTCCATACCATCGATGTCTTCGGAGTCGAAATCGAGCACGTCGTGTAAGCTTTTCGGCTGGCTACTGAAGTGGGTGGTGGGTGGGCGTTGAATTTCTTCGTCGTCCGCATCCCAACCTTCCTGACTGTAGTCCGGCCAGGGCTCTCCTTATAAAGAGAGAGGATTTAGTGAATTTAGGATGCCGCCAAAGGGCGAGTGCTGAAAGATGTCCTCGGCAGTGAAATCCATGACCGGCGCCCAATCGGATTCGATTGGCAGGGGCGCGGAGGGTTCGGAGTCCGGAGAGGAGTCCGGCACCTTGGAGTCATAGTCTTCGCAAAGGACAGGGATTGTGTTCGGCTGAATCGCCGTAGAGATTTCAGCCCCCGAGGTGGTGTCCAACCAACCATCCTCGATCGGCGAGATCGGCTCCGAATCAATGTTCGGAGCGGACACTAGTGCGGCCTCCAGGATACTGTTCGGCGGATGAGTTAGATCATGCCCATCGAGATAGTGCGGCGCGCTTGGCTGCGGATCGAATCCGTCGAAGATCAATTCTCCACGCGTGTCGGCCGTGTAGTTTAAACTTCCGAATCTGACCTGATGGCCAGGGGCGTAGCTTTCGATCTGCTCCAGATGGCCTAGCGAATTGGCCCGCAGTGCAAAGCCGCCGAATACGAAGATCTGTCCGGGGAGAAGAGTCTCACCCTGGACCGTCGTTGTTGATGATCGAAGGAGCCATCGGGCCTATAGGTGACGACACGCAGGAACTCTCGATGAAAGCACCAATGTCGGTGTCAAACCGGCGGATCTCGGTAGGGGGTCCCGAACTGTGCGTCTAGGCGGATGGTAACAGGAGACAAGGGACACGATGTTTTTACCCAGGTTCGGGCCCTCTCGATGGAGGTAATACCCTACTCCTGCTTGATTAATATTGATGATATGGGTAGTAGAAGAGTAGATCTACCACGAGATCAGAGAGGCTAAACCCTAGATGCTAGCCTATGGTATGATTGTTGTTCGTCCTACGGACTTAAACCCTCCGGTTTATATAGACACCGGATAGGTTAGGGTTACACAGAGTCGGTTACAATGGTAGGAGATCTACATATCCGTATCGCCAAGCTTACCTTCCATGCCAAGGAAAGTCCCATCCGGACACGGGACGAAGTCTTCAATCTTGTATCTTCATAGTCTTGGAGTCCGACCACGATGATAGTTCGACTATCCGTACACCCCCTAGTCCAGGACTCCCTCAATATGTTTCTCCTTTATGGAGGTGACAAAGAGCTCGTCGTAAATGGTTACGTCGATGCAAGCTTTGACACTAATCCGGATGACTCTGAGTCGCAAACCAGATACGTGTTCATATTGAATGGTGGAGCTGTCAGTTAGTGCAGTTCTAAGCAGAGCGTCGTGGCGGGATCTACGTGTGAAGTGGACTACGTAGCTGCTTCGGAAGCAGCAAATGAAGGAGTCTGGATGAAGGAGTTCATATCCGATCTAGGTGTCATACCTAGTGCATCGGGTCCAATGAAAATCTTTTGTGACAATATTGGAGCAATTGCCTTGGCGAAGGAATCCATATTTCACAAGAGAACCAAGCACATCAAGAGACGCTTCAATTCCATCCGTCATCAAGTGTCGGAAGGGGACATAGAGATTTGCAAGATACATACAGATTTGAATGTTGCAGACTCGTTGACTAAGCCTCTCTCACGAGTAAAACATGATCAGCACCAAGACTCCATGGGTGTAAGAATCATTACAATGTAATCTAGATTATTGACTCTAGTGCAAGTGGGAGACTGAAGGAAATATGCCCTAGAGGCAATAATAAAGTTGTTATTTATATTTCCTTATATCATGATAAATGTTTATTATCCATGCTAGAATTTTATTAACCGGAAACTTGGTACATGTGTGAATACATAGACAAACAGAGTGTCACTAGTATGCCTCTACTTTGACTAGCTCATTAATCAAAGATGGTTAAGTTTCCTAGCCATAGACATGTGTTGTCATTTGATGAACGGGGTCACATCATTAGAGAATGATATGATTGACTTGACCCATCCGTCAGCTTAGCACAATAATCGTTTAGTTTGTTGCTATTGCTTTCTTCATGACTTATACATGTTCCTATGACTATGAGATTATGCAACTCCCGAATACTGGAGGAACACTTTGTGTGCTATCAAACGTCACAACGTAACTGGGTGATTATAAAGATGCTCTACAGGTGTCTCCGATGGTGTTTGTTGAGTTGGCATAGATCAATATTAGGATTTGTCACTCCAATTGTCGGAGAGGTATCTCTGGGCCCTCTCGGTAATGCACATCACTATAAGCCTTGCAAGCAATGTGACTAATGAGTTAGTTGTGGGATGATGCATTACGGAACGAGTAAAGAGACTTGCCGGTAAAGAGATTGAACTAGGTATTGAGATACCGACGATCGAATCTCGGGCAAGTAACATACCGATGACAAAGGGAACAACGTATATTGTTATGCGGTTTGAACGATAAAGATCTTCGTAGAATATGTAGCAACCAATATGAGCATCCAGGTTCTGCTATTGGTTATTGACCAGAGACGAGTCTCGGTCATGTCTACATAGTTCTCGAACCCATAGGGTCCGCACGCTTAACGTTTGATGATGATTGGTATTATGAGTTTATGTGTTTTGATGTACCGAAGGTTGTTCAGAGTCCCGGATGTGATCACGGACATGATGAGGAGTCTCGAAATGGTCGATACATAAAGATTGATATATTGGAAGGCTATGTTTGGACATCGGAATGGTTCCGAGTGAGTTCGGGCATTTACCGCAGTACCGGAACCCCCCGGGGAGTCATTGGGCCTTAATGGCCTAGCGGCCAAGGTGGGGGCGCCCCCCCCCAAAGCCCAATCCGAATTGGGAGGGGGTCGACCCCCCTTTCCTTCTCTCCCTCTCCCTCTTCCTTCTTCTCCTACTCCAACTAGGGAAAGGGGGAATCCTAGGACTCCCCCCTTGGGCGCGCCATGAGAGGGTTGACCCTCCCCTCCTCCACTCCTTTATGTACGGCGGAGGGGGCACCCCATAGACACAGAAGTTGATTGTTTAGCCGTGTGTGAGGGAGTCCTGGACTAAGGGGTCCTCGGGCGCCCGGCCTGTTATCTACTGGGCCGGACTGATGGGTTGTGAAGACATGAAGACCGAAGACTGCACTTGTGTCCGGATTGGGCTCTACTTAGCATGGAAGGCAAGCTAGGTGACCTATTATGAAGATTTCCTCCTATGTAACCAACCCCATGTAACCCTAGATCTCTCCGGTGCCTATATAAACCGGAGAGCATAGTCCGGATGGAGAGATACTCATTACCATATACCCATAGGCTAGACTTATAGGGTTAGCCATTACAATCTCGTGGTAGATCAACTCTTGTAACACTCATATTCATCAAGATCAATCAAGCAGGAAGTAGGGTATTACCTCCATAGAGAGGGCCTGCACTGGTAAACATTGTGTCCCCGCCTCCTCCTGTTACCATCGATCCTAGACGCACAGTTCGGGACCCCCTGCCCGAGATCCACCGGTTTTGACACCGACATTGGTGCTTTCATTGAGAGTTCCACTGTGCCATCGACAAAAGGTTTGATGACCCCGTCAATCGTCAGTAATGACGTGGTCTAGGGTGAAACCTTCCTCCCCGGACAGATCTTTGTATTCGGCAGCTTCATACTGCGAGCCAACTCGCTCGGCCATCTGGAGCAGATCGATAGCTACGCCCCTGGCCACCAGGTCAGTTTCGGAGGCTTGAACTACGTCGCCGACATCCGTGGAGACTTGATCTTCGACGGATTTGAGACCACGGCAAGCGCTCCCCTTTGCCCCGATGAACATGGCTTAAACCTGTCCTCGGGCCGCATCCAGGAGATTGCTCCTGCAACAACTCTGGCCTTAGATCCGCAGCAGATCAAGTCATTTAAAGATGGGAAACTCAACCCCATCACGGGGGCTACCGGTTCGGCGGCGTTGGAGCCGCACGCAGACCACTTCGTACGATACTTGCATCAACGGAACCCCGGACTCGTCTCCGATATCGAGTTCCAAACCTTGCGAGCCTGCTGATACCGAACTCGATCAGTTATCGATCTTCAAGTTCAGCGCCACGGATATCTTCCAACACTCGCCCATGGGAGACCTACTGAACTCACTAAAAAACCCATCCTTGGTAGACGGCTCGTCGCCAAACTATGTCCGGTTCGAACTTACGGCAGATGATGGAGAATTTCGCTTCCCACCCACCACCCACTTCGTAGCCACCATCGAAGAACCAACCAAGACGCCTGACCCCTGCTCCGAAGACATTGACAGTCTGGATGACGATGAGGGGCAAGGCCAGAGCTTGCTACCCGCTAGACGTGGGATGACCACTTCCTTGTATGACGTGTGTATGGTAGACACACCCAACGACGATGACAAGGAGGACCCAGTTGAGGATAAACCTCCTGGTACACTTCCGAACACCGGCGCCCTCCGCGTCGCTCTCAGTCACGTCATAAGAGAAAACAATACTAGCACGGAGGTGATAGTACTCCGGACAACGAAGACCCTGTCGAGACAGGATCTGAATAGGAGGACTAGGAAAGCAGGCAAGATAGCCCTGATGAACAATTCATATACGAAGACTCAGAGGATAATAATTATCTCCCACTCTCCAAGGAAGAGTAGAGCCTCGGCAACGAGGAATTCATCGTGCATGAGGAACATCTCGAGCAGGAGCGCTTTAAATGCCAGCTAATAGCCACGGAAAGGAATCTAAGAATTACACAGCTGCAGCTTCAAGCAAGCCAAGATCTGCTCAATGATAAATGGACTGAGGTCCTGGCCGCCGAAGAATACGGCCTTAGTGGCCCGGACAAAATCCACCCCAAGTGCAGGTGGCTTCCTCCACATGATGTCGACACGCTGGAGCCTGTACCACCATCGAACAATGCGGCAGGTCGACCACAGTTCAGCCCGGATAAAACAGCAGCCCAAGCAGAACACCATACCAACCAATCTAGTCATAAAAACAAGAACAAGACGGTTCGGGAAAACAATCATGATATCCGCCAGAGCTTAGTGGGCAGAGCAGGACAGACAAGATCGACGTACAGATCACGGGGATATGCCCCGATCGTCAATGATGGCCGATTACCCGGACATAACAGAGCCAACCACGCCCGAAGCCGCTAACGGCATCCAAAGGAGGTGCTTCACAGTGTGGCCCAACATAGAGGAGCTGCGCACCCTCTTTGCTTCACCGACGAGGTAATGGAGCACGAATTTCTAGACGGGTTTAAACCCATCAACATTGCATCATACGATGGAACAACGGATTCCGCAGTATGGATTGAGGATTACCTCCTCCATATCCACCTGGCTCGCGGAGACGACCTTCATGCCATTAAATACCTGCCTCTCAAGCTTAAGGGGCCAGCACGGTACTGGCTAAACAGTTTGCCAGAAAATTCTATTGGCAGCTGGGAAGATTTGGAAGACGCCTTTCATGACAACTTCCAAGGAACATATGTCCGGCCACCAGATGCCTATGACTTAATTCATATTGTCCAACAGCCCGGCGAGTCAGCCAGGGAACTCTGGACTAGGTTCTTAGTCAAAAAGAACCAAATTGTCGACTGTCCGGACGCGGAAGCCCTTGTGGCCTTCAAATATAGCGTCCGGGATGAATGGCTAGCACGTCACCTTGGCCAGGAAGGACCTAAATCCATGACAACCCTCATCGCTCTAATGACTCGCTTTTGTGCGGGAGAAAACAACTGGCTCGCTCGTAAAAGCAAAAACGCCAGCGACCCGGGCACTTCCAAAATCTAAGACGGCAACGGCAAGCCACGACTAAACGAACACAACAGTCGCAGCAATAATGAAAGATTATGCGACACAGCGGTCAACGCCGGATTTCACAATCTGAAATCCGGTCAATGGAAGAAGCCATTTAAGGCCAACCAGGATGGACCAACCGCCCTCAACAGGATATTTGATCGGCCTTGCCAGATTCACGGTCACCCTGATAAGCCAGCTAATCACACCAACAGAAACTGTTGGGTCTTCAAGCAGGCAGGCAAGCTTAAAACAGAGCACAAGGGGAGGAGGCCATCGAGCGATAAAAATGACGGAGCAGCTCGCCAGCCGAACACCAGGGGCCAGAAACAGTTTCCCTTAGAAGTTTGACCGCTCCCGGAACGGAAATAGCAGTTCGGCTTCCGCCACCCACCCACCATACTGGCAAGATTTACGCCACACATACATCACTACGCGCTCAAGATACCATGGGCATCGGCGGAAGCACAATACGGACAACCCTGCAAGCATTTGTCGGCGTTCTAGGAACGGGGGTCCCCAGACTTGCCTGCTTGCAGCCTGCGGCATGGCTCAAGTGGTGGCCCAGTGCTGCCCATCTTCATCAGCACAAGACTCAAGACCCTCGCGAGGGGCCAAGCCTCGCGGGGCGGACGACACAAGACTTCCTCAGGAGCGGCCTCACCAGGCAGGCTCGCGAGGAGGCGGAGAGATCAAGGCAGGGTACCTCACGAGGTGCTCGTGATACAAGCCATGACGATCGAGACCAGGCGGGCGCCAACCTGCGCAGTGTCCTTGTTTCCTCTTTGGTGCAAAGGGGGCAAGCACAGACGTGGAGTACCGAGGCATCAGGCAAAGGTTGCCATTTCAGTGCAATGAGACCAAGACCAGCAGAGCGGCAGGATGGAGGTCATTGTGGAGCCTAAGACGGCGTCATCGCCAGCGCTTTTGGCAGCCGAAGACCAACTTTAGTCAGGATAACTTGTACTAGATGTTCCCCTTCAAAATGGCCGTTGTTGGCGCCCTTCCCACTCAATATTTGGGAAGAGGACCAGGGCCTCTAAAAATAGAGCTAGCCACCACCGTAGAAGGGGGGGATCTAAGAGAGCCCTAGCCAGAAGAGAGGCGATCGAACTCACCCAAGCAGTTCATCGCACCAGCTCAAGAACACCTCTCGCGAGGTTGTTCTTCCCTGTACTATTCATCATCAGCCCCTGAGGCAATCCACCACACCACACACTGGAGTAGGGTATTACACCACATCGGTGGCCCGAACCAGTATAAATCTTGCGTCCCCCGTGTTGCTCACCGTTTTCAGCTTAGATCTCACGAGGCGATCGGATGTAGATCGGTAGGGGAGAGATCTTCGTGCGCACCCCAGAGTTCGAACCTTAAGGGTCTGCCGAAACCCCACATCCGACATTTGGCGCACCAGGTAGGGGGTGCGCCGGAGCTCTCCCTTCCGTCGACCCGTTCTCCATCGGCACCGCGCTCCGACCTCATGGCGAGCAACACACCACCCGCTCCAGCTGTCGATGCCGGCGCGGGAACCAGGGGGCTCCGAGCCTTGGCCCCCGCCTTGCGACAGGTGCGGTGGCCGAACAAGTTCAAGCCGGACATGCCGCCGCGCTACGACGGCGCGGCCGACCCACTCGCCTTCCTGCTGGCATATGAAAAAGGCGTCCTCAAGGCCGGAAGCGACGACAAGGTCATGGCAAACTGGCTGCCCATGGCCCTCACTGGCGTCCCGCGCATGTGGCTGCTCCACCTGCCGGCGGCTTCTTTTGCCTCCTGGGAGGAGTTGCGCAACCTCTTCCTCGCCCATCATGCCGTGCCGGCACCCCCAGTCATCGCAACCATCCTAGGCGGATCGCAGGCACCGCCTGCGAGCCGCCGCGTCAAGCCGTTTGTCCGCCAGATCGGCGCCATCCTCAAGAGCCGTGAAACCCCCCCGGGCTGGGTGGTACCAAGGTCGACCTGACCTTCAGCTCGGATGATCACCCCTCCAACACCGCCTGTTCGAGCGCACTCCCGATGCTATGCACCCCCACCATCTGCTAGGTGGCCGTCACCAGGACCCTCATCGGCGGTGGTGCCGGCCTCAACGTGCTCTCGGTGGAGGCCTTCAGCCTCCTCCAGTACCGCTAGGGCGGCTTCAACCCAGCAGGCGCTTCTCGGGCGTTGGAGGCGGTTCCATCGGCTCCCTGGGGCAGATCCGCCTCCCGGTGACCTTCAGCACCCACGACAACTTCTGCATGAAGCTGATCGACTTCGTCATCGCCCCCATCGGCCTCCCGTATAACGCCATCCTCGGCTACCCACCCTTGGCCCAGTTCATGGAACCAACTCGCCCGGCGTACAACCTCATGAAGATGCCCGGGAGCAGCGGCGTCCTTACCGTGTCCGGAGACACACGGGATGCGCTACACGCGCTAAAGCTTGCTTTCAAGACGGCTGCAGGCGCAGCCACTGGTCATGAATGCCCTCGAGCCCAAGGGGGCTGCGCCGGCTAAGAAGAAGCAACTATTCACCCAAGACAAGGCGGAGACCAAGCAGGTACCGGTCGACGAGGATGGATCCACGGGCGCCGCCTTCACCATAGGCGCCAACCTCGACCCTGAGCAGGAGGAGGCCTTGGTGTAATTCCTGCGTGCAAACAAGGAGGTGTTTCCATGGGAACCTGGTCAGCTGGCAGGGGTCCCAAGGGATGCGATTGAGCATCATCTCAAGGTGTGCCCCAACGTGCGCCCCGTGAAGCAGAAGGCAAGGCGACAGTCCACTGGGAAAGCAGGCCTTCATCATCCAAGAAACCCACAAACTAGAGGCAACGGGCGTCATTCGCGAGGTCCGCTATCCTGAATGGCTGGCCAACCCTGTTGTTGTGCCAAAAAAGGGAGGAAAGGAACGCATGTGCGTCGACTTCACCAACCTCAACAAGGCCTGCCCGCAGGATCCATTCCCGCTCCCTCGCATCGACCAGATCGTCGACTCTACCGCCGAGTGTGACCTATTGTGCTTCCTGGATGCCTTCTCGGGCTATCACCAGATCAAGATGGCGGCGTAAGACGTGGAGAAAACGGCCTTCCTGACCTGTGTGGAGTGTACCGCTATACCTGCATGCCGCTTTGGGTTGCGAATGCAGGCGCCGACCTTTCAAGCCGATGCACATCGCCTTGGGCCGCAGCTCGGGAGAAACATCAAGCTTTTACGCCGATGACATTGTGGTGAAGTCTCGGAGGCAAAAACCTTGATGCAGGACCTAGAAGAAACCTTCATGAGCCTCCGTGAAGTGGATCTGCGGCTCAATCCGGAGAAGTGCGATTCGAATCCTCGGCAAGCTCTTGGGCTTCCTCGTGTCTCACAAGGGCATCGAGGCTAACCCAGAGAAGGTCAAGGCAGTCGAAGACATGAGTCCGTCGAAGACCCTCAGAGAAATGCAGAAGCTCATCGGGCGTGTAACCGCGCTGGGACGCTTCATCTCCAAGCTGGGGGAGTGGGCACTGTCCTTCTTCAAGCTGATGAAGAAGAAGGGCCCGTTCGAATGGACTGAAGAGGCCGACAAGGCATTCCAAGACCTCAAGAAGTACCTTACCAGCCCTCCGGTGATGGTAGCTCCGCGCCCTCGGGAGCCCTTGGTGCTTTACCTTGCGGTTACCCCTACTCCGCCAAAGACAGCCTCGATGGCGGTTAGAGAGAAGCGCCAGCCAAGGTCAGGCCACCGCCGCCGAAGCAGAGCAAAGCCAAGAAAGCCTCGCGAAGACCACGGCCGCAGCAGATAAGGATCAGCATCAGCAGGGGGACGCACCCGGAGCAGAGGAAGCCTCGCCAGGCGACCAAGCGCTGGGGCCTCCGTCGTCTCAGGAGGCGCCTCAACCTCCAGAAGACGCGGGCTGCGCCAGCACCCTCAGCCTCGTCGAGCACCCTGTGTACTTCGTCAGCACGGTGCTACGGGACGCGAGGGCGCGGTACCCCATGCCCCAAAAGCTCCTCCTCGTGCTATTAGTGGCCTCACGCAAGCAGCGGTACTACTTCCAAGGCCATCCCATCAAGATCGTCTCAGCATACCCCTTGGAAAGGGTACTCAGGAGCCCCAACTCAGCTGGAAGAGTTGCTGAATGGAACATTGAGTTGCAAGCGTTTCAGCTGGAGTTCAGCACGACCAGAGTCATCAAAGGAGCCACGCTTGTAGATTTCATGGCAGAGTGGGTGGAGGTGCCGGGGCTCAAACGGGCGAGGACCGGTCGCTTTCCCCGGGAAGCGAAGCACCGGACGGCTGGCTCATGTACTTCGATGGGGCGTTCTCCCGACAAGGCGCGGGGGCTGGCGCAGTGCTCATATCTCCTACTCAGGACAAGCTCTACTATGTCGTCCAACTTTGCTTCCAGCATGGAGAAAAGGTCTCTAACAACATAGCAGAATACGAGGGCCTGATAACAGGCTTGAAAGCCGCAGTCACCTTGGGGGTAAAGCGCCTCACCATCAAGGGCGATTCACAACTCCTCATCAACTTCTCCAACAAGGTACACGAGCCGAAGGATGAACACATGGAAGCATATCTCGCGGAGGTCCGCAGGATGGAGAAACAGTTTTGGGGGCTGGAATTGCAGCATGTGCCTCGCGGCACCAATCAAGAGGCTGATGACATCGCCAAAATGGCGTTGTCGGTGTCAAAATCGGCGGATCTCGGGTAGGGGGTCCCGAACTATGCGTCTAGGCGGATGGTAACAGGAGACAAGGGACACGATGTTTTACCCAGGTTCGGGCCCTCTTGATGGAGGTAAAACCCTATGTCCTGCTAGATTAATATTGATGATGTGTGTTACAAGAGTGGATCTACCACGAGATCAAAGAGGCTAAACCCTAGAAGCTTGCCTATGGTATGATTGTTATTCGTCCTACGGACTAAAACCCTCCAGCTTATATAGACACCGGATAGGGTTAGGG
This sequence comes from Aegilops bicornis, assembly GCA_021605145.1. NCBI lineage: Eukaryota > Viridiplantae > Streptophyta > Magnoliopsida > Poales > Poaceae > Aegilops > Aegilops bicornis. The sequence continues at coordinate 201,248,382 of CM038670.1, forward strand.
TTACACAGAGTCGGTTACAATGGTAGGAGATCTACATATCCGGATCGCCAAGCTTGCCTTCCACGCCAAGGAAAGTCCCATCCGGACACGGGACGAAGTCTTCAATCTTGTATCTTCATAGTCTTGGAGTCCGGCCGATGATGATAGTTCGATTATCCGGACACCCCCTAGTCCGGAACTCCCTCAGTAGCCCCTAAACCAGGCTTCAACGACGACGAGTCCAGCGCGCATATTGTCTTCGGCATTGCAAGGCGGGTTCTTCCTCCGAATAATTTATAGAAGATTGTGAACATCAGGATAGTGTCCGGCTCTGCAAAAATAAATTCCACATACCACCGTAGAGAGAATAATATTACACAAGATCAATCTGCTGACGTATTCTGTGGCGTGACGTTGCACCACTACCAAGCCTTTACTCAAATTATTTTTATTGTTCCACCTCAGCGTGTTTAGCGAAGCGGTTTCCTTGGCACGTCTTGTCGAGGCAGAGATCGTGTTCCCCTTATTCCGGGATTCCCATCAATACGGACGTGGGTAACCCAACCGCGCCATTGATTGTGACGCTTGGGAGATGAGCGAGTTTTACCAGGCCGGTGGGGACACATGTTTTTGACCGACCATATAAGGGGATAAGGATCCACCCTTTCACCTACGCCTTCTTCCTCCTTTGCTCATCCATTCCCGTGCACTCAAGCTCTAGCGCCCAAGTCCGCACTTTCCTCCTCAACCTTGTCCAACCATGTCGAGGCGGGAGGCAGATGGATGGCCTCCTCCGCCACGGAGGGGCACATCACAAGATCAAGGAGGCCGGATACTTGTCCGCGATATCGCCAAGACAAAGCTACCCGACGCGGGGCAGCTCATTCCAACCCCCAGTCCCCATGAGAGGGTGGTATTTCTCCCCCACTTCCTCCGCGGACTCGGTTTTCCACTTCACCCATTTGTCCGGGGGCTCATGTTCTACTACGGCCTGGACTTCCACGACCTGGCCCCGAATTTCGTCCTCAACGTCTCGGCGTTTATCGTCGTGTGCGAGGCCTTCCTCTGCATCTAGCCGCACTTGCCAGGCTCAAGACCTTCATGTCAAGCAAGGTTGTGAAGGGCAGCCAAGCGGAGTGCGGAGGCGCCATGGTCGGCAAGATGGCCAAAGTCCTATGGCTCGAGGGCTCCTTTGTGGAGACAATAAAGGGGTGGCAATCGGGGTGGTTCTACATCACCGAGCCACACGACTCTGAATGGGTGGCGGCCCCCGAATTCAGATCTAGATTCCCCACACGGCTCTCGTCATGGAAAGAGACGGGCCTGAAGTGGGGGATTCGACGAGCTATCCGGACTCCAAACACGCGTCCGGAACCTGGTGGACAAGAATCGCAGGCTTGTCGACGTAATCCAAGTGATGCTCATCCGCCGGATTCTCCCATGCCAACAACGGGACTTCAATTTGTGGGAGTTCGATCCGGCATAGCACCGAACCTTGAGCCGGCTCTTCGATACCACGTACGAAGATGCCTGGAAGGTGCTGTTCAAGGGCGTCGAAGCCCCCGCATCCGCTAACAAAGATCGCGGGTACAGCTCGCGCGCCAAGCCGGCGAGGTAAGTTATTTTACCCTTTACGGGACTCTTTTTCATAGATTGACTCACGTGATCTAAAACTCCCTATTCTTCGACAGGTCTGGCTGAAGACATCCGGACAGATTAACTGTCCGGCTCCTTTGCCAGAAGACCCAACGGATGCCCGATTGACGGGGTTGCTGGCTCCGGCACCCCATGTGGTGCCGGAGAAGAAGGCCAAGAAGGAGGCCACGGAACTCAAGGAGCTCCCAACGCCACGTGTTGTCGGATTCTGAAGCAGAATCTTCTCCTGAAGACGAGGAGGAAGAAGAAGAAGCTTCTCCCCCAGCGGGGGAGGAGAGGAAAAGGAAGGCCGCCCCAACTGGGGAGGCCGGAGGGTCCAAGAAGGGAAGAACCCTTCCTCCGGACTTCTCCACCAACGTCGACGATGACGAGGGGGATTGGCCTACGAGGGCCAAGCCCCTGGCGAGATCGTAAGTGTCCGGATGCCCATGGCTTTTTATTATTGCAGAGTGTTCTCTAATGTCGAACAATTGTGCAGCCCGCCCAAAGGCGAGTTCGTCGATTCATCGAGCGGGTCCCTGGGCTCGTCGGAAATGGAGAGTACTTCGCCCACCACCTCCTCACCTCATGCTGCGGACAACGCCGCGGCGGGGCTCCAAAGGGGGCTTGGTCACGAGGAGGTGGCACAGGAGGTGCCACAAGGCAACCTCCCGGACTCCAGGCGCGTGGGGGGCAAGACCCCCAGGGGCTCTAAGCCCGGCCCTTGTCCGGACTCCATGCCGGAACCTTCAGTGGTTCCGGAGTCCGGTAAGCGATCCCTTCGCAAGAAGGGTAAGACGGCGGTGTCCTTCGTCCAACCGGAGGCACCGGATAGCTCTTGGAGGCGCCACGGCGCCTCCATCGAGGAGGAGCACCGCACTGTTATGAGTGCGGTGATCCGGACAGTTCAGTCCGCCAAGAGCGGGCTGACCGAAGCCTGTACCAGTCTTCTAACAGGTTTTGAGGTAAGGAATTTCAATATATGTAAAATGGTACCGCATAGACAGTAGCCCCTGATGCCCGGTTCGGTGTTCGGAAAGAAAAGCCGGACTGAGGATCTTTAGAAAGATAAACGCATGAGTCATATAAAAAATATGTCAATATGGGATTGCAGGCTGTGTTGCTGACCTCCGCCGCACTGACTGCGGAGGTCAATGCTTTGAAGGAAAACCTCGAGCGGTCCGAGAACGAGCTCGGCCATGCCAAGAAGCAGCTCGAGGAAAAAGAAGGTGAGTAATACCTTATGAAAATTGTACCTTCATGAGAAAAGGATTTGGTTACAAGAAAAATGACAAGGATAACGTGGGTATTGTAGGGGCCACTAACGAGGTGGCGACCTGAAGGAGGCGGTGGTGGCCGAGCATAACGCACGCGGCCGCTGAGCGCACCGAGCAAGAGAAGCAGGAGGCGGGTGGCGGTGGTACAGAAAGCGCTCCTGTATCTCGTGAAAAAACATGAGAGCTTTGAGCGTGACTCGAAGACTCATGAGTCCGAGCTTGCAACGACTCTTGAGAGTGCCAAAGCCGCTAAGGCCGGGCCTACAAGGCCCTCCGGAGATTGAGGCGGTGAAGAAAATAGCAGCGGTAAGGCATTTTTCATGCAGAGTAAGCATGTGAGTGTTAATTACCTGTTGCTTACCCGAATTCGAGCTCTCCAGGGCGTTCGCAGATCTTCCTCGCAGCGTGTACGATGCTGCTGCCGCATTCTACCGGGCCGAGGAGGGAGCTCGACGGAGAAGGTCTTCCGTCTCGATGTTGAGGCCGGACATCCGGTGTTTTAGCGACCAGCTGAAGCAGCTGGTCGAAGCTCCACAAGGCGGCCGAACAGGCCATGAAGGGCCTCATAGTTCGGTTGTGGCCTAAGGAGGCCATGCCTGGAGCTACTTCGGCCTGTGCGGCGGCTGATGGATGCGTGCCCATGGGTTGAAGTGATCAAGCATTTCGCTTGTATTGAGGGTGCCCGTCGGGCCCTTGCCCGCGCAAAGGTGCACTGGGGCAAGATGGATGCCCAGAAGCTTGTGACGGACCCACCACCAGAGGGCAAGGAGCATCGCACACCCGAGATGTATTATAAGTGTGCTGAAGGGCGCCCGCACTATTGCGGGTGAGTGCTCCAAAGATGTAATATTTGAGTAGACTCGCATTTTGTTATCCTGTGCGCTGAAAACTTAGTTCATATGCGCTAAGCAACGCTTGTTAATTTAAAATATTACCTTCATGCGGATGTTTATCAAATCTGAGAGATGGCAAGTCGTCGGGCTTCAGCCCCCATGCCACGAAAGTCTTTGGGGTGTTCGGGATAAACTTGAGCGCTCTTGTTCCCATTTTGGGTCCATCTAGGAGGCGCTCAACACATGGTAACAAGGCAACCGGACTTATAATGCTTGAACACTCTCACTTAGCCATAGAATTCTATAATTTTAAATTTCGCGAAGCCCCTAGTCTTCGGAAGGTCGAATTTGGGGCGCTATCACGCCTTGGCCGGACAAGATCCGCTCCTCGCTCTAAGCAGCATAAGTCTTTAAGGACACGCAAAAACCTCTCGAACAGCGATCGGCTCTCGCCTCATCGACGGGTCAGTTTTAGCTTTCCACCGAGGCGTTAACTCAACCGAAATGGGGCGGAATCGCAGGAGTTCTCCGGTGCTACCTTAGCCGATATAACGGAACGTAAGGTACCAAAACACGGAGCCGCAAACCCAACTATTGACCCAAGACATGATTCGGAGCTGATGCATATAGTGCTATAAGTTCGGGTGCCGCACTTGTGAAAGTGTTCGACTCATTATACCATAATGCGGAAACATAACCTCGGCGTATATTAGCCGTACTAAAGTGTACGGATGCAACATGTCGTGAATGAACATATGTATGAAAAAGAAATGCAATTATAAACAAAAAGGTGCTGCATTGTTTTATTCAATAGGTGCTGCTACGAATGCGTAATCGATACAAATAGTGCGATAAGCAAGGTATGAGACTGTTAAACATGTCCCCTCCGTGGGTAGGCTGCAGATTGGTGTATGAAAATGCTCGTAATGGAGACTACCCAGATATTCGTTGTAGCCTTTATCCTTCCCTGGCTGTTGCATCGTGAGTTCGGCAGGTCTGCTGCCGGACAGGGCTTCTGAAAAACGGAGTCCTGTGGGTAAAAAGTAAAAGGGAAAAAGAAAAGAAAAAGTAATGACACACTTGAGAGCCCCTGGTGTGGTTGAAACGCAGTCTGGGTTTATCGTGGCCGTGCCCTTCTCCCCATGCCCATGGTATCTTCAGAGCGTAATGGTGTACGCGAAGGACCTGCTTTGACATTTCGCAGGAGCTGGGGTTGGGGCCGCACTGCTACGCGTGCTTAGAACATGCCAGGTGGTCTTGTTGTAAGTTACTCCGGCGCTGCTTATGTCCGCCGCTTAACGGCCGGACTCGAGAATTGCCTTAAGAGGCTGCATTGCGCTTCTGCCGCGAGAGTCAGCCAGATGTTCCTCCGTGCGGAGAGAACGCCCGTGTTTCCGCTGACCGTGATGACTCCTCGAGGGCCTGGCATCTTGAGCTTGAGGTATGCATAGTGCGGCACCGCGCTGAACTTTTGGTAATGCGGCACGTCCGAGCAAGGCATGATAGCCGCCATGAACGGGACTATGTCGAAGATTAACTCCTCGCTCGGAAGTTATCCGGGATCCAAGACCACTTCGTGTAATTGAGCCTGTACAATTGGCTTTACACCTGGTATGACGCCTTTAAAGGTCGCTTTTGGTAGGTTTAATCCTTGAGGGGTCTATGCCCATTTTAGCACTTTATCCCGGTAAAGTAGGTTCAGTTGCCGCCGGCCCATCGTGACTCGTTAGGTGAAATCCATCGATAATTGGGTCTAAGACTAGTCGCGGCGAATCCGCCGTGGCGGATGTCGGTGGGGTGGTCCTTCGTCAAAAGTGATCGGGTAGGAGGACCATGGATTGAACTTCGGGGCAACTGGCTCCATCGCGTAGACATCCCTGAGTGCACGCTTCCGCTCCCTTTTGGGTATGTGCATTGCATATATCATGTTCACCGTCCGCACCTGTGGGGGGAAACCCTTCTGTCCTCTATTGTTTGGCGCTTGGGTCTCGTCCTCATCATCGATATGCAGCCCCTTGTCATTGCTTTCGGCAATTAACTTGCCTGCCTTCTTGAATACCCAACAGTCCCTGCTGGTGTGGTTAGCTGGCTTTTCGGGGGTGCCGTGTATCTGGCACAAGCGGTCGAGTATTCGGTCCAAATTGGACGGACCCGGAGTAGTTCTTTTGAATGGATTTTTCCACTGACCGGTTTAGAGCCTCAATCCGGCATTGACTGCCGTATCCTCAATATTGTCGCCGTTAATGCGGCGTTTGTTTTTGTTATGACGCGGCCTTCCATTTCGGTCCTTGAAGTCCGGACTGCCAGAATTTTTGCTGAGGTTGTTGCTGCGTGCTAGCCAGCTGTCCTCACCCGCGCAAAAGCAGGTCATGAGTGATGTGAGGGCTGCCATGGATTTCGGCTTTTCCTGTCCTAGGTGCCGGGCAAGCCACTCGTCACGGATGTTATGCTTGAAGGCCGCGAGGGCCTCCGCATCCGGACAGTCGACGATTTGGTTTTTCTTGGTTAAGAACCGTGTCCAGAATTGTCTGGCCGATTCGTCTGGCTGCTGAATTATGTGGCTTAGGTCATCAGCGTCTGGTGGTCGCACATAAGTGCCCTGGAAGTTATCGAGGAATGCGGCTTCCAGGTCCTCCCAGCTCCCAATTGACTCTGCTGGCAAGCTGTTGAGCCAATGTCGGGCTGGTCCTTTAAGCTTGAGGGGAAGGTATTTGATGGCGTGAAGATCGTCACCGCGGGCCATGTGGATGTGAAGGAGATAGTCTTCGATCCAAACCGCGGGGTCTGTTGTACCATCATAGGATTCAATATTGACGGGTTTAAACCCTTCGGGGATTTGATGATCCATTACTTCGCTCATGCGAAGCATAGTGGGTGTCTTGGCGCCTCAGACGGGCGATATCACGACGGAGCTCAAAAGAGCTTGGTCTGTTTTCTTCGGCCCGGCCGGACTTACTGTGTCTGGCACGACGGTTGTCATCACGTACCATGGGGCGCCCATGCGATCCATAGATCGATCTTGATTTTCTTGCCTTGTCCTCCGATATATCTCGCAGGTCCGGAGCATTCCCCTTTGGCCGTGTGCTTTTTGAGCGATGCCGGGCTACGGTTCTAGTGAAGGGCCTAGAGGCCTCTCTGTCGCGACCACGGGGTGGTCTGTCAGCCGTATTGTCTCCTGGTGATGCGGGTTCGTAAGCCTCCTCCTCTAATCGGGGGAGCAGCTTGCGTTTAGCGTAGCTTTTGGAGGGGCGTTTGAGCTCATGCTCTTCGGCCGCGAGGACTTCAGTCCATCTGTCGGCTAGCAGATCCTGATCAGCTCTAAGTTGTTGCTGCTTTTTCTTGAGGCTGTTCGCCGTGGCTATAAGCCCGCGCCTAAAACGCTCTTGTTCGACGGGTTCCTCGTGCACGATTTAATTCATTGTCGCCGAGGCTTGCTTCGTCTCCGAAGGAGGCATATAATCCTCTACCTCTTCTTCTGCCGCTTCTCTCGTGAGGGCTGGTGTCTCCATCCTCCCGCGCTGGACCTTTGCCGGAGTGGATTGTCTTCGGCATTGTCCGGTGTATTGTTATCTCCGGTGCCGGAATCTTCATTCTTGCCGTATGGATTTAGAGAGGCGCCACGACGCCGGGCGCTTCGGGTTGCTTCTTGGAGGGGTCATCCTCTCGTTGTTCCATCGCCGTTTCCCATCTTTTGGGATGTCCACCATGTATATGTCGTATGACGAGGTGGCCTTCCAATGCCCTGTAGGCGCTGGGTCTTGGTCGTCTCTGGCATCGTCGTCCATACCGTCGATGTCTTCGGAGTCGTAGTCTACCATGTCGGTTAGATTGTCGACAGCGGCTACCAAGTGGGTGGTCGGTGGGCGTTGAATTTCTTCGTCGTCCGCATCCCAACCTTCCTAACCGTAATCCGGCCAGGGCTCTCCGGATAAAGAGAGAGATTTTAGTGAATTCAGGATGTCGCCAAAGGACGAGTGTTGAAAGATGTCCGCGGCAGTGAACTCCATGACGGGCGCCCAATCGGATTCGATTGGCAGGAGCGCGGGGGGTTCGGAGTCCGGAGAGGAGTCCGGCACCCTGGAGTCGAGGTCTTCGCAGCGACAGGATAGAGTTCGCCCGATCGCCAGAGATATTAAAGCCCCGAGACGGTGTCCAACCACTCGCCCTCGATCGGGGAATCCGGCTCCGGATTAAGGGTCGGAGCGGATTCTCGTGCGGCCTCCGTGGCACCGCTCGCTGCGTAGCTAGATCATGCCCATCGAGACAAAGGCGGCGCTGCTATTGCGGCCCGAATCCGTCGAAGATCAAGTCTCCGCGGATATCGGCCGTATAGTTTAAACTTCCAAATCTGACCGACGCCAGGGGCATAGCTTTTGATCTGCTCCAGATGGCTGCGAATTGGCCCGCAGCAGTAAAGCCGCCGAACACGAAGATCTGTCCGGGAGAAAAGTCTCACCCGGGACCGCGTCGTTGTTGATGATCAAAGGAGCCATCGAGCCTATCGGGTGACGCATTTACACGTAGGAACTCTCAATGAAAGCACCAATGTCGGTGTCAAACCGGGCGGATCTCGGTAGGGGGTCCCGAACTGTGCGTCTAGGCGGATGGTAACAGGAGACAAGGGACACGATGTTTTACCCAGGTTCGGGCCCTCTCGTTGGAGGTAAAACCCTACGTCCTGCTAGATTAATATTGATGATGTGTGTTACAAGAGTGGATCTACCACGAGATCAAAGAGGCTAAACCCTAGAAGCTTGCCTATGGTATGATTGTTGTTCGTCCTACGGACTAAAACCCTCCGGTTTATATAGACACCGGATAGGGTTAGGGTTACATGTAGTCGGTTACAATGGTAGGAGATCTACATATCCAGACGCCAAGCTTGCCTTCCACGCCAAGGAAAGTCCCATCCGGACACGGGACGAAGTCTTCAATCTTGTATCTTCATAGTCTTGGAGTCCGGCCGATGATGATAGTTCGGTTATCCGGACACCCCCTAGTCCGGAACTCCCTCAGGCATTCAGGCGGTTGCCCCAGGAGCCTGGCGTCTTCGAAGAATGACTCTTTAAACCTTCAGCGGCACCATCATTATCAAGCACAGCACAGCCTCGGGAGGAGCTCCCTCAACCGCCTGCCTCGGGAGCCCTGGCTTGTGGCCCGACTTTAGGAGCACGCCTGCTCCTGGCGCTGGAGCCTCAGGAGGGGTGTTGGACCGTGGAGTTCAAGGATACTTGGTGCAAGGGACCCTGCCGGAAAAGGAGGAGGACGCGGAACGCGTGGCGCGGCAGGCCACGGCCTACTGCATCCAAGACGGAGAGCTCTACCGAAGCGTCAATGACGCCGTTACTCTACGTTGCATCTCCAGGGAGCAAGGAAAAGAGCTACTGGCAGACATTCACGGCGGAGACTGCGGGCACCACTCTTCTTCGCAAACACTCGTCGGCAAGGCGTTTCGTAGCGGTTTCTATTGGCCAACAGCACTCAATGACGCAATCGAGCTGGTGAAGGCTTGTGAAGCCTGTCAATTCCACGCCAAGCAGATTCACTAGCCAGCTCAGGGCCTTCACACCATTCCCCTCTCGTGGCCATTCGCTGTTTGGGGACTGGACATCCTTGGCCCGTTTCCTTGGGCGCCAGGGGGCTACCACTACCTTTACATTGCCTTCGACAAATTCACCAAGTGGGCAGAAGTGGAAGTTTTCTGCACCATCCCGGCTGGCTCAGCAGTCCAGTTCATCAGGGGCCTTGTGAGCCGGTTTGGGGAACCCAATCGCATCATCACCGACAATGGTTCGGAGTTCACCAGCAATCTCTTAAAAACATATTGTGCTAACCTTGGAACGCAGATATGCTACGCTTCGGTGGCACACCCTCGGAGCAACGGCCAAGCTGAGCACGCCAACGCGGAGGTCCTGAAAGGCCTCAAAACTCGAACCTTCAAGAAGAAGCTGGAGGCCTGCGGCAGGGGCTGGCACGACGAACTTCAGTCCGTGCTATGGTCCATCCGTACTACCGCTACCAAGTCGACCGGCGAAACCCCGTTCTTCCTCGTCTATGGTGTTGAGGCGGTCCTTCCTCACGAGGTCAGGCATCACTCCGCGCGGGTCCCGGCTTTCGACGAAGCACAGTAGGACGCCATGCGGGGGGTGGACCTCATGCTTGGGGAGGAACGCCGTCGGGAGGCTGCGCTTCGGGTTGCGAGATACCAGCAAGCACTGTGGCGGTACCATTGCCGCAGCATCCACCCCAGGACCCTCGAGGTAGGTGACCTCGTGCTCAGATGGGTGCTCTCCCGGGAGGGGCTGCACAAGCTCTCACCCATGTGGGAGGGCCCATTCAAGGTTGTTCATGTCTCTAGGCTTGGCGCCGCACGCTTGGAGACTCAGGAGGGGGTGCCCATCCCGAACGCGTGGAACATCCAGCACCTCCGGAAGTTCTACCCTTGAAGAAAGGCCTAGAGCCTGTAAAGAAGGCCCGGCGCCTGTGAAGCTAGACGAACCAAAAAGGGCCCGGTGCCTATGAAGAAGGCCAATGCCTGTGAAGCTCATTTCCATGAGAAAGGCTCGGTGCCTGTGAAGAAGGCCAATGCCTGTGAAGCTCATTTCCATGAGAAAGGCCCAGAGCCTGTGAAGAAGGCCAATGCCTGTGAAGCTCGCCGCCCGTGACACTCTCACATAATAATGAGTTGGGGATGTACACGCGCCAGAGTCTCCGGAAAGCCACCCTTGAGCCTCGGGGGCTCCCGCCCACGCCCAGTGGCAGCACTTAGCTCCCGCTGGTGAGAAGACGTCGAAGATTAGATTAGGTGCCAGACGCGGCTTTTTCATTTGCTTTCTACAGTTGGCTTGTTCGTCCCTATTTGAAGTTTTATTGGAATTGTTGCCGTCCTTGACTTGTGACTATCTGCCTTTTTCGCCTACTTGCCTCATTTTCTCTCGCACAAGTCTCGTGAGGGGGCTGCGCGGGCGCCCTCGCGAGTGTTTTCTGCCCCCAGTCGTGTGAGGTTTTCCTATCCAAGTCCACTACGGGAGCACCCCTCCCAGTCCGTGCCTCACGGGCATCGCGACACGAACACAGGACCTGAGTCGGTCGCCTTCACGACCGAGACCGGAAATTACCACTCCTGACTAATCCTTGCAGGACATGAAGCGCACAGCGAGGCCTCAGCCTCGGGAAGCAAAGACTGCGGCAAGTTCCCCCGAGCTAAGTAATTCCTGCACGCGGGCATGTGGCGCCAAAAGACAGCACAGAAATAGCGGAAACAGCATGATAATTAACAACAACAGTCCAGCACGTCCCCACGGGGCCCTACACTACTTTCTCTTTACGCAGGGAAGGGAGAAAAGCAAAATAGGCACGGCTTGCTCGGCACCAACTCGCGGCGAGGGCTCGTACTGCCTCCAGAGCTCAGTCGGACTCCTCCTCGCGCTTCACCGAGGCGCAATGGCAGACTGACCCGCTGCCTCCCTCAAGGCGAGCGCGACGGCGCGGAGGCTGGTCGCGGCCACCGCTGGAGGAGCTACTGTCCGAACGAGAGCCGCCAAAGCTTGGCGAGCCACGAACGCCGCCGACCACGCGCCTGCCATCGTCTTCATCCCGATCGTCGCCTTCGGGGCAGCACCCAGCTGTCGGATTTCGGGTTCCGGCAGACCCTTAAGGTTCGAACTCTGGGGTGCGCGCGGAGATCCAACCCTCCACCGTCTCGTACCTCGCCAAATCGCAGGGACCTAAACTACTAGCAAGAACAACACAAGAGACGCAAGATTTATACTAGTTCGGGCCACCGTTGTGGTGTAATACCCTACTCTAGTTTGTGGTGTGGTGGATTGCCTCCGGCTGATGAAGAATAAGATAGGAAGAACAGCCTCGCGAGGGTCTGTTCTTGGTGGAAGCGATGAACTGCTAAGTGGTGTCCCGTCACTCTAGCTTGAGGATCGGGTCTCTATCTCTCTCTCTCGATTCCGAATGGCGGATCCTTCGTCGTCCCTCCGTCTGTCTACTCCTATGGTGGCTAGCTCTACTTATACAGGCGAAGGCCCTGGGCCTCTTCCCAAATATTGAGCGGGAAGGGTGCCAACAATTGGCCATTTCGAAGGGGAACAGCGGGTACACTTATCCTGACTAAAGTTGGTCCTCGCCCGCCAAAGGCTCGTGATGACGCCGCTTGGGCTCCACGATGATCGCATTCCAGCCGTTGGGGCTGGTCTTGGTCTTGTTGCAATCAAACGGATGCCTTTGCTTGATGCTCTCGCCGCACTTGCTCCCTTTGCACCAAAGAGGAAAGAAGGACGCTGGCTGGCTGGCGCCTCGATCAGGCGCCCCTGGTCGTCATGGCTTGCGTCATGGGCCCCTCGCGAGGTACCCTGCCTTGAACTCTCCGCCTCCTCGTGAGCCAGCCTGACGAGGCCATGCCGGAGGAAGCTCCTGGTCGTCCGCCCCGTGAGGCTTGGCCCCTCGCGAGGGTCTTGAGCTTGTGTTGATGAAGATGGGCTGTCATAGGCCTCCTTTGAGCCACGCCCGCAGCCGCAGCAGTGCAAGTCTGGGACCCCTGCTCCTGCACGCCGACAGTAGCCCCCGGGCCCACGGCACGCCCGAACTTGACCGGGCAGAGAGGCGAAAGGGCAAGTGCAAAGCTTCGCGGGCCCTAACAGCCTGCGGTCTTGGGCGACGCGTGGCGGTTGATTGGACATGGGCGGCACTGTTCCCCCACGCCTCCTTATTTCGCGCCTTGCTAGGCGGACACGCTGCTGCACACATCTGTTCCCCTCTTTGCTTGTGCGCTCCAGTCCTTCCCTCTCGAACTCCAACTTCCATTTCCAATCCAATCTCAAATCTCCCTTCCCCTTCGATCGCCATGGCTCACGAAGAAGGGAAAGGGAAGAAACCTCGCTTTTCGCCTCGCCGCCAACCGGCTCTCCGCATTCGAATTCGCCGATCATACTCAATCTGAAGGGCTTGGGCAAGGTCAGTTCGGCTCGCCACCTCCTTCAATCTAATGCGGGAGGACGACGGCCTGGCCCGCGTCCCACTTCGCCATCGACAGGATAGTCACCGAGGTCCGGTATTTTGCTGACGCCCTGTGGGCGGGGTTGGTTCCCCCCTTCTCTGATTTCTTCAATGACGTGCTTTCCCACTATTAGATCCACATGATGCATCTGGGTCCTGAGTCCATTACACTCCTCTCGGTCTTCGCCTTCGTTTGTGAGGCAATGATGGGCATCCTTCCCTCGGTTGCCTTGCTGCGCCACTTCTTCTCTCTGCGCCTTGTCGACCCCACTCAATGCTCGGCGTGCGTGAGCTTCGTCAGCGCCGAGACAGCGGCCCTCGTGGATTGACTTCAGCCTGCCTCCGCCCGCGGCTGAGTTCCGCGAGAGGTGGCTGTACGTGGATGTGGGTGTGCCCAGCCCCCTGCTATCAGAGCCAACTTCGCCTGCTGTCCCCAATTCAGGCTGGGGAGAAGAGACGCTTTCAAGCCCTCGGCTCATCTTCGTCTGGCGCCGCTTCGCGTTCCTGAGGTCGCCTGCTGTGACAGCGCCCAAGGTGGTGAAGGAGTTCCTGATGCGCCGCATTGCTCCTCTCCAACGCCATTCCCACCGGATGTGGGCCTTCGGCGGGCCTGGTGATCGTATGAGGCTCCAGGAAGAAGACCTCACGCCAGAAGCGCTAAGGAAAGTGCTCTTGGTCCTGACTGGCGATCCTAACCCCGGTGGCATCCGGCATGAAGGGGCCTTGTTGTACCTTTGCCGGAACAGGGGTGATTTGGTGAACCAGATGCCTATCTTCGATGAATGGGGCTGCGCCCGCTGGTCTCTGTGGGCCTCGCGAGAATCTAGTGGTGGTGACAGCCCTTCCAGTCGGCCAAGGCGGCTCCTCCTCAAGTGGCGGAGCAGGGAGGCACGAGCCGCGAGAGGCCGAAGGGACCCCAAACGGGGTGACAGCGCCGAGGGATGCTCGTGAGGGGGCAGCTCCTGAGGCTCATGCCGCTGCGGCTGAGGGCGGCAGGCAGCCGCCCGCAGCGCTCGCGGATGGAGCCCCCGAGGCCCCTGCTGCTTCTCTTGGTGAGGCGACTAGCAGCCAAGGTCAGCAGACGCCCGACGCAAGCCGCCTTTGATGCTCCTCCCTCGCTGCAGGCTGATCCTCAAGGCCAAATCTTGGGTCGTTTCCGCGTGAACTTTGAGGCCCTCCGGAAGAGAAGGGAGGCCCTGGGCGATGATTACCCTTGTCGACTGCTGAAGCGCAGGAAGTACTTCGCTACTGATGAGTAAGCCTTCTCCTTCTCCAGCTCCTGATTCTTCTGCTGCTCGTACTGATCCTTGCCCTGTAGGCCCCTTCCTGCCGAGCTCACGGAGACGGGTGAGGAGCCGTCCCCCTCGGCTTCGTCCCCTTCCCCGTCCTTGAGTGCTCCGAGCAATGGAGCCCTTGTGGTGAGGGCGACCGGGGAGGTGAACCATCCCGAGGCGCGTCGCGGCCCTGTGCGCCTCGCGATCCTTCCTCGTGAGCCTTCCCGAGGCATAGCTAGCCTGCCATGGGCTTCCCGCCTGGTAGTGGACGGCAATTGCCTGAGGCGCTTCCTGCGCCCCTCTTCTGGGGATGGGCTGGCTCCAGGCCGAGCTTCTGGCGCGGCGTGCCCGGCCGTCGCGAGGGTGCCAGCCCCCAGCCCCCTGCCCGGAGGGGGAGTGTTGACTCGTAGCTCCCGGCGCCCGCCTGGGGCGGTTTATGGTGTGGAGGACGTGCGCGAGCGCGCCCAGGAGCGCCGCGCCCTTCGCCAAGGATTTCTTCGAAGGGCGGCCGATGCGGTGAGCCTTCTTGGTGAAGAGCTTGCTGACGAGGACGTGCGCCTTGAGGCCGAGGGCCTGCGCCTGGCCGCAAAGAAGCGCGAGCTGGAGGGCGCTGCCGCCCTTGCGCGCCGCCAGCGCGATCTTGATGATGAAGAGGCCAAGGCGTCGCTGGCAGCCTCTCGAGAGGCCTGTTCTCGGGCCGTCGAGGAGGCCCGGGCTGCTAACAGGCGGTGAGAGGCGGCGGAGGAGTGGGCACGGGAACTCCTGGCCCGGTGTCACTCGTTGGAGGAGCAAGTGGAGCTGCGCGAGGCAGCCCTTGCGTCGATGAAGGTGGCCTCCGGCGACTCGGCGGAGCTCCAGAAGCGTGAGGAGGCGCTGACGCTTGAAGCCGCCGAACGCGCGCGCGAGTACGAGCGCTTGGAGACGAGGGAGCGCTTGGCGATGAGGGAAGAGGATGAGGTTGCGGCACGGGAAGCCCGCGTCATGGAGGAGGTCGGACGCCGAGTGGCGGCGGCCGAACCTCGAGCGCGAAGTTTGAAGAGCGGTTAGGGGTTGATCAAGGCCGAGGCCGAGGGCAGGACTGCTGCCTTGAGAGCCAAATCGAGGAGGCGACACGGCGGGCCGATGCTCTTCGGGCCGCCCTCGAGGTGGCGCAGAGGGAGTCCACCACCTCTCGTGCCGAGGCGCCTTCTTCGCCAACGGGTGGAGGAGGCCGAGGCCGTAGCGCCGCTGCACGCGGACGAGATGCGTCAGCGGCGAATCCTGGAACATGAGCATGGTCCCATGCTCGCCACGCTCCGGGAAAGAGCCAACGCAGCCTTGGATAATATCTGCAAGGCGGCAGTAGGCGCGCCGCATGCGGTTGACTACGCTGGCAACCTTCAGTTCTTCACTGACGTGGTGGCGCGGATGGAGGCGCGGTCGGTCAGGGCCGACTGGTTGGTGGAGGAGAGGAGCCGCGCGCTGCTCGGGCGTGCCTTCTCTCGTGTCTTCAGCCATCTCCGGGACATGGACCCTCACTTCGGTTTTGACACAGCCATCGCCCCAGTTCCCCAGGCCGTCCAGGGCGACCTGGCGCACTGGGTGGAAGACAATGTGGATGCCCTCGTTCGGGCCTTCGCTTCAGACGACGATGGCGTGGTCGTGGCCGCCGATGAGGGCGGCGTGGTGAACAGCCAGACGCCGCGGACGATCACGCAGACAGCGATGGCGAGGCCAGCGACGCCAGCAACGGCTCGGGAGGTGCTCCTTAGGATGCATTGGGGGATTTGTCCGACTGATCATGTATTGTCCTTGTTCCATTACCCTGCATGAATAGAACTCAGGTTTTGGCCTGATGGAGGTGAGAGCATTTTGGGAGGGGGAGCCCCTCATGTAAGACTTGTGTTCTTCGTATTAGCAGGTGTTACATCGCCCATATGCCCGCGCCGAGTGGTTGGCTAAGGGGCGCGCTAGTTGGATGGTTTACCTTTGTTTCGTACGAGCCCCGAGATAGCCTGTGGGAGGCTGCGGCGATTTGAGTGTCTACTGATCGAATTCGTAGGACCTGCAGTAAAAACCCTCCGGAGAGGACGCGGCGGCGACAGGCTGGGCTGCGCCATGAGCTTGGCTCGGCCTGCTCATGAGGGGCTCGCGAGGGGAGGCAGCTGAGGCGGAGTTGTAACCGAAACGCGAGAAATTTGCTCGAACGAGACTAAGCACCCCTTCCCCGAATACGCGCAAATCTTCGATCTCAAATTCAACTTAAAATCAACAGGGGAAAACGACAGCCAGAGGGAAAACCAATGAAAGCAGAAAAAGGCCGCGTCCGGCACCTAGTCTAGTCTTGGACGTCTTCTCACCAGCGCGGAGCTAAGTGCTGCTACTGGGCGTAGGAGGGAACCCCAGGGCCTCACTCATTATTACGTGAGAGTGTCACGGGGTGGCGAGCTTCACAGGCACTGGGCCTTCTTCACAGGTACCGGCCTTGCTTCATATCCCCAGACGAGGGCCCCGCCTTGCGCCACACTCTAGTGCCACCAACGACGACCGGAAACCCGGACGCCGCTGGTGGGGTAGAGCGGTCGCTAGCGGTTCCCCCGACGACCACGGGTCCTCAATCAGGGGCAGGCCCTGAGGCACCTCCCCAGCAGAGGGCCTACCTCCTGAGAATGCCTTGCTCCGAACGCCGCGGTGGTGATGTCGGATCTCTGCCCCTCTCCGGCAGCCCCCTGCGCCCCCCCCCCGAGGGGTAGGAGACTGCGGGAGCGGGGCAGCCGCTCACCGTGGCGACCTATACCTCCTGCGACCTATGGTTAGTGTATGTTTGCTCTTGAGGAAGTAGCGGTACCCGATAATCGTCGCCCCCGGCGTGACCAGTGGGACCGTCTCGAGACTCCTAGAAGAGCGCGGCTTCTGGCGCCTCATCCCCTGATTGGGCTGAGGAGCGAGTCTTGCTCTCCCTCATGCGGGTGCCATTGGTCCATCATGTGGGGCACGATTCTTCCGCGCCACATCCCGAAGGCCACGCCGTAGTGCTGAGCGTGCCTTGCTGCTCTGCTTGATGCGCCCGCCGTGGGGTGGTGGCGTGGCGGTCCACCAGGGCCATGAGTTGCGTTGAGTCCTTCTTCTCCGTGGGCCGGGGGCTGGGGCAACCTCGCCGCCGGCCAGTCTTGCCGAGCTTCACCGTGCCGAGTAGCTTTGGAGCCAGCTGGCGCTGCATGGAGCCCGTGCGGGCCGCCTCGGTCCGAGGTGGGAGTTGGGTGCGTAAGGGGTGAGCCCCCAAGGCGGCGGCCAGGAGCTCCGCCACTCGCCTCAAGAAGACGTCATGTCCGCTCTCCAGCAGCCTGCACTGCAGCAGCTCTCGGGCCACTGTGAGCACGGCCCTCGAGTTCGCCTGCTCCCGACGGGTGTACGGTGATGTGGTCGCGCCGTGATTGGAGGCTCTCGCTGCCGACCGCGCTGCCGCGGTGTGAGAGCCGTCGAGGCCTGTCCGCGCTGACCCGTAGGCGCCTCTGCGGACCGCGAGCTGCACTGGGCATGGGGTCGCCCGAGGCGAAGCGGCTCAGTGGGCGGGCCACGCCGCCCTAAGGATCTGGTTGCCAGCTTGGTCGCCGGACATGGTGATGACGATCGACGGGACACGAGGTGGCGTGGCGGATTCCGCGCACTTACCTGGGCGCGCCAAATGTCGGATTTCGGGTTCCGGCACCCTTAAGGTTCAACTCGGGGTCGCGGAGATCCAACCTCCACCGCCTCGCATCTCGCCCAATCGCAGGGACCTAAACTACTAGCAAGAACAACACAAGAGACGCAAGATTTATACTAGTTCGGGCCACCGTTGTGGTGTAATGCCCTACTCTAGTTTGTGGTGTGGTGGATTGCCTCTGGGGCTGATGAAGAAAAGTGCATGGAAGAACAGCCTCGCGAGGGTCTGTTCTTGGTGGAAGCGATGAACTGCTAAGTGGTGTCCCGTCGCTCTAGCTTGAGGATCGGGTCTCTATCTCTCTCTCTCTGGATTCCGAATGGAGGATCCTTCGTCGTCCCTCCGTCTGTCTACTCCTATGGTGGCTAGCTCTACTTATATAGGCGAAGGCCCTGGGCCTCTTCCCAAATATTGAGTGGGAAGGGCGCCAACAATTGGCCATTTCGAAGGGGAACATCGGGTACACTTATCCTGACTAAAGTTGGTCCTCGCCGCCAAAGGCTCGTGATGACGCCTTGCTTGGGCTCCATGATGATCGCATTCCAGCCGTTGGGCTGGTCTTGGTCTTGTTGCACCAAACGGATGCCTTTGCTTGATGCTCTCGCCGCACTTGCTCCCTTTGCACCAAAGAGGAAAGGGAGGACGCCAGCTGGTCGGGCGCCAACCGGGCGCCCCAGTCGTCATGGCTTGCGTCATGGGCACCTCGCGAGGTACCCCTGCCTTGAACTCTCCGCCTCCTCGTGAGCCAGCCCGACGAGGCCCTGCCAAGGAAGCTCCTGGTCGCCCGCCTCATGAGGCTTGGCCCCTCGCGAGGGTCTTGAGCTTGTGTTGATGAAGATGGGCTGTCCTGGGCCTCCTTTGAGCCACGCCGCAGGCCGCAGGCAGGCAAGTCTGGGGACCCCCGTTCCCAGAACGCCGACACCAGCGCGACGACCGTCTTCTCCAAACACCCTCACGTAGAGGGTGGCATCGCCATCGAACTTGAAGTGCATGGTGCACCGCTGGCTCAGGCCACGCTGCTGAAAACGCTTGCCAGCCGGGTCGTGGCCACATTCCCATGACGGAGACCTCCAAATAAGCCTGTGGAGGCCTGCCATAAAGAATCGCCCCGCTTGAAGCCAAAGGCACTTGGGGCCGCCGGAAGTTCACCTGCAAAGAAGCGAGGAAGCTAGAGCCAGGTGCTGGTTGGGTCCGCCGACCACACGACGAACTCTGGCAGCACCTCCACCGAGTGGAAGCGCGGCCTGGGAGGCCACGCAGCCACGGCGTGCCTTCCCTCGACAACCAGGCGCCCATCGCCGCGCAGGGGATCACCGCTGCGACCATGGGAAGCCACTGCAGAGGCCACAGGATACTTGCGTGGACGACCTCGGCCGCGTTTGGGCGGGGGAGAGTCGGGCCCTTCCCGACGGGCCTTCCCCTTCTCTGCGGCCGAGAACCTCTTTGGTGGCGCCATGGGAGATGGCGAGTAGCTGGGATGGGGAGAAAGAAAGAGGCAAGGAAAGAGATGTACAGCGGGGGCTTGCGCCCTTCCGCATTTATAGCCGGGAGGAAGCCAACCGTCAGCCTCAACGATCGCAGGTAATCATGACCCATTTCAGCATGCAGGGACTTGTCAAGTCGAACAGTTGCCGAGGCAGCATGGGGAAGCGGAGACGCCCACGTCCAATCAACCGCCATGCGGCGCCCAAGGACGAAGGCTGATGGGGCCCGCGGCGCTTCGCACTTGCCCCTTCGCTTCTCCGCTAAGCCAAGTCCGACCCTGCCTTGGGCCCGGGGGCTACTGTCGGCGTTCTGGGAATGGGGGGTCCCCAGACTTGCCTGCCTGCGGCCTGCGACGTGGCTCAAGTGGGGGCCCAGTGCGGCCCATCTTCATCAGCACAAGACTCAAGACCCTCGCGAGGGGCCAAGCCTCGCGGGGCGGACGACACAAGACTTCCTCAGGAGCGGCCTCGCCAGGCAGGCTCGCGCCAAGGCAGGGTACCTCACGAGGTGCTCGTGACGCAAGCCATGACGATCGATACCAGGCGGGCGCCGGCCTGCGCATTGTCCTTATTTCCTCTTTGGTGCAAAGGGGGCAAGCACAGACGTGGAGTACCGAGGCATCAGGCAGAGGTTGCCATTTCAGTGCAACGAGACCAAGACTAGCGGAGCAGCAGGATGGAGGTCACTATGGAGCCCCAGACGGCGTCATCGCTAGCGCTTTTGGCAGCTGTCATGGAATTAACACGTCAGATGTCCTCATGAAAGGACTTAGTCGTGGAGCCATCGCTACGGATTAGCTTGAAGGGGTTAAACCGGACAAGGGACACGGGAGTTTATACTAGTTCGGCCCCTTCTATGAAGGTAAAAGCCTATGTCTAGTTGTGATGGGATTGATTGGGTTTCGATGACCAGGGAGCGAAATACGCTTGGCTGAGTCTCGAGCTGTCGTTTGTTGTCCCTGAACCGCCGTCGGGTCGTCCCTTTGTATACATGGGTTGACGCCCGGCCGGTCTACAGAGTCCCGAAGCCGACTCATACAAGTGTTCGGCTCGGTCTCTCCTTTCCTTATCTTACAACACAAGTTACATGACTATGGCGGTTTACCACACGGGCCCTAATCCGCCTTTGGGCTCTGGGCCTCTAAGCTTCATAGTAAAACGCCATCTTCTGAGTCTTGTGGGCTTCAAATAGTTGAGGGTGAACTAACCCCACCTGGGCGGTTTACACTCAGTAGTTATATCCCCAACATTAGGCCCCGATTGATTTGAACCTGTTCATGTCAATCTTCAACACTTAGAAAAATCTTGTAAATATCTTCCTTCACTTCTCATAAACCGCCATGATGTCTTCCCTTTATAAATCTTGTTAAACCGCCGTGACGTCATCCTCTGGACACAACAACGGATCACCATGATGTCATCTCTGTAAAAAACGAATAAAAAGATTCCCTTCATTTAATGTCATCCTGAAAATCGAGGCGACAGCTACGCCACTTGCCGCTCTGGACTCCTCGATTCTCGCGCCTGTCACTTATCCTCCGCCTTATTATAAATAAGCCTGACGGGCCTTTCCATTTTTCTCCCGTTTCTTCTCATCTTCCTCCTCGCGACCCGAAGGACCTCCGCGCCGCCATTGCCGCTTCGGATCTGCACCGACCAAGGCCGCAGCATCAACCTGTTTGCTCCAGAGACCTTGCCGTGCTCCTCCGTCGCTGAGTGGCCCTGGTAAGTTCACGTCTCGTAACCCTAGATCTTCATTAAAGTTTTTCGAGTTCATCCATGTCCGCCGCTGTTCATCAGTTCTTCTGTGTTCCTTCCTCTAGTCTTTGTACTAAGGGTATATAGATGTGCCTGATAGGTTTGAACTGCAGCTACATCTATTCCGTTAGTTCACCGTACTGTAGCATCTTACTGCTTCTGAATAAACTCCGCCTGGTTCGTCTCTGTTCCTCTTTAGCGCCATTGTAGGGCTCAGAAACATTTTCTTCAGTTATCCACGGTAGATCTGAAATTACACTGTCATATTGTGAAACTTGTTTTTGCAACACTTAGTAGAAATTTTGAATCTTGGCCCTTCTGCCTCTGGGCGGTTTAACTTTTGGTAGCCAATCCGCCATACATCATTAGCCCTCTCTTAAACCGCCAATTGAACCTTACATAATATTTTCCTCCGGTTTAACACTGAATTGTACACCTTAAACCGTAAATTCTTAAACCGGCACTTGTTTTTCCTTTCAGTTCCCCCTTCCGGAATGGCGAAACAATTCTATGCTTGCAATTGGGTTCCGTCCCGGATCACAGAAACACAAATCAACGGTTATGTCACCACCGTGTTTTAGCCTCAAAAAGTGTTCTCCATCAAGTAGTTCCGAATCGGAGTGTCCACCTGAACCTCAAGAAGGAGAGGTGATTGTTTTTATGCAACACTTAGACCGGGGATTCAGTCCGCCCGGATCAAAAAATTTCCGAGATGTCCTCGCAAGCTTCCAACTCCATCCGCAAGATATTGGTCCGAATTCTGTATCCAATATATGCAACTTTCAAGTATTCTGCGAAGTCTATCTTCAAGAAGAACCAACCGTGGAGCTATTTCAGGACTTCTTTCATTTGAACCGCCAGACGGAATTCTCGAGATGGTTCCAACACGTAGCTTGGTGGCGTTTCAATTCGTAAAAGAAAAGAAGTTGACTTCCGTCATGCAAAACATCACAGCCATCCCAAAGATTGGAATCAAACCTGGTTTTACTGCCGGAACACTGCCCCTGATGGAGAAAATCCTTTGCCGGGTTATCGCCCTCACCGGCTTAGCAACGGCCACCCATTACCTTTACGCTTGACCGCTGCAGAACGGAAGAATTTTGCACCTCAACTCACCAAGCTCTGGGCTCTGATGGCCAACGGTTTAACTGGCATTGATCTTGTCCGCTGCTGGGTTTCTTGGGGCATTTTACCTTTAAGCCGCCGCCCCGGATTAATGCATGAATATACTGGTAATGTCAAAGACCCTCAACGATATCACGAAATAGCAATAACCGAGCTTGAAGTTACTGAATCGGTGAAGAAAATGCTTGATGAACCGATCTCTGCATGTAGCCAAACCGGGTTGGCTCCATTTTGCGTCTCCAACAAACCGCCAGCAGTAAAGTTCATCTAAATACTTTACTGATTTACTTCCGTATTGATTGTGTACTAACCTTTCCTTGTCTTAATTTCAGGCTAACAACTCCTTTTGGAAACGGACTAAACCGGCCCGGGCTCCTCGTGCAAAGACCAAGGCCACCAAGAAAGCTGGCAAGAAGAAAACCACCGAGTCTTCTGATCCGCCAGAAGAGGAAGAATCCGACGCTGAGGTAGAACTTGACTCACTTGGTTCCTTTTTCATCCATCTTATTGACAATTACTATTCCCTGTGATTTACGATCGAGGCCAGCCATGCAGAACATGTTGAGGTAATCCTTCTTTCTTCCGATTCAGATCTTGTACCGGTTCAAAGAATTCGCCGCACAGTCTGGAAAGTAAAACAATCTCACCCCCTTGCTCATTGGGATCCAAAACTTTCTTTGGAGACACAGCAAGTTGAAGAACATCGCACAACCCGGCATAGCGGTCAACAAATCACATCGTCTGGTTTAGCTGATACGCCAACTCGGAAACGTCGTCCAGAGGTGACTTGTTCTCCTGAAAAGCGTTATCCTTTGAAAGGTTTCTTCCGATGCCCTCTCAATCCGTCTGACCCGAATTACCAGGCTTCTTCCAACTCGTCTGGCGGTTCATCAACCACTCAGCTGCCTCCCCTCAAACTCATCGCTGGGTAAGTATATTACTCCTTAATTTGTCTTTTATTTATCGGTTTACCATATTTTAACCTTTGATGTTGTAGTGCCAAGGCTCGATTAAGTAAGAAAGCCAAGACCAGCGACCCTATTGTTGATGTTGATCCAGAGAAGACTCCAGAGCATCATGGCAAAGACCTTGAAGTTGCTATAGACAGCTCTGCTGGGAAAGACCAAGATGCTGATGCTAACCCGCTAGAGGTTGAACCGAATGTAGAGGTTAATACTTCACATCCTCCTGCTCCTCCAAGTCCAACAGTGGAACAATGGGCTCAATCACGATCCGCCAAGCCCTGCTACCAAAGCGCCAAGCCCTGTTAAGAATGTCAATTCATCCAGTCCAGCCAAAGATGATGACGTTGTTGTTACTGGCACTGCATATACCGCCCCTGGTAATCCGGTTATTCTATCAAAGCACACTGCCAAGGATGAATTTGCAGCTATGAGCAAGGGGAAGGAGAAAACTGATTGGTCAGCTTATGTCGATCTTTCTGCTCAAGAGCTTCACTCCGGCTTCTTGAACCGGCTTTACACAAGCCATGATTATGACGCCGGTTTAGTAAATCTGATGAAGGGGCGCTATGAGGTAAACAGTTTTCCTCTTTGCTCTGTACCTTCATTGCATTGTAGCCCCCAAGGGCCGGTTTGTCTTTAGAAAGTCAAACCGGGCCTTTGTATATTCCATAATGTAATTTATGAGATTTCCTTTTGTATTTCTGATCAAACACACATTAGCCCCCAAGTGCCATGATTAAAACTTGTATTAATCCTTGGGACTTCAACAATCAGCATAAAAAAATGATCCGCATTAGCCCCCAAGTGCCAAGTGTATAACTGGTTAGATGCTTGGGACTTTAACAAAGATATTAACATGCTCTCTTACTGTTGTAGAGTGAGATAAGCCAACAAGTCTCACAAATTGCTGACCTTCAAGAAAATCTGAAATCCCAACAAGCGTAAACCACCAAGGCCAAGGAAGAATTGAAAACCGCCTTAACCACCATGGAGCAGCTCAAGGAATGGTACAAGTCTGAACAGACCAACTGGGATACTGAAAAGGCTGGATTGCTGAAGCGGGCGGAAGACGCTGAATCAGCTCTTAAACCGGTAATGGAAGAGCTTACTGGATTAAAGCGCCAAGTCCATGCCATGACCTCTGCAATATTTGGTAAGCACTGTTTACCAAGGCTTTTATGAATATTCCGCTTTTGAAATTTTCTCCGGTTTAACATGAACTTCTTGAACCGCTATAGGCAGGCGCATTGCTCATCTGGGTTCTGATGTACGGAAGAGACTCAAGGCCGCGTATACACTGATTGAACAGTTATATACCGCGCATAACGGGTTATCTGCGTTTCATTATGACAATGCGGCTCCAACATCGATCAAGGACACGCTGGACCGGCTATCCATGACGCCAGCCAGCAGATAGAAGAGTTGAAGCGATCCGCTGCCGGGCCGGGCGCTTTACTAGCACCGACTCGAGCCAAGGCATGGATAGTTGATCTTGATCCGCCGATATAGCCAAGGGCTTCCCGAAGGTACGTGAAAACGACGAAGTATTTGACAACGACGCCTCAAACAGGTAACAAGGGAGTTGCGTCCTCCGCAAGTCGGGCGAGAAGAGGCTAACCTGACGGTTCACCGATCTTTCTACGACGCAAACAACAAACGGGTTGAAGCTGCTATTCCTGAAGTGCAGAACTTGGTTCCACCAATCCGTAAGCACACTTACGCCCCTGACGTTGATCCTGCTGAGCTTATAAGTGAAGAGGTTGTCTTTCAGGCTTTAACCCGGATTGACTGGACCACCAATGAATTATGGCCATTGGATGGGGAGGAGGAGGCTGAACCGACGCCAGATGACCCATTTACTTCACATCAACCCGGCGATGAAGCTTAATCCGTCAAGTCGGTTGATACATCAGAAACTGTCCATTGTGAAACAATTCCATATGTTGGGCCTCTGAATGCCTTGTAATAGGGTAGCAAAAACTATTTTGATCCGCTGCCATCGTGCAGGAGGAGATACTTTATGTGATCCGCCATGTCAATGACAATTTTGGTTCAGATATGCTGCCATCATAATATGCAACTCCTGTGTGTGTATAAAAAGAAACAGGGTCCTGGCGGTTTACCGCCGGATGGGTCATAATGCCCAAGAAAAGGGCTGATTGATAATCAAACCGTAAAAATATGAAATGATTCATACCTGTGATATAATATCCCTGTTTATTTGGCTGGTTAACCTTGATTGAGATAAGGGTGAAAACCCAAATCTGAAATTCTTTGTATAACCCCATCATGTACTGATGTTGTATAGTAAGTCATACCGGGTGATGATGCACACCAGATGATCAAAGCTGGTGACTGGTAGTCAATGCCAGGCCGGGTTAAAAAACTCCGGTTTAAGAATAAGGTCTGTCAACGTATAGTTGCAAACCAAGCTGGTTTAATGAATACCAGGCTAATAAAATGACTGACCAAGCCAAGAAAATCGGTTTAACATAAAATTCAGCTAATAAATCGAGGCTTTTTGTGGGCTGTCAGGCCGCTGAGTTGAACCATTTGACAAAGCCTTTTAAGATGGACCTCCAACTAACCAATCACCATTTTAACTTTGACAAGTTCAGGGTCTCAATGAGAGTAACTATCAAACGTTCGGAGGGCCGTGCCAGGATGACCTGGATAGGAGTGTCTTACTTGATGAAGGCAGGTTAACCCAGGGTTTTAGGTAAATATACCAGGCTTCCAAGCCGTGGGTCGATATCCAGCTACAAGGGTCCATTCAAACTTCTTGGTATTTGACACAAGAAGCCCCCAAGTAACGTGATGAGCTGTGCTCATTGGGTGCCTATGTTTGAGTTGTCATAGCATCCAGACTCTCTTTGGCCCCTTGGGTGTGAAGCTCCCAAGCTTTGTGGCTTGATAGTCGGTTTAATAGGTAGTACTCCGCTTTGTCAGCTGAAGCCCCCATGTAACTCAAAGGATATTTGAGAAAAAATAGCAGAGGCCCCGCTTAGAGCAAGGATGCTAAGTTATTTATTAATCATAATATATACATTATCGAAATATATACATAAGAGGAGCCTATGGCTCAAGTGTAATAAGGCCGGAGGAGAGCTATGTTCCATGGCCGCCGGGTCTCCTCCTCAGAGTTGCGTGAGTTGTCTCGAACGTCAATGAGGTAGTATGATCCGTTGTGCAGATTCTTGCTGACCACAAAGGGTCCTTCCCAAGGCGGGGATAACTTGTGCATGTCGGTCTGATCCTGGATGAGCCGGAGCACCAAGTCACCTTCTTGAAAGGTTCTTGTCCTAACCAAGGCTGTGATAACGCCAGAGATCTTGTTGATAAACCGCCCGACCGAGCGAGCCATATCCCGCTTTTTCATCTAACAGGTCCAAGGCCTCTTGGCGAAGCTTGCTCGTTGTCCGCTTCAACATAATTAGCAACCCGGGGCGAGTCATGACGTATATCACTTGGGAGAACCGCCTCTGCCCTGTATACCATAAAGAAAGGCCTGTAACCTGTTGATCGATTGGGGGTGGTGTTGATACTCCACAAGACAGAAGGTAATTCTTCCACCCAACAACCCGGCGTCCGCTGCAAGGGAATCATGAGCCGATGTTTAAGACCCTTTAAAATTTCTTGATTAGCTCGCTCCGCTTGACCTTTGGATTGAGGGTGTGCCACAGATGCTAGGTCAAGCCGGATGTGCTCTCTCTGACAGAAATCCTCCATCTCACCTTTGGAAAGGTTGGTACCATTATCTGTGATGATACTGTGTGGAAAGCCAAAACAGAAGATAATCTTTTTGAGGAATTGAACCGCCGTAGCTGCATCACACTTGCTAATGACTCCGCTTCAACCCACTTGGTGAATTTATCAACTGCCACCAACAGGTGGGTCTTCTTGTCCTGGGAACCTTTAAAGGGTCCCACCATATCAAGCCCCCAAGTAGCAAAAGGCCAAGTAATGGGAATCATCCATAGTTCCTGCGCCGGAATATGAGCTCTGCATGAAATTTTTTGGCAAGCGGCACATAGCTTTACCAAATCCTCCGCATCAGCATGAGCTGTCAACCAGTAAAACCCATGACGAAAAGCTTTTGCAACCAGGGACTTTGAACCGGCATGATGACCACAATCCCCTTCATGAATTTCCCATAAGATCTCTTGGTCTTCTTCCGGAGAAACACAACACCGAAATCGCTGAAACGCTCTGGCCGGTGTAACTCGCCATTGTGAATAACCATTGACTTGGACCGCCGGACTATCTGTCGAGCCAGGACTTTGTCATTTGGCAGCTCGCCCCGGCTCATATACGCCAGATATGGAACCGTCCAATCTGGTATAACGTGTAAAGTGGCCACCAATTGAACCTCCGGATCCGGGATAGCCAAATCTTCTTCTGTAGGCACCTTAACAGACGGGTTATGCAAGATATCTAAAAAGGTGTTAGGAGGTACCGGTTTACGCTGAGATCCAAGCTGGCTCAAAGCGTCTGCTGCTTCGTTTTTGCGCCGATCGATATGCTCAACCTGATACCCTTTGAAATGTCCCGCTACAATATCCACCTCACGCCTGTAAGCTGCCATGAGTGGATCCTTAGAATCCCAAGTACCAGAAACTTGCTGAGCCACCAGATCAGAATCTCCGAAACAACGAACTCGACTTAAGTTCATCTCTTTGGCCACACGGAGACCATGGAGTAAAGCTTCGTACTCAGCTGCATTGTTAGTACAAGGAAACATCAAGCGGAGGACATAGCAAACTTTATCCCCTCGAGGGGAAGTAAGGACAACTCCAGCCCCCGAGCCTTCCAACTGCCTGGATCCATCAAAATGAATGGTCCAGTACGTATTATCCGGTTTATCTTCCGGTGCTTGCAGCTCGGTCCAGTCATTGATAAAACCCACAAGAGCCTGAGACTTGATGGCTGTTTGCAGTACATACTTTAAACCGTATGGCCCAAGCTCGATTGCCCACTTTGCAACCTGGCCGGTTGCTTCCCTGTTTTGAATTATATCGCCCAAAGGAGCAGAACTAACCACTGTGACAGGATGGCCTTGAAAATATTGCTTGAGTCTTCGACTGGCCATAAAAACCCCGTACACCAACTTCTGCCAATGTGGATAGCGTTGCTTTGACTCGATCAGGACTTCGCTGATGTAGTATACAGGTCGTTGAACCGGATAGTCCTTCCCAGCTTCTTTATGCTCAACCACAATTGCCACACTGACCGCTCGGGCATTGGCAGCCACGTATAACAGTAAAGGCTCATGATCAATCGGGCTGCAAGAACCGGCCGGTTCAACCAATCGCCGCTTTAGCTCCTCAAAGGCCGCATTGGCTGCGTCGCTCCAGACGAAATCATCCGTCTTTTTCAACATCTGATACAAAGGAATTGCCTTCTCTCCCGAACGGCTGATAAACCGGCTAAGGGCTGCAATCCGACCTGCGAGACGTTGAACATCATTGATAAACTTCGGTTTAGCCAGGGATGTGATTGCCTTAATTTTTTCTGGGTTGGCCTCAATGCCCCTGTTGGATACCAAAAACCGAGAAGCTTGCTGCGGAACACCAAAACACATTTATCCGGATTAAGCATCAGCTTGTAAACCCGAAGATTGTCAAACGTCTCCTTGAGGTCATCGATCAGTGTTTCCTTCTTCCTAGACTTTACCACAATGTCATCCACATAAGCATGAATATTACGCCCAATCTGCGTGTGAAGACAATTTTGCACACAACGCTGATAAGTTGCCTGAGCACTCTTGAGCCCAAAGGGCATAGAAACATAGCGAAGGCTCCAAAAGGAGTGATGAAGGTTGTCTTCTCCTGGTCCTTAACTGCCATCTTGATCTGATGATATCCTGAATAAGCATCCAAAAAACTCAGGCGCTCACAACCCGCTGTCGCATCAATGATCTGATCAATACGTGGGAGAGTGAAGGGATCAGCCGGGCAAGCCTTATTCAAGTCCGTGTAGTCCACACACATACGCAAAGTGCCATTTTTCTTAAGAACCAGCACCGGATTAGCCAACCATTCAGGATGAAACACTTCAACGATAAAACCAGCAGCCAACAGCCGGGCTACCTCTTCACCAATTGCCTTGCGTCTTTCTTCATTAAAGCGACGAAGAAATTGCTTGACTGGTTTGAACTTTGGATCAATATTAAGGGTGTGCTCAGCGAGTTCCCTCGGTACACACAGCATGTCGTAAGGCTTCCATGCAAAATGTCCCGGTTCTCACGGATGAACTCGATGAGCGCCGCTTTCCTATTTTGGATCCAGATTGGTCTTGATGCTCAACTGCTTGGGACGAATCGCCAGTCTGAAGTCAACAAGCTTAGTCTCGTCAGCCGGTTTGAAATGCAGGGTTGGGTCATGCTCAGTGGTGGGCTTATTCAGAGGGGTCATATCTGTCGGATCAGCATTCTCCTTATAAAACTTTAGCTCCTCTGTAGCACAAACCGCCTCAGCATAAGATGCATCGCCTTCCTCACAATCCAACGTGAATTTTAGACTTCCATGAACCGTGATAGTCCCTTTATGACCCGGCATCTTGAGCTGCAAATAAATATAACAAGGCCTTGCCATGAATTTTGCATAAGCCTGCCGCCCAAACAGCGCATGATACGGGCTCTGGATTCTTACTACCTCAAAGGTCAATGTCTCAGACCTAGAGTCATGCTCATCACCAAACACAACTTCCAAAGCGACCTTACCTACGGGATACGCCGATTTACAGTACCACACCATGAAAAACAGTGTTGGACGGTTTAAGATTCTTATCTGTCAACCCCATGCGACGGAATGTCTCGTAATACAGAATATTGATAATGCTTCCTCCATCCATGAGTACTTTGGTGAACTTATAACCTCCCACCTGAGGCGCCACCACTAGAGCTAGTTGACCCGGACTGTCAACCCGGGGCGGATGATCCTCCCTACTCCACACAATAGGCTGTTCCGACCACCACAGATAACGTGGAACGGCCGGTTCAACAGCATTGACTACCCTTTTGTGAAGCTTATGATCACGCTTGCACAGACTAGTGGTGAACACATGATACTGCCCACCATTCAACTGCTTTGGGTGACTCTGGTAACCCGACTGCTGCTGATTCCCTGATTATTCTGCTGGTTATTACCACCTTGGTTGTTCTGGTTGCCATAATTATTCTGAAACCCGGAGCTTGAACCGCCGCCACCATGGAAACCTGGACCTGAACCGCCCGACGGACCCTGATCATACTGGAAAAGATCAGAGTTCTTGAACTCCTTCATAATATGACAATCCTTCCAGAGATGCGTTGCAGGAGCCTCCTTGGTCCCATGTTTCGGACAAGGCTGATTCAACAAACGCTCTAGATTCATCGCCCCACCGCGCTGGGGTGGTTTACCTTTTCGGCGCTGCACATTAGCGTTAGCCACAAAATCTGAATCCGCTTTACGCTTACGATTATTCCCATGACCTCCTTGGTTGTGCTGTTGTCCCTTCGCACCGCCATTCTTCTTTCCCTTCTCCGGTTTCTCATTATCAGAATCGGGATCCTTGGTATTATCAGAATCGGCATACTTTACCAAGGCTGCCATGAGGGTTCCCATGTCGCTGCAGTGGCGCTTGAGCCGTCCCAACTTCATCTTTAGTGACTTAAACCGCAATTGCGCCGAGTGTGATAATCGCTGACCAGCGTTAATCCGGTCGGACGAGTGTAAAACTTCTGAAACCCGGCATACCCAATGAGTTGTGGACTCGTTCTCTCCTTGAACACAAGCATCCAGATCCACAATGGACATGGGCTGCTTGCACGTGTCTTTGAAATTGGCTATAAACCGTGCCTTCAACTGATCCCATGACTCGATGGAATTAGCTGGCAGATTTTTCAACCAAGTACGGGCTGTTCCCTCCAACATCATTGTGAAGTACTTTGCACAAGCTGCTTCATCTACATCTAGCATCTCCATTGCCATCTCATAACTCTCGACCCACGCCTCAGGTGGCTAATCCACCGTGTAGTTAGGCACTTTGCGTGGACCCTTGAAATCTTTGGGCAAACGCACATTATGGAGAGCCGGAATAAGGCACGGCACTCCCCAGGAACTGAAGGCAAGCCCGGTGCCTCGCTCAACTGATGTCTTTGGCTGAACACAGGCGGGTTGATAACGACCAAAGCGGCATCCCTTCGCCGTGCCTCGCCATGATCCACCACATCTTGAGCATTGCGATGCCGCGCGCTGCTAGACACCTCCGGTTCATCCATACGCCTGCTATAACTTGGGCTCGGACGAGGGGTTGAATGAATTCTATCCCGACTATATGAATAAGCCTGCTGCTGTACCACGACGGTTTGGAGAACATCTCTCGCCCGCCGCGTTTCAACTGCTGCTATTGAATCACCTTCCATCAGAATGGCCGCTAGGCATGAAGCTGCGGCAATCATATTATCCAGAGGGCTCGAGAAGTGACCCGGTGGTGTAGAGACGTATTGCGGCGGGTTATCTGTTCGTCGGGGTGGCTCTGTTATCCGCAGTTGATCCGGAGCTGTCCTAGGCGCCTCCGTCCGGTTTGTAGCTACCTGATTGCCCGGCCCAGCGCCTGGTGTCTGAAAGAGATTTAACCCTTCGTAAACCGGCGGCAGACGTGACCGGTACTTCCTTCGCATTACATCCTCTGATGCGGTCTGATCCAGCATGAGCCGGTAATTCTGTGCCTATATCCGCTGTGATTGAGCATCCAAAGCGGCCCGCTCTTCAGCCATCCTAACATCCTCAGCTGTCAGGTCCTCCTTAGCCTGTGCTATTTGGTCCTTCAGCTTCGCAACGTCCGCATTGTGCTGATCCCGCATCTCCGGGGTGACTATTGCGGTCAACAAGGTCGCCCAGGCGTCCATTAAATCGGAGAGGACTTGCGCCGGAAGGCGCACCAGACTCTGCCGCTGATCCGTGTTCACATCGCTGCGGTGGATGAAGATCGCAACATGGGCTGTGTTCGCCATGTAAACAACAACCCGACTTGGCGGTTCAAGAAGGCCCGTAATATCGCTGCCATCGGAATATCCTTCAACACACCGCTATGAACCTGGTACGAGGACTCGGTTCGCCCGATGGATGACTCGCCATCGGAGTATACGGCCGTCTCGCCTTCAGACATTGGTTCAGATCCGATCCCATGGACACATCCTACGAACGCACGCTTCACAGCGGGCTTAACCCGGC
This sequence comes from Aegilops bicornis, assembly GCA_021605145.1. Lineage (NCBI taxonomy): Eukaryota > Viridiplantae > Streptophyta > Magnoliopsida > Poales > Poaceae > Aegilops > Aegilops bicornis. The sequence continues at coordinate 201,280,615 of CM038670.1, forward strand.
TGGACTCGCACGTCGAGCCGTCTCGACGAGGTCGGTGCAGATGTCCGGCTCAGGGCCCGGTTCGCCGATCTTGCCGATGAAGACATGAATTCCGCCGAAGGGGACCCGGTACCCGTACTCGATCGAGCCGGCCTCGGGGCCCCATCCTTCGTCGTCGATGTAGAGCTTGCCGCGATGACTTTTGGTCATCCGGCCGATCACGTACCCCTTAAGTCCTTCAGAGCAGCCCTTCAAGAACTCGACACCATCGTGCGATAGCCCCAAGGTGGGCGCCAACTTTCGTGGAATTAACACGTCAGATGTCCTCATGAAAGGACTTAGTCGTGGAGCCATCGCTACGGGTTAGCTTGAAGGGGTTAAACCGGACAAGGGACACGGGAGTTTATACTAGTTCGGCCCCTTCGACGAAGGTAAAAGCCTACGTCTAGTGGTGATGGGATTGATTGGGTTTCGATGAACAGGGAGCGAAATACGCTTGCCTGAGTCTCGAGCTATTGTTTGTTGTCCCTAAACCGCCGCCGGGTCATCCCCTTATATACATGGGTTGACGCCCGGCCGGTCTACAGAGTCCCGAGGCCAACTCATACAAGTGTTCGGCTCGGTCTCTCCTTTCCTTATCTTACAACACAAGTTACATGACTATGGCGGTTTACCACTACGGGACCTAATCCGCCGTTGGGCTCCGGGCCTCTAAGCTTCATAGTAAAATGCCATCTTCTGAGTCTTGTGGGCTTCAAATCGTTGAGGGTGAACCGGCCCCTCCTGGGCGGTTTACACTCAGTAGTTATATCCCCAACAGCAGTCGAAGACCAACTTTAGACAGGATAACTTGTACTAGATGTTCCCCTTCAAAATGGCCGTTGTTGGCGCCCTTCCCGCTCAACATTTGGGAAGAGGACCAGGGCCTCTATAAATAGAGCTAGCCACCACCGTAGAAGGGGGGGATCTAAGAGAGCCCTAGCCAGAAGAGAGATGCGATCGAACTCACCCAAGCAGTTCATCGCACCAGCTCAAGAACACCTCTCGCGAGGTTTGTCGGTGTTCTGGGAACGGGGGTCCCCAGACTTTCCTGCCTGCGGCCTGCGGCGTGGCTCAAAGGAGGCCCAGGACAGCCCATCTTCATCTACGCAAGCTCGACCCTCGTGGAGGCCAAGCCTCATGAGGCGGGCGACAAGGAGCTCCCTCGAGCCACGGCCTCGTCAGGCTGGCTCATGAGGAGGCGGAGAGTTCAAGGCAGTGGTACCTCGCGAGGTGCCCATGACGCAAGCCATGACGACCAAGGGCGCCCGGTCGAGGCGCCAGCCAAGAAGATCCTCCTTTGCTCTTTGGTGCAAAGGGAGCAAGCCTTGAGAGCATCAAGCAAAGGCACCCGTTTGGTGCAACAAGACCAAGACCAGCCCCAACGGCTGGAAGGGAGTCATCGTGGAGCCCAAGCAAAGGCGTCATCACGAGCCTTTGGCGGCGAGGACCAACTTTAGTCGAGGATAAGTGTACCCGCTGTTCCCCTTCAAAATGGCCAATTGTTGGCGCCCTTCCCGCTCAATATTTGGGAAGAGGCCCAGGGCCTTCGCCTACGAATAGGAGTAGCCACACTCAGAGAGGGGATTATTGAAGATCGGCCCCCCGGTATGAGATCGGAATCCTCACCAAGGAACCAGTAGCTAGAGCAACGGAAATCCACCTAGCAGTTCATCACACCCACCAAGAACAGACCCTCAGCGAGGCTGTTCTTCCTATCTTATTCCTCATCAGCCCAAGAGGCAATCCACCACACCACAAACTAGAGTAGGGTATTACACCACAACGGTGGCCCGAACTAGTATAAATCTCGTGTCTCTTGTGCGGTTCTGTTTAGTAGTTTAGGCCCCTGCGATTCGGCAAAGTGCCAGACGGTGGAGGGTTGGATCTCCGCGCGCACCCCAGTGTTCGAACCTCAAGGGTCTGCCGGAACCCGAAATCCGACATTTGGCGTGCCAGGTAGGGGCGCGCCGGAATCCACCTTCTGCCACCTTGCGTCCCGTCGCATCACCATCACCACGTCCGGCGACCAAGCGGGCAACTCAGATCCTTGGGCGGCGTGGCCCGCCCACGTAGAGCCGCTCGCCTCGGGCGACCCCGTGCCCCAGACAGCTCGCGGTCCACAAGGCGCTGCGGGCCGCGGGCGACGCGGACAGCCTTCAACGGCTCTCACGCCGCGACAGGCGCGGTCGGCAGCGAGGGCCTCCAATCACGCCGCGACCACATCACCGTACACCCGCCGGGAGCAGGCGAACTCGAGGGCCGCGCTCACAGTCGCCCGAGAGTTGCTGTAGTGCAGGCTGCTGGAGAGCGGCCGCGACGTGCTGCTGGAGCGAGTGGCAGAGCTCCTGGGCTTCGCCGCCTCGGGGGCTGACCCCTTCCGCACCCAGCTTCCATCTCAAGCCCAAGGCGGCCCGCACGGGGGCTCCACGCGTGCCCGCGGGTCCAAAGCTACTCCAACACCGGCGAGGCTGTCAGCACCGGGCCAGCGGCGGGGTTGCCCCCGCCCCCGGCCCGCGGAGAAGAAGGACTTGACGTAACTCACGGTCCTGGTGGACCGCCGCGTCACCACCCCACGGCGGGCGCATCAAGCAGAGCATCATGGCACGCTCAGCACTACGGCGTGGCCTTCGGGATGACGGCGCCAGAAGAATACGTGCCCCACATGATGGACCAAGGGCACCCGCATGAGGGAGAACAAGGCTCGCTCCTCAGCCCAATTTGCCGGGGATGAGGCGCCGAAGCGAGCTCTTCCAGAGCCTCGAGAGGCGGTCCCACTGGTCACGCCGGGGCGGCGATGATTATCGGGTACCACTACTTCCTCAAGAGCAAACATACGCTAACCATAGGTCGCAGGACGTGCAGTCGCCACGTCGGCGGCTGCCCGCCTCCGCAGCCTCCTACCCCTCGGGAGGGGGCGCGAGGGGCTGCTTGGAGAGGGGCAGAGATCCGACATCACCACCGCGGCGTTGAGCAAGGCGTTCTCAGAGGTAGGCCCTCTGCTGGGAGGTGCCTCGGGGCCTGCCTGGCGGAGGACCCGTGGTCGTCGGGGAGATGGCGATCGCTCTACCCCATCGGCGGCGTCCTGGTTTCCGGTCGTCGTTGATGGCACTAGAGTGTGGTGCAAGGCGGGGCCCTCGTCTGGCGATATGAAGCAAGGCCGGTACCTGTGAAGAAGGCCTAGTGCCTGTGAAGCTCGCCGCCCCGTGACACTCTCACGTAATAATGAGTGGGGCTGGACACGCCCCGGAGTCTCAGGGGTGCCGGCCTCAGGCCCTGGGGCTCCCTCCCATGCCAGATGGCAGCACTTAGCTCCACTGGTGAGAAGACGTCCAAGACTAGACTAGGTGCCGGACGCGGCTTTTCTTCTGCTTTTTCACCTTTCCATTTGATTGTCGCTTTCCCCCGCTGGATTTAAGTTGGATTCGAATTTGAGATTTGCGTGTGTTCGGGGAAGGGGTGCTTAGTCTCGTTCGAGCAAATCTCTCGCATTTCGGTTACCAGTCCGCCTCAGCTGCCTCCCCTCGCGAGCCCCTCGCGAGCCGGGCTACCTAGCTTGCTGCGCAACTCCACTGTCGCCGCCCAGCGTCCTCTCCGGAGGTTTTTACTGCAGATCCTACGAATTGATTCAGAGACACTCAGATCGCCGCAGCCTCCCACGGGCTATCTCGGGGCTCAGACAAACAAAGGTAAACCAGCCAACCAAAGACGTCGTTTAGCCAACCACTTGGCGCGGGCGTATGGGCGATGTAACACCAGCTAATACGATGAACACAAGTTTTACATGAGGGGCTCCCCCTCCCAAAATGCTCTCACAGCCATCAGGCCAAAACCTGAGTTCTATTCATGCAGGGTAACGGAACAGGGACAATACATAATCAGTCGGATAAATCCCCCAATGCGTCCTCAGGAGCACCTCCCGAGCCGTTGCTGGCGTCGCTGGCCTCGTCGTCGCTGTCTGCGTGGTCGTCGGCGGCGTCTGGGCCGTTCACCACGCCGCCCTCATCGGCGGCCACGACCACGCCGTCGTTGTCCGAAGCGAAGGCCCGGACGAGAGCATCCACATTGTCTTCCACCCAGTGCGCCAGGTCGCCCCAGACGGCCTGGGGAACTGGGGCTATAGCTGCGTCAAAGTCGAAGTGGGGGTCCATGTCCTGGAGATGACTGAAGACGCGAGAAAAGGCGCGCCCAAGCAGCGCGCGGCTCCTCTCCTCCACCAACCTATTGGCCCTGACCGACCGCGCCTCCAGCCGCGCCACCACGTCGGTGAAGAAATGAAGGTTGCCGGCGTAGTTAACCGTGTGCGGCTCGCCAACCGCCGCCTCGCAGATATTACCCAAGGCTGCGTTGGCTCTTTCCCGGAGCGTGGTGAGCATGGGGCCGTGCTCATGCTCCAGGATTCACCGCTGATGCATCTCGTCCGCATTTTGGCGCGCGACGGCCCTGGCCTCCTCCACCCATTGGCGAAGAAGGAGTGCCTCGGCCTGAGAGGTGGTGGACTCCCTCTGCGCCACCTCGAGGGCGGCCCGAAGAGCATCGGCCCGCCGCGTCGCCTCCTCCAGCTTGGCCCTCAAGGCAGCAGTCCTGCCCTCAGCCTCGGCCTTGATCAACCCCAACCTCTCCTCAAACTCGCGCTCGAGGTTCGAGCGCGCCACCGCCACTCGGCGTCCGACCTCCTCCAGGACGCGGGCTTCCCATGCAGCGACCTCATCCTCTGCCCGCATCGCCAAGCGCTCCCTCGTCTCCAAGCGCCCGTACTCGCGCGCGCGTTCGGCGGCTTCAAGCGTCAGCTCCTCCTCACGCTTCTGGAGCTCCGCCAGGTCACCGGAGGCCACCTTCATCGACGCGAGGGCTGCCTCGCGCAGCTCCACTTGCTCCTCCAATGAGTGACACCGGACTAGGAGTTCCCGTGCCCGCTCCTCCGCCGCCTCTCGCCGCCTGTTAGCCGCCCGGGCCTCCTCGACGACCCAAGAACAGGCCTCCCGAGAGGCTGCCAGCGACGCCTTGGCCTCTTCATCATCAAGATCACGCTGGTGGCGCGCAAGGGCGGCAGTGCCCTCCAGCTCACGCCTCTCTGCGGCCAGGCGCAGGCCCTCGGCCTCAAGGCGCGCGTCTTCGTCAGCGAGCTCTTCACCAAGAAGGCTCACCGCGTCAGCCGCCCTTCGAAGAAATCCTTGGTGGAGGGCGTGGCGCTCCCGGGCGCGCTCGTGCACGTCCTCCACACCATCAACCGCCCCAGGCGGGCGCCGGAGCCGCAAATCAGCACTCCCCCTCCGAGCAGGTGGCTGGGGGCTGGCACCCTCGCGACGGCCGGGCAAGCTGCGCCAGAAGCCCGGCCTGGAGCCAGCCCATCCCTAGACGAGGGGCGCAGGAAGCGCCTCAGCCAATCGCCATCCGCGACCAGGCGAGAAGCCCACGGCAGGCTAGCTATGCCACGGGAAGGCTCGCGAGGAAGGGTCGTGAGGCGCGCAGGGCCACGACGCGCCTCGGGATGGTTCACCTCCCCGGTCGCCCTCACCACAAGGGCTCCACCGCTTGGAGCGATCAGGGCCGGGAGGCGGCGGGGGACGGCTTCTCACCCGTCTCCATGAGCTCAGCGGGAAGGGGCCTGCAGGGCAAGGATCAGTACAAGCAGCAGAAGAATCAGGAGCTGGAGAAACAGAAGGCTTACTCGTCAGTGGCGAAGTACTTCCTACGCTTCAGCAGGCAACAAGGGTAATCGTCGCCCAGGGCCTCCCTTATTTTCCGGAGGGACTCGTAGTTCACGCGGAAGCGACCCAAGATTTGAGCGCAGGGGTCAGCCTGCAGCGAGGGAGAAGTATCAAGGCGACCTGCGTCAGGGGCGTCTGCCTGACGCGCGCTGCTGATCGCCTCACCAAGAGAAGCAGCAGGGGCCTCGGGGCCCCACCACCAGCGCCATGCGGCGACTGCCGCCCTCAGCCGCGGCGGCATGAGCCTCGGAGCTGCTCCTCATGAGCGCCCGCCCTTGGCTACCACCAGCGGGGTCCCTTGACCTCTGGCGGCTCGTGCCTCCTGCTCCGCCACTTGAGGAGGAGCCGCCTTGGCCGATCGGAAGGGCTGTCACCATCACTGGATTCTCATGAGGCCCACAGAGACCAGCGGGGCGCGCCCCATTCATCGAAGATAGGCATCTGGTTCAAAAATCACCCCTGTTACTCGCAGAGGTACAGCAAGGCCCCTTCATGCCGGATGCCACCGGGGTTGGGGTCGCCAGTCAGGACTAGGAGCACTTTCCTTAGCGCTTCAGGCGTCGGGTCTTCTTCCTGGAGCCTCATACGATCACCAGGCCTGCTGAAGGCCCACATACGGTGGGAATGGCGTTCGAGAGGGGCAATGCGGCGCATCAGGAACTCCTTCACCACCTTGGGAGCTGTCACAGCAAGCGACCTCAGGAACGCGAGGCGGCGCGAGACAAAAATGTGTCGAGGGCTTGAAAGCGTCTCCTGGCCCCAGCCTGAATTGGGGACAGCAGGCGAGGTTGGCTCCGATAGCAGGGGGCTGGGCACCCCCACATCCATGTACAACCACCTCTCGCGGAACTCAGCCGTGGGCGGAGGCCGCTGTCTCGGGCGCAGCGACGAAGCTCACGCACGCCGAGCATTGGGTGGGATCGACAAGGCGCGGAGAGAAGAAGTGGCGCAGCAAGGCAACCGATGGAAGGATGCCCGTAATTGCTTCGCAAACGAAGGCGAAGACCGAGAGGAGAGTGATGGACTCAGGACCCAGATGCATCATGTGGACCTCATAGTGGGAAAGCACGGCATTGAAGAAATCAGAAAAGGGGGGAACCAGCCCGCCTACGTATGCGTCGACAAAATACCGGACCTCGGTGACTGTCCTGCCGATGGAGAAGTGGGACGCGGGCCAGGCCGTCGTCCTCCCGCATTCGTTGAAGGTGGTGGCCAGAGCCGAACTGACCTTGCCCAAGCCCCCTAGATTGAGTATGGTCGACGGGTCGACGGCGGAGGCCGGCGGCGGCGGCGAGCGAGGCGGAGGCACACGTTTCTTCCCTTTCCCCTTCTTCGTCGGAGCCATGGCGATTGAAAGGGGGGGGAGATTCGAGATTGGATTGAAAATGGAAGCTGGAGTTCGAGAGGGGGAAGGACAGGGACGCACAAGCAGCAGAGAGGAGAACGGATGTGTACAGCAGCGTGTCCGCCTAGCAAGGCACGAAATAAGGAGGCGTGGGGGAACAATGTTGTCCACGTCCAATCAACCGCCACGCGTCGCCCAAGGCCGCAGGCTGTTAGGGCACGTGACGCTTCGCACTTGCCCTTTCGCCTCTCTGCTCGGCCAAGTTCGGGCGCGCCGTGGGCCTGGGCTCTTGTCGGTGTTCGGGAACGGGGTCCCCAGACTTGCTCGCCCTGCGGCCTGCGGCGTGGCTCAAAGGAGGCCCAGGACAGCCCATCTTCATCTACGCAAGCTCAAGACCCTCGCGAGGGGCCAAGCCTCGCGGGGCGGACGACAAGGAGCTCCCTCAGGCACGGCCTCGTCAGGCTGGCTCATGAGGAGGCGGAGAGTTCAAGGCAGGGTACCTCGCGAGGTGCCCATGACGCAAGCCATGACGACCAAGGGCGCCAGTCGGGCGCCAGCCCGCGCAGCGTCCTCCTTCCTCTTTGGTGCAAAGGGAGCAAGCGCAGGCGAGAGAATCAAGCAAAGGCACCCGCTTTGATTGCAACAAGACCAAGACCAGCCCCAACGGCCGGAAGGAGTCATCGTGGAGCCCAAGCAAAGGCGTCATCACCGTAGCCTTTGGCAGGCGAGGACCAACTTTAGTCAGGATAAGTGTACCCGTTGTTCCCCTTCAAAATGGCCAATTGTTGGCGCCCTTCGCGCTCAATATTTGGGAAGAGGCCCAGGGCCTTCGCCTATAAATAGTAGTAGCCACACTCAGAGAGGGGATCATTGAAGACCGGCCCCCCGGTATGAGATCGGAATCCTCACCAAGGAACCAGTAGCTAGAGCAACGGAAAACCACCTAGTAGTTCATCACACCCACCAAGAATAGACCCTCGCGAGGCTGTTCTTCCATGTACTGTTCCTCATCAGCCCAAGAGGCAATCCACCACACCACAAACTAGAGTAGGGTATTACACCACAACGGTGGCCCGAACTAGTATAAATCTCGTGTCTCTTGTGCGGTTCTGTTTAGTAGTTTAGGTCCCTGCGATTCGGCGAAGTGCGAGACGGTGGAGGGTTGGATCTCCGCGCGCACCCCAGTGTTCGAACCTCAAGGGTCTGCCGGAACCCGAAATCCGACAAGGTTGTTCTTCCCTGTACTATTCATCATGAGCCCCTGAGGCAATCCACCACACCACACACTGGAGTAGGGTATTACACCACACCGGTGGCCCGAACCAGTATAAATCTTGCGTCCCCTGTGTTGCTCACCGTTTTCAGCTTAGATCTCACGAGGCGATCGGACGTAGATCGGTAGGGGAGAGATCTTCGTGCGCACCCCAGAGTTCGAACCTTAAAGGTCTGCCGGAACCCCACATCCGACAGCATTCCCGTAACATTTGTTATCTGTCTCCCTTACTTTTCTTTATTATAACTCAAAAACAGGTGACCAACAGGACAGCATCTACAACAGACTCTATCGGAGTTCGGACCCGTACACCTAAGGGGCCACTTCAGTTCAGGATTCCCCTCCCCGAGGACGGGCGGCGCATACGTGCGACAGGAGGTCCAAAATAAGCTTTTGTAGACCGCACTCTTTATTTTGAGCTTGTACTATGCCCTTTTCCTCTGTCCCCAACCCCGAGCATGTCAAATAGCTGGGTTGTGGTTTTTACTCTTTACCTATATTCCTCATTGGCATATTGCTCCGCTCCCATTAAACTTTATCCGAACTAATCTTCCATGCTCTTTCTACAATGAGTCTGGCCGTAACGGCTGCCTTACAAGACGCACCTCGGCATAACTTGCCAGGGGCTCGGTATGGGAACAAACGTGTCGCCAGTAAAAGTCCGAACAACACTATAGCGTACTTTGGCGTCGCAAGTTTGGCCTTATATGCATCATCTCTGAATCATTGTCTTTGGTAAATAGTTGGGTTGCCCAGCTCCTGTGCTTGCTACCCTACGTTCCGCTCTATCAGCTAGGGTAGTAAAGGGAGAACTGCTGCGATTGTGCCTTGGCCTAGACCGGATGATCACCTCAGTAGAGAAAGCCGAAAACTGACTGTCATGATGCGGCGAGAGCTGGTCAACCACTTGACGACTTATTCGGATCTTTAGCGATTCTCCGTGTCACACGAGGGATCTTTTTAGATCAACATATGTAAGGCACTATGCGCCGTATACATACCAGGGGCTATGTCGTAGCCCCACCATAGAACTCATATGGCTAAGTGAAAGTGTTAACGCCCTATAGTCTGATTGCCTGGTTTGCTGCATTATCACCTCCTTTATGGACCAAGACGTTGGATAAAGAGTGATTAAATGCTTTTCCGAACACCCCCGTACTTCCTACGAGGGGGCTGAAGCCGACGACTAGAAAACTTTCAGATTATACTAAAAACGGCCGCACAGGAGGAATTCAAGCTTTCGAGCAAAATATAAATAGATTAACTATAAAGTTGTCTGTTACACAAATCACTCGAACATATGTCTTTCGAGCATTGACCCTCTATCAAGCGGGCGGCCTCTAGGACGTCTTCAAAATAATGCTCCGGTTCCGGACGATCCTTGCCTTTGGGTGGACTCTTTGCCGCAACATCGATGGCCTTTATCCTCCCCCAGAATGTCTTCACTCGGGCAAAGGCCATCCGTGCACCTTCAATGCACGCCGACCGCTTCACAGCGTCGATACGCGGCATCGCGTCAACAAGCCGCTGCCCCAGGCTGAAGTAACTACTCAGAACAGGTTCAGTCGGCCACAACCAGACTATGACGTCCTTCATGGCAGCGTCGGATATCCTATGCAGCTCGGCCCACTGGGACATCTGTTCATTCAGCAACAGAGGGCGCTTCGACGCGCCAAATTGTGACCAAAAAAGCTTCTCCGTTGCATATCCCTCTTGCGCATGGTAAAACTGTGCCGCATCGGAAGAACTCTTCGGCAAGTCTAACAAATTGTCCGGAGAACTCCATACTTGGTTAGGCTGAGCATAGTTCGGATCGCCGAACTTGGCCTGTAGCAAAAAGGGCTTGCCAGTCACAATCTCCCCAGCCTGCCGGATCTCCTCACGGGCTGCTCTAGATTCAGTCTGCGCTTCTCTCTCCTCTCGTAAGGCCTTGTCAAGTTCAGCCGTTTTGGCTTCATTTTCTTTCTCAAGAAGTTTACAGCGGCTAGCCGCATTCTCTAACTCGCGTGCCAAGGTGGACATCGTGTCCTTGTCTTGGCGCCGCACAGTTTTTTCGGCTTTCAACTCAGCCGATGCCTTTTCAGCAGCCACATTACTAAACCGGGCCTGCTCCTTGTCCCGGGCTAGCTCCGCCCGAAGGGCTTCCACGGCGGCGGCACCATCTGCATTCATGCAAATTTCATATAAACCTCTTTTCAGAGTCAGGCTTAAATTACAAGCACATTGGTGTAAGGAATGCTCTAAATATATACTTTGCGAGTCGTCAAGATGCCTGTTGATCAATGCAATGTCATCCTCCGCAACATCCAGCTTCCGCTGCAGCTCGGCCACTTCCGTATCTCGGGTAGCCGCATGAAGGGAGGCAGCTTTATTCATTATTAAATCAAGGTTAGTACCTGAGCATATCTTTTTGATCCTCCGATTGCTTCCTTCGGAAGGCAATCCGAGTCTCAGGGGCTACTGCCTACACAACAGGTGCATTCTCAATATTATTCAATTGGCAAAATTACATCACAAACCTCAAAACCTCTTAGAAGGCTCGTAAAGGCCTCATTCAACCTGCCCTTTGCGGAGAGAACAATTTCGACCACCGTAGCCATTAAGGCACAATGCTCTTCCGAAACGGACGCTCGTCGCAGCATGTCCGTCAGCGTCTCTGGCACTCCTGGGTCTTCGGACACCGCCGCCTGTCACGCCCAAGATGCGACCCTATCCTAAAGGAACTCGAAGGTCCCACCAAGGATAGAAGCGCATCTTGAAGACGCTTTTGCAAGGTGGATATCATTACATCAACATTACATAATAGTGGGGATACAACCAAGACATACAATGTCACAAGAATACAACAATACATCATATACAAGATCAACACCCGACTACGGATGAAACATAAACAGAAACTCAAACGACATCCACCCTGCTAGCCCAGGCTGCCGACCAGGAACCTAACCCAAGATCGACGGAGAAGAAGAACTCCAACACAAGTAAACATCGCTCTCGCGTCATGATCATCGTATAACCTGTACCTGCAACTGGTGTTGTAGTAATCTGTGAGCCACGAGGACTCAATAATCCCATTACCATGGGTATCAAGACTAGCCAAGCTTAATGGGTAAGGAAGGGGTAAAGTGGTGAGGTTGCAGCAGCGACTAAGCATGTATGGTGGCTAACTTACGCAAATAAGAGCGAGAAGAGAAGCAAAGCAAGCGGTCGTCAAATAGTAATGATCAAGAAGTGATCCTGGAACTCCTACTTACGCCAAACATAACCCGTAAACCGTGTTCTCCTCTCGATCAACCCGAAAAGAGACACTCACGGTTACGCATTAATTTGGTGTATTTTAGAAGAGTTTACTTCAAGTTTACTACAATCGGACATTAACAAATTCCCATCTGCCGCATAACCGCGGGCACGACTTTCGAAAGTTCAAACCCTGTAGGGGTGTCCCAACTTAGCCCATGATAAGCTCTCGCGATCAACGAAGGATATTCCTTCTCCCGGGAAGACCCGATCAGTCTCGAATCCGGTTTACAAGACATTTCGACAATGGTAAAACAAGACCAGCAAGACCGCCCGAATGTGCCGACAAATCCCGATAGGAGCTGCACATATCTCGTTCTCGGGGCACACCGGATGAGCAAGACGATGGGTTGGCATAGACCCTGGTTGCCTAGGGGGCGCCGGACATCGCTCGGTTTGGTCCAGCACTTAGAGAAGCACTGGCCCCGGGGGGGCTAAAATAAAGATGACCCTTGGGTTAATTACTCCCAAGGGAAAGGTAGGTAGTGGTGAGGCAAATGGTAAATCCAAGGATGGGCCTTGCTGGAGGAGTTTTATTCAAAGAGAACTGTCAAGGGGGTCCCGTAAATCACCCAACCGCGTTAGGGACGCAAAATCCGGGAACATAATACCGATATGACGGAAACTAGGGCGGCAAGAGTGGAACAAAACACCAGGCATAAGGCCGAGCCTTCCACCCTTTACCAAGTATATAGATGCATTAATAATATAAGAGATATTGTGATATCCCAACATAAACATAATCCAACATGGAGCAATCTTCATCTTCACCTGCAACTAGCAACGCTATAAGAGGGGCTGAGCAAAAGCGGTAACATAGCCAAACAACGGTTTGCTAGGAAGGGTGACAAAGGTTAGAGGTTCATGGCAATTTGGGAGGCTTGATAAGCAAGTGGTAGGTAACGCAGCATAGCGGTAGAACGAAGCAACTAGCATAGCAATGATAGTAATGAGATCCATGGTGACGGTCATCTTGCCTGAAATCCCGCTAGGAAGAAGAACGAGTCCATGAAGAAGACAACCGGACGTAGTCGAACGAATCCTCACAACTCCGGAACGAAACCGAAGCTAACGAGAGAAGCAAACCGGAAAGAAGCAAACAACATGGTAAACACACAAGCATAAACATGTCATGATGCACAACCAAATATGATGCATGTCCGGTTTAAATAGGCATGGCATGGCAAAGTGCAACAAACAATACTACAAGTTAAGTGGAGCTCAATAATTAACGGGTTGCATATCAACGAAACACCACATGCAATTATTTAGTTTGATCTTGTTATAAGCTACTCAACAATATTAAATGTTGGTAAACATGGCAAGAGGTGAAGCATAATTAAACTAACTATTTAGGCAAGTTTAAATGAGGCCGGAAATAAGAAACAACAATTCCGGAAAATCCTCATGTGCATATTTCGAACTTGGTACTGTTCTGCCCTAAAATATATTTTATTGTTGTTAAACAGCAAAACAAAGTGCACCAAGTTAATCGATGCATTTTTCTACCCCATTTACATATAAAGTTTATTAAAAATGGAGCTACGGTTATTTAGTTATGAAATAAATCATTTCAACATGGCATTTGAGCAAATTTAAACAAACAACATTTTAAACATTTTTAACATGGATGAAAGTAGCAGATTATGAAACTAGATAAAATTCTAAGCATTTTACAAGTTTAACTCATTTTAATCCGATGCACTGTTTGTGAATTATAAATGCATGAACATGAGGGTCTTCTGAAAAACTGCAGTTCTCTGATTAATTGGCAAAATTCACAGCGCATGGAAAAAATACATGGGCCGAATCTGGGCAGACTGGGCCAACAGAGAGGGGCTGTGGGCGCTCACCCAGCGGCCAGAACTAGCTGGGCCGAACAAGGAAGAGGCCTGTGGGCGAGGCAGAGGTGAGTTGGGCCTTGGTGCGCGGCTGGAGAGGAGGTCGACCCGCTCGGGTGGGCTGCCGATGCGGTCAACGCAGCTGGTTGCAGCCTCGCTCGATGCGCAGAGGAAGCACATGAGGAGGCGAGACGCGGGCGCCAGCGTGCAGGCGCGGTAGCGGATGGAGCTCCGCCCGGCGACGCGGGCGGTGCAGGAACGGCGAGGTGTGTATCCGAGCGCAAGCGGACGACGGCGAGGGCGAGCAACGCGACGGGCGTGGATCCGTGTCGAGGAGGCTGCGGTCGGTCTCTGGGGAAACAAGGGCGATGAACATGGCGGCTCGGGCCTCGCTGCAACAGAGAGAGAGAGAGAGAGCATTGAGAAAGAGAGAAGAGAGAAACAGGAGAGGAAGAAAGGGAAGGAGGGAGAAGAGAAGAGATGGGCGCGAGGCTCATCTGGTGGTCAACGACAATGGCGCAGGACAGCGTCGGGCACGGGGTTGGGGTCAGGAAGCTTGAGCTCGGCGGCTGGGCTCGTTCTGCTAGTGCTCGATGACGAAGGGACGACGCAACTGGGCGGTGGCGCCACGCCGGGCGCAGGGAGACGGCAGAGGCAAGGGCAAGGGAGGAGCACGGTGCAGGGGCTCCTCGGGCTCAGACGCGAGGAAGGAGGAGGCAGCTGCGGGCTGGTGAAGAAGCGAGGGGATCGGGCGCGCTGCGCTGGTTGGGTGGACGACGAGATCCAGGAGAGGCACTGGTTGGTTGGGCGTGGAAACTGAGGAGGAGCGGTGGCGGCTGTGGCTGGGGTTTTGGATCGGGAGGGGATCCCAAGGAGGAGACAGTGGGCTGGCGGCGGAGGATGGGACAAGATCCCTAGTTTCTAGGGTTGATCTGCTTATATAGCAAGTAGGTAAATAGGAGGGGCATTTGGTCCCTCCGATTTTAATCGGACGAACGAGAATAAATAGCTAGGAGAGTCCAACGAGAAATTGATGATGATAAAGGGATGTTTAGGGATGATCCGGATCCAACGGTCATTACAGCCCAGGTCAGGTTCGGGTATGTTTCAGACACGCACACGAGGGGTCTGAGAGAGGTCAACAAGGACAAGGGCCTGACAAAGTGACAACGGAGGCAAAGAGAGGAAGGGCAACTACGAACGGCTACGAGTTTTATGAAAACATTCAGATGCAATGCGCATGATGCTATGAGATGAGATGCATGACATGAACAAAATGCAAAACAAAAGACAAAAAACCCAACCACGGAGGAAAAAAACATATCGCATCTCCGGAAAAGGCAAGAGTTGGAGTTACGAATATGGAAAGTTACATCCGGGGTGTTACAACACTCCACCACTACGAGAGGATCTCGTCCCGAGATCTTGGATGGCACCGGAGAGAAAACGGAAGAGGAAGAGAGGAGGTAAAACTAAGTTGCTTCTTCGACCAATAAGTGAAACCAAAGAACCTTGAGAGGTTGAAAAGTTGAAAGAAAGAACGTAACAGAGTTGAACACAATTGAGAGCACTCCGGTAGAAAATAGAAACAAGGAACACCATGTGAACCTTGGAGGTTGCAAAGCTATGAATGACGAGTTCAATGGAAAAGAAGGAATTGGAACCACTCTGGTTGAAACGAGATAAACAAGGAACAAGGCAAGATCAAATTCGGACAACACTCCGGTTGAAAAGAGATGCAAGACTTGATAAGATGAAAAGAACTTTAAGAGATGACAGAACACTCCGGTTAAATGGATAAGCACGAAAAGAACATGATCCTCACAATTCGAGATGATGAGTGAAGAGAGCAACAACACAGTGCCTCCGGAAGAAAGAATAGAAGATAGATCATTGGAATAACATAATGGAGAAGAAAATGCCAACTTCAGCCACAAATGAGCTTGGAAAGTACCCTTCCAAGAAGGTTATAACGGAGTTGTTGGAAAACCAACAACGAAAGGATAAGCTTGTAGTGGGCTTATGGAAAAGACCTCAAAATTATGAGGTGAGCTTACGCCACCAACGGAAACAAATGATTGGATTGATATCAACAAGGAGACGAGAAACTTATTTCACCGGAGGACAAATGAAGAACTTGGGTCATTTATAAGCACCATAAATAGCAACAATCCTTAAGGAAAGCTTTAGGTGAAATATAACCCAAGATAACTCCAATGAAGAGATTGATGGATTTAAATACCTCATTCTTGACAACAAGTGAATCATGAAACACGAACTCAAATTGTCAAGAATGACATAACACCACCTCAAATGATAAGGTAGAACGAATTGCACTTCGAAATGCAAGAAGAAGAATACTTGAACTCCTAAAAACAAAACATGTGTTGAACACCATGTTTATTTTAGAGTATAGCTTGGCGGATCATAAATTCAAGAGAAATCTTGAAGAACAATTGAATAATTAAAAGAATCCTTGACGAACCACCATGTAGAGCCTCTATGAAGAACTCCGGTAATAAAAGATGATAAAACGAAAGAGAAGTTGAGAACACAAGTTGAAGCCTTGCGATGATTTAGATGGAGCTTCGTGACGAGATAATGCGGAAAACTTGGAACTCCGGGAGAGGAATTAATCACTTGGATGAAACAAGAATAAGAATTATGTTATGTGTATCCTTCACCAATATAAATTGATGACAAGCAACGGATTTGGCATACTACTTATTCTTCTTGAAAAGATTGAAGAGAGAAATAGCGCAACTTGGGAAGGTCTTGATGGAACCACCTGTGGGATTGAAGCAACGAAAGAAAGAATGAATTGGTACGATAAAAAAGGAAGAGAAATCTTGAACGAACCACCGTAAGAATTGAAAATGAAAGTAGCAAAGGCACAAATCACCGGGAAGATGGGAAAACGAATGAAGATACTTGAGGGGATTTACATACATGAGAACGAAGAGATCATGAACTGATTAGAGGGTATTAGAACGATGCACCGGTAAGATTTGGAGAACGGTAGCTACACGCTGAGAATGAAGAATTATGACATGATGGCCTTCGGAGGAAAGAAATGGAAACAACTCATGAAATGCTCCGGATGGGTGAAAAGAATTCCCACAATCGAAAACAATTATGAGAGGATGGCATCAAACTTGAACTACACATCTTTGGAAGAACGGGTAAGGATTTAAGAGGAACTCTTCTTCGGTCTTCACATGCTGAGAATGACGAGGAGAAACACCACCAAATTGTTGAGAAACTCCGGAAGGATTAAAAGAGGAAATGTTGAGCCAGAGATTAAAAGAATTTGAAAGCGGCCTAGGAGAAGGCATGTGACTGATGAAAATTCATTCTTACGTCGAACTTTGAAATGAATTTCAGAATAGTTCCAGGAAAATTAGAAGAGTCGGGTAAGATCCTGGAAAAAGACCTGTGGGTTAGGGCCCACTCGAAAGAAACATCCTTGAAGGATTTTAAAGAGAGGTTGCACCGGTTGAATTAAATAGCTTGAATGAGAGAAAAACCTTGAAGTAACTCAAACGGATTAAGAATGGAAACATGATTCTTCTGAGATATCTTTAGCACTCCGGATACGAATAGAGAGAGGTGAACGATTATGAGATGCTTAGATAAGAACTTCCATCATGGAAATCATGTGAAACAAGAGGAAGAGATATGATCAACAATGAATCTTGACTTAAATCCACCGGAAAAGAATACGAGAAAGAAGAATGATGAACTTGAAGCTCGTGAGCATCTTCACAAGGGATCACCGGATCAGAACATTGATTGAAAAGAGTGAAGAGACTTGACATGAATCAATGGATACTTGATTAAGAAATCTGAGTCCTTGAAGAAAAAGGGTGGGAGGGCGGGGAAAACAAAGACAACTTGGGACGGATGAAGGAAATACCGTTGCAAAGAACTGAGAATTGATCTCGCGAATGTTGAAATGATCGGATTCACTTGAAGAGAAGCATGCCGGTTTGGAAAAGAATTAACATGACGACCTCGATGAACATGAAGGATTAGTATTCCCATAGAAATATGAGAACACCACTTGAAAGGTATGGAATCAACACTTGACATTGAAGCAACTCGAATACCACAACTCAAAACAAAACAAAGGATTGGCTTGCAGAAATAAGCCGGAAACAAACATATGATAGAGATTTACCCAATCCCATATCATGCATCTGTCGGAAAGATATTCTAGGAGCTACTTGAATTCCCACCTATAAACTCCTGAAACTTTCTGGTTATGCAATCTGGTGTTGGGGATACAGGGGACACAAAATATATCACCCAAACTAACAATACCTAGATCCAGCTGTATCCATCCTTCAACACATAACCAAGAAAACTCCAGAAATCGTGTACCTCAACCTTCGAAAAGCATCCGTTATACGAGCTATGGCAATACTCCCGAACTCCCCAGTACTGGGTGGCATCGAGGTTATCTCACCAACAACTGCATAAAAGAGATTTTCGATGTCGGCAAAACTCAGGTATTCCAGAACTGCAACGATAAAATTGTGACGACAACACCTCGGAGCTCAACTCCCCGGGACACTGCCACAACCCCTAATGTCAGGAGGCACCAAGAACAATGTTCTCGTCACAAGACTATCGGAACGATCCCAAGATACCCGCGTGATCCTAAAAAAATTTCGTGAAATTTGAGGAGAGGAAAGACAAAACATCTACGTCAGGAGGCCTCACCAGAGCGACGAAGGGGGCTGAGGAGTAAAAAGAATCCTACTCTCCGATATATATAATCCTAGGACTCAAAATAGTTTTCTTCTAGACTCAACAACGGCCAACAAACAAGGGGGCTCCTATGGTCGCTCGAGGCTCTGATACCAACTTGTCACGCCCAAGATGCGACCCTATCCTAAAGGAACTCGAAGGTCCCACCAAGGATAGAAGCGCATCTTGAAAACGCTTTTGCAAGGTGGATATCATTACATCAACATTACATAATAGTGGGGATACAACCAAGACATACAATGTCACAAGAATACAACAATACATCATATACAAGATCAACACCCGACTACAGATGAAACATAAACAGAAACTCAAACGACATCCACCCTGCTAGGCCAGGCTGCCGACCAGGAACCTAACCCAAGATCGACGGAGAAGAAGAACTCCAACACAAGTAAACATCGCTCTCGCGTCATGATCATCGTATAACCTGTACCTGCAACTGGTGTTGTAGTAATGTATGAGCCACGAGGACTCAGCAATCCCATTACCATGGGTATCAAGACTAGCAAAGCTTAATGGGTGAGGAAGGGGTAAAGTGGTGAGGTTGCAGCAGCGACTAAGCATGTATGGTGGCTAACTTACGCAAATAAGAGCGAGAAGAGAAGCAAAGCAAGCGGTCGTCAAATAGTAATGATCAAGAAGTGATCCTGGAACTCCTACTTACGTCAAACATAACCCAGAAACCGTGTTCTCCTCTCGATCAACCCCGAAAAAAGACACTCACGGTTACGCACACGGTTGGTGTATTTTAGAAGAGTTTACTTCAAGTTTACTACAACCGGACATTAACAAATTCCCATCTGCCACATAACCGCGGGCACGGCTTTCGAAAGTTCAAACCCTGTAGGGGTGTCCCAACTTAGCCCATGATAAGCTCTCGCGATCAACGAAGGATATTCCTTCTCCCGGGAAGACCCGATCAGTCTCGGAATCCCGGTTTACAAGACATTTCGACAATGGTAAAAAAAGACCAGCAAGACCGCCCGAATGTGCCGACAAATCCCGATAGGAGCTGCACATATCTCGTTCTTGGGGCACACCGGATGAGAAAGACGACGGGTTGGCATAGACCCTGGTTGCCCATGGGGCGCCGGACATCGCTCGATTTGGACCAGCACTTAGAGAAGCACTGGCCCGGGGGGGGCTAAAATAAAGATGACCCTTGGGTTAATTACTCCCAAGGGAAAGGTAGGTAGTGGTGAGGCAAATGGTAAAACCAAGGTTGGGCCTTGCTGGAGGAGTTTTATTCAAAGCGAACTGTCAAGGGGGTCCCATAAATCACCCAACCGCGTTAGGGACGCAAAATCTGGGAACATAATACCGATATGACGGAAACTAGGGCGGCAAGAGTGGAACAAAACACCAGGCATAAGGCCGAGCCTTCCACCCTTTACCAAGTATATAGATGCATTAATAATATAAGAGATATTGTGATATCCCAACATAAACATAATCCAACATGGAGCAATCTTCATCTTCACCGCAACTAGCAACGCTATAAGAGGGCTGAGCAAAAGCGGTAACATAGCCAAACAACGGTTTGCTAGGAAGGGTGACAAAGGTTAGAGGTTCATGGCAATTTGGGAGGCTTGATAAGCAAGTGGTAGGTAACGCAGCATAGCGGTAGAACGAAGCAACTAGCATAGCAATGATAGTAATGAGATCCATGGTGACGGTCATCTTGCCTGAAATCCCGCTAGGAAGAAGAACGAGTCCATGAAGAAGACAACCGGACGTAGTCGAACGAATCCTCACAACTCCGGAACGAAACCGAAGCTAACGAGAGAAGCAAACAACATGATAAACATACAAGCATAAAAATGTCATGATGCACAACCAAATATGATGCATGTCCGGTTTAAATAGGCGTGGCATGGCAAAGTGCAGCAAACAATACTACAAATTAAGTGGAGCTCAATATGCAACGGGTTGCATATCAACGAAACACCACATGCAATTATTTAGTTTGATCTTGTTATAAGCTACTCAACAATATTAAATGTTGTTAAACATGGCAAGAGGTGAAGCATAATTAAACTAACTATTTAGGCAAGTTTAAATGAGGCCGGAAATAAGAAACAACAATTCCGGAAAATCCTCATGTGCATATTTCGAACTTGGTACTGTTCTGCCCTAAAACATATTTTACTGTTGTTAAACAGCAAAACAAAGTGCACCAAGTTGATCTATGCATTTTTCTACCCCATTTACATATAAAGTTTATTAAAAATGGAGCTACGGTTATTTAGTTATGAAATAAATCATTTCAACATGGCATTTGAGCAAATTTAAACAAACAACATTTTAAACATTTTTAACATGGATGAAAGTAGCACATTATGAAACTAGATAAAATTCTAAGCATTTTACAAGTTTAACTCATTTTAATCCGATGCACTGTTTGTGAATTATAAATGCATGAACATGAGGGTCTTCTGAAAAACTGCAGTTTTCTGATTAATTGGCAATATTCGCAGCGCATGGAAAAAATACATGGGCCGAATCTGGGCGGACTGGGCCAATAGAGAGGGGCTGTGGGCGCTCACCCGGCGGCCAGAACTAGCTGGGCCGAACGAGGAAGAGGCCCGTGGGCGAGGCAGAGGTGAGTTGGGCCTTGGCGCGCGGCTAGAGAGGAGGTCGACCCGCTCGGGTGGGCTGCCGATGCGGTCAACGCGGCGCGGTTGCCTGGCCTCGCTCGATGCAGAGGAAGCAGACAGAGGAGGCGAGACGCGGGGCGCTTCAGGCGATGCAGGGCGCGGCAGCGGATGGAGCTCCTGCTCCGGCGACGCGGCGGTGCAGGGAACGAAGGGAGGTGCGGATCCGAGCGCAGCGGGACGACGGCGAGGGCGGAGCAACGCGACGGCGTGGATCCAGGTCGAGGAGGCTGCAGTCGGTCTCCTGGGGGGAAACAAGGGCGATGAACATGGCGGCTCAGTTCCCTGTTGCAACAGAGAGAGAGAGAGAGAGAGAGAGAGAGAGAGAGAAAGAGAGAGCATTGAGAAAGAGAGAAGAGAGAAATAGGAGAGGAAGAAAGGGAAGGAGGGAGAAGAGAAGAGATGGGCGCGAGGCTCATCTGGTGGTCAACGACGATGGCGCAGGACAGCGTCGGGCACGGGGTTGGGGTCAGGCAGCTTGAGCTCGGCGGCTGGGCTCGTTCTGCTAGTGCTCGATGACGAAGGGACGACGCAGCTTCGGCGGTGGCGCTCGCCGGCGCGGTGCTGGAGACGGCAGAGGCAAGGGCAAGGGAGGAGCACGGTGCAGGGGCTCCTCGGGCTCAGACGCGAGGAAGGAGGAGGCAGCTGCGGGCTGGTGAAGAAGCGAGGGGATCGGGCGCTATGCTGGTTGGGTGGACGACGAGATCCAGGAGAGGCACTGGTTGGTTGGGCGTGGAAACTGAGGAGGAGCGGTGGCGGCTGTGGCTGGTGGTTTTGGATCGAGAGGGGATCCCAAGGAGGAGACAGTGGGCTGGCGGCGGCAGAGGATGGGACAAGATCCCTAGTTTCTAGGGTTGATCTGTTTATATAGCAAGTAGGTAAATAGGAGGGGCATTTGGTCCCTCCGATTTTAATCGGACGAACGAGAATAAATAGCTAGGAGAGTCCAACGAGAAATTGATGATGATAAAGGGATGTTTAGGGATGATCCGGATCCAACGGTCATTACAGCCCGGGTCGGGTTCGGGTATGTTTCGGACACGCACACGAGGGGTCTGAGAGAGGTCAACGAGGACAAGGGCCTGACAAAGTGACAACGGAGGCAGAGAGAGAAAGGGCAACTACGAACGGCTACGAGTTTTATGAAAACATTCAGATGCAATGCGCATGATGCTATGAGATGAGATGCATGACATGAACAAAATGCAAAACAAAAGACAAAAAACCCATCCACGGAGGAAAAAAACATATCGCATCGCCGGAAAAGGCAAGAGTTGGAGTTATGAATATGGAAAGTTACATCCGGGGCGTTACACCGCCGGAGCACGACACTCCTTTAAAGGAATCTGCTTACCCACCTCCAGGATCGTCTCCGGCTGTAAACCGGATAGTTTGGGGTCGTCGTTCTTGATCCCCGAACCCTGAGTGACAGAGGCGGCACCTTTGGGCAACTCCTTCCTCGTTTCCTGCGCTACTTGTCGGTTGGGAGGAGCCCTCCGGGACGACACCTCAAGATCATCCGCCCTATTGGGCGAAGAGGCCGGAGAAGGCGTGTCACTCTCCATCATCTCCGGCAGAAGGTTTCCCGAAGAGGAGGACGATTTAGAAACACCAAACATTAACCTGCGAGGATGTACATATGTTGGAGGATTACTTCAGTAATAAGAAAGGAATGAGGTATGGTTAAAGTACCCTGTGTCACTTACGGTCTGGCCGGAGGTTCGCCCTCATCATCAAGCTCTACATCGACATTGCTTGCCCGGCCCAAGCCGCCCGACGATGGCGTTTTCCCTTTCTTGGAAGGTTTCCCCTCCTGACCTCCGGAAGTGGCCCTCTTCTTGCTATCGAAGGCCCCCTCTACACCTTTGCCCCTGGGCAAAAGGGTTTGGGTTTCCCCGAACACAGAGTCTGAATCGGCCTCAGGGTGGGCATCTCCTTTGGGCTCCCTGCTCTCACCCCCCTCTGCAGACAGTGCACGTGTCAAATTAACATCCGCGTCGGCCAGGCGGACGCTGTCTTCGGAAGGGCGCCGGACACCAGATCAGCACCGCTTTCTTTATCCAGTCCTGTATAAGGACGGGTCGTTCAGTATCTTGTCAAGAGATGCTTGAATGAAAGGTGTTCAGAGATCTAATACTTACCGGAGTATCCGGATGATTGCAGTCAAGGCCGAGGTCTTCGGTGGTGTCCGGCTAGTGCTCTCGCTCCCCGAAATATAATTTCCACATTCCTTCGTATACCGTGCGAAGAAGTCTTTGAAGAGTCCGCCGCCCTTCTGGATTAAACTCCCACATACGGAGAGGCCGCCGTTGACATGGCAGGGTCCGGCGGACTAGCATTACTTGAACAACGTTCACAAGTTCGATGCCCTTCTCGGTAAGGCTTCGGATGTGAATTTGCAGAGTCTGCACCTCATTGGCGGACCCCAGTCTAATCCCTTATTGATCCATGAAGCGAGCTGAGTTGGAGGGCCGGGTCGGAATGCGGGCGTAGCTGCCCACTTGGAGCCCTGTGGCTTGTTGACATAAAACCACCCCTGCTGCCATAGGTCGAAAGACCCGGCGAAAGATCCTTCAAACCAAACCGCGCTGGCAAGCTTGCTTATTATAACGCTGCTGCACTCTGCCCGCTCCTCCTCTATCACCCGCGGCCTCACGTCGAAAGTCTTGAGCCACAAACCAAAGTGCGGAGGAGTCCAGAGGAAGGCCTCACACGTGACGATAAATGTCGAGATGAGGCGAACGGAGTCCGGGGCCAGATCATGAAAATCTAGCCCATAGTAGAACATGAGCCCCCGGACGAAGGGGTTAAGAGTGAACCCTAACCCATGGAGGAAGTGGGACACAGATACTACCCTCTCGCAGGATTTGGGGGTGGGAATGACCTGCCCCTCGGCAGGAAGCCGATGAAGGATTTCTGGGGTCAGATACCTCGCCACACGGAGCTTTGCAATGTCCTCCTCTGTGATAGAAGAGGCCACCCACTGGCCTGAACGGCTGGGCCTGGACATGATTGGGGCTGGTGGTGATTGAAACTCGAGGGCTAGAACTCGAGGTGGCTGGGGTTGAGGAAGAAGCAAGTGCGGAAGAGAAAGACAAGTTTGGGTCCCTATATAAAGGCCCAGAATATCGAGTGTCCCCTCCTGGGTCTTGAAACTTACCTATCCTCAAAGAGTTATACCCTGGGGACGGTTGGGTTACCCACAGCTGCATTATTGAAAATCTCGTGAATAAGGGGACACGATCTCTGCTTTGACAAGACGTGCCAATAAAACCGTTCCCCGAGACATGGGGCGACGGGTGAAAGTGCAACTATCCATAGGTGGTTTTGGTAATTCCTAACAACATATAGCTCATTGAGCTAACATCATTCCAAGATGAATATTTCAGGAAAAGCTCAATGGATGGCATGGCATGGATGAGAAAAGTGGATCCCTCAAAATGCTAAGGAAAAAAGGATTGGCTCAAGCTCAAAAAGACTCTACATTTTATATTTTAGTGATCCAAGATCACATTGAGTCTATAGGAAAAGCCAATACTATCAAGGAGGGACAAGGTGTTGCTTAATGAGTTTCTTGCTCTACAGTGCTTAGTGATATGCTCCAAAACCCACAACTACTTTCTCATATCCACATATGACCTAAACCAAAAGTCAAACTCGGCCCTATCGATTCTTTCTACCCGGCGCCACCAAGTTCAGATGTCATAGCCACTGCCACAAACCCTAGGCAAATCGGTCTCACCGATAGGGATCTCGGTCTCACCGAGATGGGATTGTAATCTCTCTGTTTCCCTTTGTAACGTTTCGGTACCACCGAGATGAGCGATCGGTCCCACCGAGATTGCAATGTAAACTCCCTGTTTCCTTTTCATAACATTTCGGTCTCACCGAAATGAGCGAATCGGTCCCACCGAGTTTACCTGACCAACTCTCTGGTTAGCTTATTACCAAAATCAGTATCACCGAGTTTGTGTAATCGGTCTCCCCGAGATTACGTTATGCCCTAACCCTAACCTCGGTCCTACCGAGTTGCATGTCGGTCCCATCGAAAATCCTAACGGTCACTAGATTTGCTGAATCGGTCCGACCGAGTTTATCAATTCGGTCCCACCGAGTTTGGCAAGTTGTGTGTAACGGTTAGATTTTGTGTGGAGGCTATATATACCCCTCCACCTCCTCTTCATTCGTGAAGAGAGCCATCAGAACAAGCCTACACTTCCAACTTGCTGTTTCTGAGAAGGAACCACCTACGCATGTGTTGAGGCCAAGATATTCCATTCCTACCATATGAATCTTGATCTCTAACCTTCCCCAAGTTGCTTTCCACTCAAATCTTCTTTCCACCAAATCCAAATCCTCATAGAGAGAGTTGAGTGTTGGCGAGACTATCATTTGAAGCACAAGAGCAAGGAGTTCATCATCAACACACCATTTGTTACTTCTTGGAGAGTGGTGTCTCCTAGATTGGCTAGGTGTCACTTGGGAGCCTCCGACAAGATTGTGGAGTTGAACCAAGGAGTTTGTAAGGGCAAGGAGATCGCCTACTTCGTGAAGATCTACCGCTAGTGAGGCAAGTCCTTCGTGGGCGACGGCCATGGTGGGATAGACAAGGTTGCTTCTTCGTGGACCCTTTGTGGGTGGAGCCCTCCGTGGACTCGCGCAACCGTTACCCTTCGTGGGTTGAAGTCTCCGTCAACGTGGATGTACGATAGCACTACCTATCGGAACCACGACAAAAACACCTGTGTCTCTAATTGCGTTTGAATTCTCCAAACCCTTCCCTTTACATTCTTGCAAGTTGCATGCTTTACTTTCCGCTGCTCATATACTCTTTGCATGCTTTCTTGAATTGTGCTAAGATTGCTTGACTTGTGCTAAGATAGCTAAAATCTGCCAAAGACTAAAATTGGGAAAAGGATAAGTTTTATTTGGTCAAGTAGTCTAATCACCCCCGCCCCTCTAGACATACTTTCGATCCTACAAGTGGTATCAAAGCTTTGGTCTCCATTTACTTTGATTTCCATAGCTTTTGGAAGTCATAGCCTTGGTTTCACAACCTAGGAGAGTATGGCGTCTAGCGAGGGAAATTATCACCGTAGAGGTCCTTACTTTGATGGTACTAATTTTGCTAGTTGGAAGCATAAGATGAAAATGCATATTCTTGGACATAACCCCGCCGTTTGGGCTATTGTGTGTATTGGCTAGCAAGGTGAATTCTTTGATGGGAGAGAACCGAACCGTGAAGCTAGTGCGGAAGAGTTGAAGATGCTGCAATACAACGCTCAAGCTTGTGATATCCTCTTCAACGGATTGTGCCCCGAAGAATTCAACAAAATCAGCCGTATTGAGATTGCAAAGGAAATTTAGGATACTTTGATTCATATGCATGAAGGTACCGACTCCGTCAAGGAATCCAAGTTGGATGTGCTCCAAAGTCAACTTGACAAGTTCAAAATGAAGGATGGTGAAGGTGTCGATGAAATGTCATCTAGGCTTGCTCTTATCACAAGTGAGATTACGGGCTTAGGAAGTGAACAGATGACCGACAAATTCATCATCAAGAAGATCCTAAGAGCTTTGGATGGAAAATATGATATCGTGTGCACATTGATCCAAATGATGCCCAATTACAAAGATCTCAAGCCAACGGAAGTCATTGGAAGAATTGTTGCTCATGAGATGTCGCTCAAGGATAAGGAGGAACTTGACAACAAGTCAAGTGGTGCTTACAAAGCCTCATGTGAAGCCCCCACATCATCAAGTGAGATACAAACCTTCAATGAATAATTGAGCTTAATGGTGAAGAACTTCAACAAGTTCTACAAGATTAGAAGCAAAGAGAGAAGCTCCAAGTCAAGGTCCTACAATGACAAAAGATCTTCCAGTCGAGAGCGCAATTGCTACAATTGTGGGAGACCCGGACACTATTCCAATAAGTGTACGACATCCCACAAAAGAAGAGAAGAATCACCCAAGAGGAGAAGTAGAAGAGAGGAATCACCACCAAGAGAGAGGAGGAGTAGAGATGATCGTTATGAACGAAGAACATCCTGGAGGAGCAACGATTCGGAAAGGAGGGACAAGTCATCAAGGAGCTACACAAAACAAAGACATCAAGCTCATGTTGGTGAATGGGTGTCCGGCTCTGACTCCGACAATCACTCCAAGCGAAGCTATCACTCCGACTCCGAATATACTCAAGATGAAGGTGTTGCCGGTCTAGCACTTGTGTCAACCAACTCCTATGACATATTTGATTCACCTAATGAAGGAATTGGAAGATGCTTCATGGCTAAAGGCCCAAAGGTAACACACCCCGAGTATGTTGATTTCAATAGTGATGAAGATGACTTGCTAGGTGATGATTATTTACTTGTTGACAACTCTAGTGATGA
Source organism: Aegilops bicornis (assembly GCA_021605145.1). Classification (NCBI taxonomy): domain Eukaryota; kingdom Viridiplantae; phylum Streptophyta; class Magnoliopsida; order Poales; family Poaceae; genus Aegilops; species Aegilops bicornis. Next base: position 201,307,928 of record CM038670.1, read on the forward strand.
ATACTATAATGAAACGTCAATTAATTATGCTAATCAAGATAAAACGAATGACAATGATAAGGAGAAGATTGAGCTTCTAACTAAAGAACTAAACACTCTTAAGTTAGCTCATGAAACTATCTTAGAAGATCATCGAGAACTTTTAAGGACTCATGAGAAGTTACGCTTTGAAAAGCTAAATCTTGAGCAAGAGCATGAGTTCTTAAAGGCAATCAATGATGATCTTCGTAAGAAAAGTTCTTATTACATTGCCAAGCGTTTACTCTTATCTACTTACATGCCTCAAGTCAAGTCCATTAACAAAAACAAGAAGGATTCTTCCTCTAGTAGTAACAATAATCATGCTAAATCAAATGTTGTTGCTTCTAGTAGTTCTCTTGTTCCACTAATGATTCTCTTAGCCAAGTTACACTTGAGCAAGAAAATAGCTTATTGAAGGGAATTATAGAGAAAGGTGTTTACAAGAGCCTTGCGGGAGTAAGAAATTTGAGGAAATCAGACGCAAGCAAGGAAGACACCGGAAGAACCAAGGTGTTGGTTTTGAACGAAAGTTCAATGCCAATGGAGTTGAGTGGGAAGAAGATCAATATCCCAAGACAAAGTTTGTTCCTCAACAAGAGAAGCATGATCCTACTTCCTTCAAGGGGACACAAGCTCAAGATGATCTTCCACCACAAGACCACAAGCAAAAAGGCAAGGACAAGCTTCAAGAGGAGATTGATGCATTTGAAGAAGCTCCTAAGGCCTTGGTCAAGTGGGTTCCCAAGACTACGACAAGTTCTACTTCATCAAGTATGACTACAACTCCAAGGATTCCCATCAAGATGATGTGGATCCCAAGAAGAAGAACTAGAGAGTTCTTGAGGGTGACTCCGCCAACATATTTCACTCATATCATTTTGGCAACAACAAGTGCAATCAACTTCCACATCTTGCACTAGTTCAAGGAGTCACAAACCCTCTTGTTGGTAAGACAAGGGACAAGGTAATCTAATGCTTTCATAGACATCATATTGTGTGTGCAACACTCTATGTCTATGGATATCCTTGTTTGTTCCTTGTGGGACTAACCCGTGTAGGTATTGAAGGTGCAACTCACTCCAAAGGATTGCTCCAAATGATCTTCATCAACATTGAGCATCCACATCTTCAACACCTACATGAAGTCATCATCGACAAAACCCAAGGTTAGTTCATCCCTCTAAGGGGGGATCTCACATCTAGGGGGAGCTTAACACTAAGAATTGAGTCAAAGCAACTCTAATGGTGTGAACACATCAATGTATTATGTAAAAGTGGTAACCCCACTTTAGCTTAAACGATGAGTATGACCTATGATGAAATATTCCCATTTGACTCCTAAGTCAATATACTCATATATAGATGACCTAGTCATCGCCAATTGTTTGATAGATGCTAGAATTGTTTGTGCATGCTTTGTCACATATTTCATTTGCTATTTTATTGTGTGAGCATGTTGGTTGCATATTTTACTCATTCGAGGACATCCACTTGTTGTTTGATTGATTGGTTTCTTTTTATTTTGCCAAGTGGATGGACAAGAATGCCTAAGATCCTTCTCTAGCTATCTATGCTCTTCTCGTCTCAAACTCTATTCATGCTACATCACAAAATTTGATCAAGTCAGATTCGAACCACTCTGTGTGAGGAGCACTCGAGTCCCGATTCGTCATAGACTTAAACTTCCAAAACTTCTTTAAGCGTTTCGGTCTGACCGATTCCTCCATTTTGGTCATACCGAGATCACTAAGTCGATCTAGGTTTTCAATCTCGGTGCAACCGATTTGAACTTTTCGGTCACACCGAGTTGTCAGAATCGTCATGAAGAGGCATGTCGGTGCCACCGAGTTGTTCCACTCGGTCACACCGACAGGGTTGGGCTATATATACTCACGGGCAAAAATTTGGAAACTTTCTTCAAACCCCTTCGCCCCCGCATAGCTCGCTCTGCCTCCAGGGTCTCTGGATCGTCCTCCTCGTCGCCAGCTGCCTCCAGTCGCTGGTCTTCGCCGCCGTCAACAGAATTCACCCCCGCCGTTGCCGCCGTAGTGAGTTCATCGCCAAGCTAGGGTATGGACTTGATCATAGTGCTATCCCCGTCCGATTCCTAGCACATTGTGTTCATCATGATTCTTGCCACGATTGAAACTATTATATTCAGTCAAAACAATCCATAGTTTAGAAGTGAATTGAAAATTTAGGGTTAGGTTTCTGCTGAAACCATCTCGGACCCACCGAGTTGCAGAACTTGGTTCCACCGATTCGGCTAAGGCCATTGCACAAGTGATTCTCGGTCTGACCGAGAATTGCAAATCGGTGTGACCGAGTTCAGGACTTTGTGAAACCCTAGCAGTCTCGGTGCCACCGAACTGTGACTCGGTCTGACCGAGTTCACTAGTTTAGGTTCCAAAAGCTGCTTCGGTATCACCAAGTTTGCAAATCGGTTGATCCGAAATGCTTTCTGTGGAAAACTAAAACTAAGTTTTTGACTCATTCTTTTGCAAAAACCTCTGTATTTTGTGATGCTCATCCACTCTATCTCATCTATATCTATTCACATGGTCTGCAGTCAGTGTGTGCAACATGTCTGATCAGAGTGACAGCCAGAACAAGTCAGAGGAGCAGATTCAAATGAGTGAGGGCACTAGTCCCTCTAGCAGCTCAGATGAGGGTAGCAGAAGCACCCCAAGCGACCTGCTCAAAGCTGCCACCAGGGCCAGAAAGAAGAAAACCTCAGAATCTGAGGATGAAGACTATGTGGCAGTAGAGGATGAGGCCACTTCCAAGAAGAAAGTGCTCAAAAAGGAATATGGATCAGCTGCAGCAACTAAGCCAGGTCTGAAGACCAAAAAGCCAGCAGGAAGACAGCCCATGTCTAAAGCCAGAGCCTCCACTCAAGCATCATTGGAATCTAAACCCAAAGAGGCTGCTGCTGAAGGGAAGAAGAGGAAGGAAAGGGTCAAAAAGACCATGGCGAGAGTTATTGGAAAGCCTTCCATGATGGAAGAAGAGGAAGAAGAAGTTGCTGCACCAGCACCCAAGGCTCAGAAGCTTATGGGTGATGCTATCAGGACAGGGGCTGCATCATCAAATCCCAAAGAAGCACCCAAAGCTGTCTCCAAACCAAAGATTGCACCAAAGAGGAATACCAGAAACATATCTGCTGCTGAGAAGAACAAGGCCCCAAAGGCTCTAAACTGTCAAGAAGAAGAAGATGAAGAGCATATTCTGAGAAAGTTGAAGCCAAAGATTCCAGATCACAATGATGCTCATCCTGTGGCTGAGAACATGAAGATCAGGAGAGACTCAGGATTGAGGCTATGGAGAGATTCAGATCCATATGCCACCAGAAGGAGGACTGCTGTTGACTACAGGTTCCATACTAAGGAACAACATGATTTCTATGAGACAGTGTTGTTGAACAAGAAGCCTATAGTTTGTGACATGAGGTGAGTGGACTGGACCTACATGAAGGAGAATGAGGAACACTATCCTGGTGTGTATGACAGTTTTAGTGCATGTGGAGTTGCAGACTTTGTTGGGCAGAAGCTCACAAAGTGGAATGAGGAGCTCATAATGCAATTCTACTCCACAACACACTTCTATCCAGATGGCAGGATAGTATGGATGTCTGAAGGTACTAGGTACCAATCATCTATTGAAGAATGGGCAAATCTGATCAATGCTCCTAAGGAGGAAGAGGATGACTTGGATGTCTATGCCAAGAAGAAGATGGATCACAACTCTATGGCACATATGTACAAGGAGATCCCAGATGCTGCAATAGATTCATACAAGTTTGGATCAGTACATTATCTTCTGTCAGGACTGCCAACCATTAACTGGATCCTCAGGCACACTCTCTTTCCCAAGTCAGGTGATCACAACATGGTCCGAGGCCATGCAATAAATCTGCTACACATATTTGATGTGCCACAGAAGTTCAAGGTCATGAGCCTTATAGTTGAGACTATCAAGAGGACAGCTGCTGACCAAAAGAGGAGTTGTGGATATGCCCCACAGATCCAGGAGCTGATTAACTCCAAGATGGGCACAGGCACATACCTGTTGGATAAGGAGCATATGCCTATCTATCCAGACTTTGAGGACAACCAAGTGGTTATGGATGAAGATGAACCATCTTCAGTGCAAGCACAAGCTAAGAAGGAGAAGGCAAGGACTGAGAAGGCTGCCAAGATGCCAACAATGGAAGAGGCATCTCAAGACTTTTGAAGAGCAAACAGGATCAACTTGGCTACTTGATTGCATCCACTCTGAGGATTGAGAAGGGGCTAGCCACCTTAACTCAAAACCAGGAGAGCTTGGAGAGGATCATGGAGCATAAGTTCTATGACATGGATGAAGGTCACAGAGATCCAGTCCGTTGTTGAGAAACTTCAGGATGATATGCAGGAGAGGAAGGGCAAGTAAACCACTAAGGCATTTGCCAGAGTGCCTAGAGCTCAAAGATCAGCTGCAGTGCCAATGATAGACACCAGATCCACTTCATCTGCACCAGCTACAGCTTCAGTGCCACCAGCTCCAGCACCTACACCTCCAGCTCCATCTACATCAATAGATGCTTTCGTCCTTGGCGTTCTGTCTACACCACCACCTGAAGATCAAGCCTAAGAGTCGATCTAGTGCTATGCATTTTCTATGTACTTTTTGGTAACTTGTTGCCAAAGAGGGAGAAAATGTATAGATCATAGGCTTCGAGAGAGAGTGTTGCTTTTTATTCTCTCTTGCTTTGGTGGTTGAACTTTATTTGCTTGATTGAGATACTCTATGTCTGTGTGATACCTGGATGATCATGTGTTTGATCATATGCTACATTTATGCTTGTTGGATGACATTATCTCGTTTATCTCTATATGATCATTCACTTTGCTTGTTGATGAGTGCATGTATTCAATCATTATCATTTTGAGTGCTCCACCAAGATGTATGTGACATGGAAGAGTTACCCATGAGCCTAACTCCTTGTACATTTGCAGTCCAAAGCAAATCTTAAACTATGCAACAATTTAGGGGGAGCTCTTGCTTATCACGTACTTCTCAAAGCGACAATGGTTTTCACTCTTATTATCATTTGTCGAAGCTTTGATCTATATGTTGTCATCAATTACCAAAAAGGGGGAGACTGAAAGTGCAACTATCCCTAGGTGGTTTTGCTAATTCCTAGCAACATATAGCTCATTGAGCTAACATAATTCCAAGATGAATATTTTAGGAAAAGCTCAATGGATGGCATGGCATGGATGAGAAAAGTGGATCCCTCAAAATGCTAAGGATAAAAGGATTGGCTCAAGCTCAAAAGCTCAAGACTCTACATTTTATATTTTAGTGATCCAAGATCACATTGAGTCTATAGGAAAAGCCAATACTATCAAGGAGGGATGAGGTGTTGCTTAATGAGTTTCTTGGTCTACAGTGCTTAGTGATATGCTCCAAAACCCTGAACTACTTTCTCATATCCACATATGACCTAAACCAAAAGTCAAACTCGGCCCTACCGATTCTTTCTACCCGACGCCACCAAGTTCAGATGTCATAGCCACTGCCACAAACCCTAGGCAAATCGGTCTCACCGATAGGGATCTCGGTCTCACCGAGATGGGATTGTAATCTCTCTGTTTCCCTCCCTAACGTTTTGGTACCACCGAGATGAGCGATCGGTCGCACCGAGATTGCAATGTAAACTCCCTGTTTCCTTTTCGTAACATTTCGCTCTCACCGAAATAAGCGAATCGGTCCCACCGAGTTTACCTGACCAACTCTCTGGTTAGCTTATTACCAAAATCGGTCTCACCGAGTTTGTGTAATCGGTCTCACTGAGATTACGTTATGCCCTAACCCTAACCACATCGGTCCTACCAAGTTGCATGTCGGTCCCACCGAAAATCATAACGGTCACTAGATTTGCTGAATCGGTCTGACCGAGTTTATCAATTCGGTCCCACCGAATTTGGCAAGTTGTGTGTAATGGTTAGATTTTGTGTGCAGGCTATATATACCCCTCCACCTCCTCTTCATTCGTGAAGAGAGCCATCAGAACAAGCCTACACTTCCAACTTGTCGCTTCGAGAAGGAACCACCTACTCATGTGTTGAGGCCAAGATATTCCATTCCTACCATATGAATATTGATCTCTAGCCTTCCCAAGTTGCTTTCCACTCAAATCTTCTTTCCACCAAATCCAATCCTCGTGAGAGAGAGTTGAGTGTTGGGGAGACTATCATTTGAAGCACAAGAGCGAGGAGTTCATCATCAACACACCATTTGTTACTTCTTGGAGAGTGGTGTCTCCTAGATTGGCTAGGTGTCACTTGGGAGCCTCCGACAAGATTGTGGAGTTGAACCAAGGAGTTTGTAAGGGCAAGGAGATCGCCTACTTCGTGAAGATATACCGCTAGTGAGGCAAGTCCCTCGTGGGCGACGGCCATGGTGGGATAGACAAGATTGCTTCTTCGTGGACCCTTCGTGGGTGGAGCCCTCCGTGGACTCGCGTAAACGTTACCCTTCATGGGTTGAAGTCTCCATCAACGTGGATGTACGATAGCACCACCTATCGGAACCACGACAAAAACATCTGTGTCTCCAATCGCGTTTGAATTCCCCAAACCCTTCCCTTTACATTCTTGCAAGTTGCATGCTTTACTTTCCGCTGCTCATATACTCTTTGCATGCTTGCTTGAATTGTGCTAAGATTGCTTGACTTGTGCTAAGATAGCTAAAATCTGCCAAAGACTAAAATTGGGAAAGGATAAGTTTTATTTGGTCAAGTAGTCTAATCACCCCCCTCTAGACATACTTTCCATCCTACAACGGGCTAGCCAACGGTTGGAAATAATAACCGGGCAGGCGTGATGCAATGGCATAAACAGTTGTCAGCAGATTGGACTCGTGGAGTATTGTATTTTCTGGAATTACATACACAGGTCCGGATATATTCACTACATCCAAAGACTATCTTGGAGTTCGGAAGAAGGGGAACCCGCCTTGCAATGCCAAAGACAATCTGCGCGCTGGACTCCTCGTCATTGAAGCCAGGTTCAGGGGCTGCTGAGGGAGTCCTGGACTAAGGGGTCCTCAGCGTCCTACTGTTGTCTCTTGGGCGGATCGATGGGCTGTGAAGACATGAAGACCGAAGACTGCACCCGTGTCCGGATTGGACTCTACTTAGCGTGGAAGGCAAGCTAGGCGACCGATAATGAAGATTCCCTCCTATGTAACCGACCCCATGTAACCCTAGATCTCTCCGGTGCCTATATAAACCGGAGAGCATAGTCCGGATGGAGATATATTCATTACCATATACTCATAGGCTAGACTTCTAGGGTTAGCCATTATGATCTCGTGGTAGATCAACTCTTGTAACACTCATATTCATCAAGATCAATCAAGCTGGAAGTAGGGTATTACCTCCATAGAGAGGGCCCGAACCTGGGTAAACATTGTGTCCCCCGTCTCCTGTTACCATCGATCCTAGACTCACAGTTCGGGACCCCCTACCCGAGATCCGCCGGTTTTGACACCGACAGTGTGCGGTGCCCCCCTCCACATTTCCACCTCGGTCATATCATTGTAGTGCTTAGGCGAAGCCCTGCGTCGGTAACTTCATCATCACCGTCATCACGCCGTCATGCTGACAAAACTCTCCCTCAACCTCAGCTGGATCTAGAGTTCATGGGACGTCACCGAGTTGAACATGTGCAGATCACAGAGGTGCCGTACCTTTGGTGCTAGGATCGGTCGGATCGTGAAGACGTACGACTACATCAACCGCATTGTCATAACGCTTTCGCTTCCGGTCTATGAGGGCACGTAGAAAACACTCTCCCCTCTCGTTGCTATGCATCACCTAGATAGATCTCACGTGATCATAGGAATTTTTTTGAAATTACTGCATTCCCCAATATACTGTGTAGGCATTTTTTGCTTGCTTGTCTTTGAAGACATTTCATGTCTTGAAGACTTTCATAAAAATAGCCTATTCAACCCCAACTAGCACTTTCAATTGGTATCACAGAAAGGTGCTCCCTTGTTCTGTGTGATTTAGTTTAACCACCTGGAGTTTTAGCTATGTCGACTGCAGGGATAGTCAAAGTCTCCGATGCGTGCCGCGTCTTCGATGGCACTGATTACCCCTAGTGGAAGAATAAGATGCGCATGCATCTTGAAGCCATTGACAATGACCTATGGTATGTCGTCAAGACTGGCGTTCCCAAAGTCGGTGACAGCATCACCGCTGCTGCTGTCAAGAGGTTCGCGCAACTGGACTCAACTGCCAAGAACATCACCTGTGGTCATCTGACCAAATGGCAGTATGGCCGTGTGAGTGCTCTAGAATCTGCAAAGCTAGTCTGGGACTAGTTGTCCAAGGTCAACGAAGGTGTCTCAACACAGAGGGACTCAAGGATAGATGTGCTTCGCAATCTCTTCAACCGATTCAAGAGAAATGACAATGAGAATGTCCAGCTCACTTTCGACCGCCTCATTGATATCACAAATGAGCTTCGCGCACTTGGTGCCACTGAGATCACCAAGCATGAAGTCGTGAAGAAGCTATTGAGATCACTTGACAGCTTATTTGACACCCTATCACTAATGATCCAAGAACGTCCTGACTTCAAAGATCTCGATCCGTCTGATATACTTGAGAGGCTCAACACACATCAATTCCAGCTATCTGAGAAGACAGATATCTATGGTCCCAATTACAGCCAATCTCGTGCTTTGAAGACAAAGGCTATATCCTCATCTGAATAATCTGACTGGAGTTATGATGATCCTGAAGACATTGGCAAAGAGCTAGCAATGCTCGTGAGAAAGTTCCAAAAGTTCTCCAAGAAGAATCGCTTTGGAAAGTCTTGAAGATCCAGCTCCAAGAATGATGAGGCTTCCACTCATGACTGCAAGAAGAGAACATGCCACAAATGCAAGAAGCCAGGCCACTACATATCTGAATGTCCTCAATGGGACAAGGAAGCAAAGAAAAATAAGAAGAGTAAGGAATATGACTCCGACGACAAGAAGAAGAAGAAGAAATCCTCGAAGTCTTCATCTTACAAGAAGCGCTCATCTGGCAAGGCATGTGCGTTCATTGGGAAGGAAATGGATTCAGAGGAGGAGTCTGCTTCTGAGGAGGCAAAGATGGAGTCTGAGGAGGAGTCTGATTTAGGCGTGGCAAGCCTGGCTCTAGCTCCGGCATTCGTCGCCAAGTCCATCTTCAACACTGAAGACAATGGTCATGACGCCGATGCTGAAGAGAATGATGACGACGATTCTGCTCCCACCTACTGCTTCATGGCACGAGGTGCCAAGGTAAATTCTCGCGATGCTTACTTTCATACCTCCAATGAAGATGACTCCGAATGTGAATCCAAACCCAGTTATAAGACTCTTGCTAAAATTGCAACTGAACAACAAACGGCCATGGAAAAGATTCAAAAATTGCTAGAAAAAAGCGATGACCCGTTGGACGAGGAAATAAATCAAACTCGGTCCTTAATCGAAGACATAAAAAATCTTCGCATTAAGTACAAGGAACTTGAAAGTCATCATGAAACCCTCTCAGCTACTCATGAGAAGCTTTCCTAAGATTATCTTCAAAGGAAGCAAGATCTAGAGAAACTGAGAGTGTCTCATGAAGATCTTCAAAAGGAAAACGATTCACTACTCGCTCAACAGATCAGTTCCGCCCAGGAAGATTTTGTGCCACCTTGCTTAAAAGGTCTTGAGCGTGACAATGCTACCTCTGTTGCTGAATGTTCTACTACTTCTGAAGTTGCATTATCTTCAACTGTTGATTTGGTAACTAACCCCTCTTCTGAGGATACCACTACTATTACTGACGAGAATGCCAGGTTGAAGACATTGCTTGAAACAAGCATGTACAAAAGCCTCAAAGGGCATCAGACACTCTGTGATGTCCTCAAGAAACAGATTCTGAACCGAAACTCTAGGAAAGAGGGTGTTGGTTTCGCGAGGAAAATGAATTTTGATGGTTCTTACTGGAAGCCTGAGCAGTACCCCAAAACCACATGGGTTGCTGCAAAGGGTCCTTCAGTGGATCATCCACCTTATCTGGCTTCACTTGTGCTAACCCTATTGTCATTGATGAGTCATTTGACTCAATCTATAAACTGTTCAAGAATCAGAACGGTGAAGTGTTTGCCAGGTTTATTGGAACTAACTGCAGGAATGGGTCACCTATGAAGAAGATCTGGGTTCCTAAAAACCATCTTGAGAAGCTTCCTGTGAATGTCATCATGACACCACCAGGGAAGAAGACAAACCCCAGATCAAAGGCTTCATACAGACAGAGGACCTCACAAGGTCACCCTAACGCTAATATTTTGCAGGGAAAATATCAACAGACTCATGAATATGAGCGTGTTTCTTCAAACCGCTATGTCCAAAAATCAAAGAATTTTTTGCATATTATTTTGAGTACTATTCACCTCCTGCAAAACTATTTGCTAGGGCTCCAAAGCCAAGGTTCTCAGATGTTGCACTTAAACACATTTCTTCTAAGCCACCCCTTAAGATGTGGGTGGTTAAGAAGAATTAACTTCTCTTGCAGGGTCGGGTCTCTAGCTGAAAATCATTGACTTCTGAAGACAATGCTGGGGACCTAAAACATCGTGTGGGACGCAAGATAATGTGCCAAAATTGTCTCACCATTTATTTCGTCCCTGGATTTCTTGATGGACATCCCATCTTACCATCTAAGAATCTTAATTTTGATAGTATGCTCGTTCGTCAAATGTTTATGCTTCACAATACTCTTGGTGAAGCCTATCCTACTAACTGCACTGTATGGTACAACTTCGAAAGCTACTGAATGGATTATGGACAATGGATGCACTAACCACATGACTGGTGATCGAAGTCTTCCCATGGATTCAACTCTTCGACTATCTACTAAAAGCCATATACATTTGCTGACACTGGTAAAAGCAAGGTATTGGGCCTAGGTAGAGTTGCTATCTCGAAGGATCAACACATGGATAAAGTGATGCTTGTTGAATCCCTTGGATACAACTTAATGTCATTCTCAAAGCTTTGTGATCTTGAAATGATTGTGATATTTGGAAAATATCATTGTCTTGTGCTTATGGCTTCTGACAAATCTTTAGTCTTCGAAGGTTATCGAAGAGGTGATCTATATATGGTATATTTCTCCGCGGCACCTCAGCTAGCCGTATGTCTTTTATCAAAAGCTTCAGAGTGTTGGCTTTGGCATCGAAGACTAGGACATGCGGGCATGAGGAACTTGCACACTCTCGTGAAGAAGAAGCATATTATTGGCATCGAGGGCGTCAAGTTCAAGAAGGATCATCTGTGTGGTGCTTGTGAAGCCGGGAAGATGACTAGGGCAAAACATCCCTCAAAGACAATCATGACGACTTCACGTCCCTTCGAGCTGTTACATATTGACTTATTTGGCCATACTCACTAGTCTACCCTTACTACCCCAGCACATCTTTGTGGCTTCGTGATTGTTGATGATTATTCTATATATACTTCGGTGCACATAATTCTCTATAAGACTGAAGTGCAGGATGTCTTCAGATGATTTTCCAATCGCGCCATGACTAACTATGGCATCAAGATCAAGCACATCAGGAGTGACAATGGCACGGAATTCAAGAATACAGGCCTCAACACTTATCTTGATACACTGGGCATCACTCATGAGCTCTCTGCTCCATACACACCTTAGTAGAATGGCGTCGTGGAGCGCAAGAACAGGACCCTTATTGAGATGGCTCGTATGATGCTTGATGAGTACAAGACTCCAAGAAAGTTCTGGCCTGAAGCTATTTACATTGCTTGCCATATCATCAACAGAGTTTATCTTCACAAATTCTTTAAGAAGACATCTTATGAACTACTCACTTGTAAGAAGCCAAACGTTAGCTATTTCAAAGTCTTTGATGTTAGGTGCTGGATCAAGGATCCGCATCACACTTCCAAATTTGAACCAAAAGCACATGAAGGTTTTATGCTTGGTTACGGAAAGGATTCGCACACCTGCAGAGTCTTCAACCTCTTTCACTATAAAGTGGTTGATATTGTAGATGTGCGGTTCGATGAGACTAACGGCTCACAAAGAGAGCACCTGCCAAATGTGTTAGATGAAGCTTCTCCTAGTGAAACTATCAAGCTAATGGGTACTGGAGAAATCATACCCACCGAGGAACAAGCTGAAGAGGAAATTTTCATTCCAGCTCCTACTCAACGTGAAGACAATGCACAACCTGAAGACAATGTAAAGATGAAGATAAAAATCAGCACGAGCAAAGTATTCGCCCTGCTCATCCTCGGGTTGCCAATGAAGTTCAAATTGAGAAGATTCTTGGTAGTATCAACGCACCTGGTCCTCTTACTCGATCAAAAGCAACGCAACTAGAAAACTTCTGTGGGCACTTTGCATTCGTCTCCATATCCGAACCCATGAAAGTTGATGAAGCCTTCATGGAACCTAAATGGATTCAAGCTATGCAAGAAGAGCTTCAACAATTTGAGCTCAACAATGTCTGGGAGCTAGTCAAACGTCCTGATCCTCGCAAGCACAATACTATTGGCACCAAATGGATCTATTGCAACAAACAATATGAACATGGTCAAGTTGTTAGAAACAAAGCTCGTCTCATTGCTCAAGGTTACACACAAGTGGAAGGAATTGACTTCGATGAAACGTTTGCTCATGTGGCTAGGCTTGAAGCTATTCGCATACTGCTAGCCAATGCTAACCACAAAAACATCCTCCTGTATCAAATGGATGTGAAGAGTGTTTTTCTTAACGGCAATATTGAAGAAGAAGTATATGTTGCTCAACCACCTGGTTTCGAAGATCCAAAGCATCCTGATGTGGTATGACACACTCAAAGACTTCCTGAAGAGCAAAGGCTTCAAACCTGGTTCCTTAGATCCCACTCTCTTCATGAAGACATATGATGGAGAATTGTTTGTATGCCAAATCTATGTGGATGACATTATCTTCGACTGCACTGGCAAAAGATAGAGTGATGAGTTCGGGCATATGATGCAAGAGAAATATCATATGCCCAGGATGGGGGAGCTGAAATTCTTCCTTGGTCTTCAAATCCGTCAACAGAGAAATGGCATCTTCATATCATAAGAAAAATACCTCAAGGATTGTCTGAAGAAGTTTGGAAATCAAGACTGCAAAGGTTTCAAGACACCTATGCCAACCAAAGGTCAACTGGGCTCCAACAACAATGGTAAAGAGTTCGATCAATAGGTATACCGCTCCATGATTAGTTCTTTATTGTACTTATGTGCATCTAGGCCAGATATAATGCTTAGCGTTTGCATGTGTGCCTGATTCCAAGCGGAACCAAAGGAATCGCATCACCTCGCCGTGAAGCGAATATTTTGATATTTGGCTCGCACCCCAATGCTAGGATTATGGTATCCAAAGGGCTCAGAGTTTGATCTAGTTGGATTCTTAGATGATGATTATGCTGGTGACAAGGTTGAACGCAAATCCACATCAGGCACATGTCACTTTCTTGGATGATCTCTTGTCTGTTGGTCTTTAAAGAAGCAGAACTGTGTATCACTCTCCACTGCTGAATTTGAATATATTGTTGCTAGACCTTGTTGCGCTCAGCTTCTCTGGATGAAGCAACCATCAAGGACTATGGCATCAACATGAAGAACATGCCCCTCTACTGCGATAATGAAAGCGCCATCAAGATTGCTCACAATCCAGTTCGGCACTCGAAGACAAAGCACATTGAGATCCGTCATCACTTTCTCAAAGACTATGTGTTGACGGAATACATTGATATCATTCACGTCAACACTGAAGAGAAATTGGTAGAGATCCTCACGAAGCCCTTGGATGAGAAAAGGTTTTGCAAGCCGCGGGGGAGGTAAATATCTTAGAATCCTCGAATGTCCTATGAATGGACACACATCCTAACGCTTATGTATATTGATGACTTAGGTGCGCAACACACAAAGTAACGTATGTCTTCAATTCATGAAGACATACACTCCAAGTGTGAATACATTCATGCGGAAATTGACTTCGGAGCGCGACGATAATTGTGCATCATGCCTGGGTCTAATACTTCCTATATGGTGGGTAACACTGACGGTGTCCTGGACTAGGGGGTACTCACCACGTCATCTCCCGATCTGTTAGATTGGACCGAGGACCCCCATGGACATATACTCATGGGCCAGTCCGGACAACTGCCGCATACAAGGAAGATTCCACAAGACTTGGCGATCAAGACAAGGACTCCTCCCCACCGGCGTATTCGGCTAGGACTCTTGTTATCCTAGGCCTCTCGGTGCATTATATAAACCGAGGCCGGGCTAGTCGATAGAGATATACAACAATCATACCATAGGCTAGCTTCTAGGGTTTAGCCTCTACGATCTCGTGGTAGATCAACTCTTGTAATACTCATATTCGTCCAAGATCAATCAAGCAGTGAAGTAGGGTATTACCTCCATAGAGAGGGCCCAACACAGGTAAACATTGTGTCCCTTGCTTCCTGTTACCATCAGCCTTGATTTACGCTCGGGACCCCCTACCCGAGATCCGCCGGTTTTGACACCGACATTGGTGCTTTCATTGAGAGTTCCACTGTGTGTTCGGCAGAAGGTCGATGGCTCGCTGCAGATGAATCATGACTTGACATCTTCGTCACCAGCTCGACTGGTCACCTTGGTTCGACCGAAGACTGCGCCCTACCTCAGATCGTCATGTTCGGATGAGGGTCCTTCATCAACATCAGCTCCGATCTCTATCTAGATCATGGAGGAATCATCCAGGAGGCCCGGGGGCTCAACGTCAACATTGCCCTCGGGCGACCGTGCTGTTTTTCTGGACAGCGAACCTGTGTCCGCCGCCACCGCCTCCTCAAGTGTCGTTTTAATGATTGCTTTGGTGGAATTGCGCGGAATTGAGTCTGCAACAACCCTGGAAAATTTCGTCGAGTTCCGATGGAGGAATCTCTGCCAATCGGTGATATATCGGAGCCCTGTTAAATCTGGACTAGAATTTGGATGAGTTTAGGGCGTGGTGTCCAGCTTCTAGCTCGGACGTCCTTTGGAAGAACCAACCTTTGATCAGCTGCGGAATTCCTATATCTACCACCCCTCAAAATTCCAGCTCGATCCGACCGTCCGAACTCCAGGAACCTTCTGATTAGTGCATCACTTTTCGGATCTGTTTTCTGCGCGAAAATTAATCCGACCCGAGTTCGCCTTTTTTATGAACGGGATTTCGGACATCCTTTTTGAAGGAAGTTTTGTATGGGGTATTGTGTTTTGTTTCCGAACACATCCCACTAACTTTAAAATCCTTTGAACATGATCTTCAACAACATGCTGGTGTCAAACCAGTCCGACAATACTGCTCCACGGCCGCCGACCTGCGCTAAACACGTTGTCACTTTGTTGAGCCGAGCTCAACTTCTTCGGATCATCATCTCGGCAAGCCGAACAAGAGTTCAGCATCGGAAAGGATAAATCATCACCAACATCGCCGCCCCATGGATTACACGGAGCAGGCACACAGGCATCGCCGCACGGTCACTTCATCAAGCCGGCATTGACCATGTCACGACCTGCATCGGCAGGGCCGCACCGTTTCTCATTCGAGCCGGTGTCCATCACGCCGGCCTACTTCGACTCATCGGCTGACATCGAGACTTCGACATCTCGGCTGGACCGGGGGCTTCGCCATCTCTTCATCAAGCTATACTCCAGAGACTTCGGCGTCACTAGCCCACCAGCTCTGTCATGTTAGATGGACCGAGGGATTTGTCTTGGCGAGCCAACCTTTGCTAGCATTGTCATGCCGTCGCTTTATCACCCATCAGGCAATGGGTGTGCGGATCGAGTCCCAATTTTGGGAATCACCTTTCTTCGGATTGCTACAATAAATAAACCAGGTCTATCAAATGGTGGCCGCATTAACGACGGTCGCATGGTGGTTCGGTCAGTTTCCGTACATAGTCCGGCGAACGGCGCATCAGGAACTCGGACCGACCTGTGAATTCAGGCTTTGCCACGCCTTTACCGCATCACGCTGACGCCCTGCATCGACATTGACTTCGGCGCCAGGCCATATTTCTTTTGTTACTCATTTTGCATAAATTATTTATTATGCAACATTTTTTTATTATTACTATTATCCCCGGTCTGCACTATTTTTTGTGCACAGGAAAATGATCCAGCCGGACTATATCCTTTGGCATCACCTCGGCTGGACGGGGGGCTTCATCAACACGTCATTACCCCATGCCGGGGACTTCGGCATCACTCGGCCAGCCTGCATCGACCGTGCTATGTCACCACTTCGGAGTGCCGAGCTCTTTGCTCCGCCACCTCGGGATCGGCTTGGGGGATGGAACCTTGTCCCGCATCAAGCTCGGACCGCGTCATCAATACCGAACACATTAACCAGCTAAGTTGCCTTCATGCTCAAAGTTTTAAATTTTTAATTTATGTTCGGTTCGCCCAAGCATTATACTTTTTTTGGAAAAAAGTTGCTTGTAAAAAATTCCTTGTCCAAACTTTGTTTGTGACGCACAAATTCAAATACCCCGTTTACTTGGGGGCTCCCTTGCTGGAGCTTTTCCTCTTGCATATGATTATACTTGTACGGCTTCGTTCTTTCTTTGTGTATTATGCCACAATATGCACCATATTGACCTAAGTGATTTGCAAGCTGGGTTGCCTTGCTCCTGTGTTTACCCCTACGTTCCCGATTGTTCGGCTAGGGAGTAAAGGGAGCACCTCTGCGATTGTCACGATCGGGTCACCCAAGGCGGACCTTAGACCTGGTGAAGCCGAAAGCTAAGCGCTCCACTGTTTTCAATAATGGTCGACACACAACGGAACTCATGAGTACAAAAATCTATTGCACAAGTCTCATATTAACAATGAGCACCGAAGAAAGGTATCGGTGGGGGTACTATTTTCTTCGAAGATGCTTCTTACACTTTATCAGTAATATAGCATAAGTTCCCTGAGCATGTTTTGTCTGTTACAGCCTTATGACCTAATTGCCTGGTTATCGGAAACACCGTCAATATTCTCGACAGGTGGAGTAAATAACACTTTTCGGTCTTTGACCGAAGAGGGAGAAGCCGACGGTCGGTTAAGACGCGTTTAAAGTTCGGGTGAACATAGATATGATATAAGTACTTTGGTCCATACAATCATTCTTTTACCCAAGTCACTCAGGGGCTCTTAAATTTATGTGAGCTGTTTTATAATAAGTGTTCTTCTTAATAGTCGTTGCAAAGTCATTTTCTATCACTCCTTTCTCGATGCAAGTGTGTGGTCAATAGCCGGATTGCCTTGCTTCTCTCTAAATCCGCTCAAGTGCAGTTTGCTAAACTAGCCTCGGAGAAGCACTCCGCTTTTGGGATAAGGAGGTTGAAGCCATAGGCTGACCCGCTTGAAGTCTTGAGATAGGATGTGTCATGTTAAAGCATGGCAGGAAACACAATTTTCTTTTTCTAAGTCCAATTTTCGATTTGGCACCGAACACTTGATCTAGTTCGGACATTAAACTTTTTAATAAGTTTTTTGGCTTTTCGAGCCTATGGCACTTTTAAACTATTTGTGCGTTTCCAGCATTAGTCTCGCAGTGCAACGCCGGACACCTTTAGGGATTCGGCAAAAACATTCTCGGATATTGTTTATATGCATCGGTTTCGAATTGTGTCTTCGGTCAATAGTTGGGTTGCTCGTCTCCTGTGCTTACCTCCTACGTTCCGCTTTGTTTGGCTAGGTGTGCAAAGGGAGAACCACTGCGATTGTGCTTCCAGCTCACATGGTTAAGCACCTCAATGGAGAAAGCCGAAAACTGACTGTCACAATAGGCATAAACTGGTCAACGATCCGATGACTATGTTGAATGACGGGCCGTTTATAACATTGGCTGAAGTGTTTACGGCTTGACCTCGGATGTCGCCGAACACTAACCGGGGGCTCATAGCTACCTTCCCCAATTTAAAGCTCATATGACTAAGCGAAAGTTTTAAAGCCCGCATATCTGATTGCCTCGTTTCTGCTAACACAACCGCCTTCGGGCACCGAGACGTCGGCTAAGGGTTGTTTTGTTAGTATGGAAACACCTTGCGTAGTATCTACCAAGGGGTAGAAGCCGACGATGGGCCACTTTCAACTGATACACGGTCACAATGGAGTCAAAATAATGGTGTAAAGTACTTGGATACATAGAATCATTACACATAATCTGTGATTTTACTCTGGATATCGATCCTTAATTCGGCCACCCGTGCCCACATTAAGGCTCGGGGGCTACTGGGCTTCGTGCTCATTATTTACAAATATTAAAGGGGCGCATCGATCCCCTGATCTGGTGTTGCCACCCGACCAGTGTCTCAGGGGCTACTGCATTGCTTATTCAATGCAGAGAATTCAAAGTGCTCAGTGTTCGGCTTGAACGAACTATGCGCATACATGTCTTCGGACAATAATAGGTACCATATGGACCTATCCGGCATCAAGCTAATATATTGCGGCGATTTCTCACGACCCTCTCTCAGCGGCCTGTTCACTGATCACTATTATCTCTAATATATTACACTGCGTTTTTATTCCTATGTATGCTGCTGAGCTAGGAATTGATCCTCAGGCCGATTTCGCGCATCGGCCTGAGTCTCAGGGGCTACTGGGAACAACGGTTTTTATGGTTGCCTTCAGGTGCATCTCAGGTTTTAGACTGACACACACCTTGAGGGATACTGGCAATATATCTCGGCAGAGGATAAACTGCACCAGTTAAAAATATTCACAAAAAATCAGCCCGCGGTCGGGGTGGTGCACCACCTCGAAGGCAGTCCGGCATAAAGCTTCCTAGCGCCAGCGTTAGCTCCATAAAGGGCATTTCCGGCATTAAGCTTCGCTAAACTCCTTCAACTTTTTTGAACCAAGATGATCTATGACATCTTGGATATAGTCCGGCGTTGGAGCTCGAATACATTCCGGCGTTGGAGCTCGGAAGCAGTCCGACATTGGTGCTCGGATGCAAAAGATACCTCGAATGCAGTCCGACGTTGGAGCTCGGACGCAAGAGGACACTGCCTCCCGGGAAAAACTTCAAACCCGAGGTAGGGCATAAAAATAACAAGGCATTGATAAAGGCCGGAAACTTAAAGGGGCTCCTCGGATGCCCGACGTGTAAACTCTTCGGATGCACTTCGGCGATCCTCAAGATCGAAGATGAGAAGATGTGTTGAACCAGTTTTCAAGACCGACGACAGGAGATGAAGAACAGTTCGGAAGAATCGAGGAGCGTTTCTAACTTGAAGACCGGTTCAGGGGGCTACTGACGGTGTCCTGGACTAGGGGGTACTCACCACGTCATCTCCCGATCTGTTAGATTGGGCCGAGGACCCCCATGGCCGTATACTCATGGGCCAGTCCGGACAGCTGCCGCATACAAGGAAGATTCCACAAGACTTAGCGATCAAGACAAGGACTCCTCCCCACCGGCGTATTCGGCTAGGACTCTTGTTATCCTAGGCCTCTGGTGCATTATATAAACCGAGGCCAGGCTAGTCGATAGAGATATACAACAATAATACCATAGGCTAGCTTCTAGGGTTTAGCCTCTACGATCTCGTGGTAGATCAACTCTTGTAATACTCATATTCGTCAAGATCAATCAAGCAGGAAGTAGGGTATTACCTCCATAGAGAGGGCCCGAACCTGGGTAAACATTGTGTCCCTTGCTTCCTGTTACCATCAGCCTTGACGCACAGTTCGGGACCCCCTACCCGAGATCCGCCGGTTTTGACACCGACAAACACCACCACCAACTTTTCTTGAAGATTTTTTTTGGCGTCCCATTGCATTATCTTCAAAAGTTGATTTGTCTTCAACATTGGTTTATCTTCACAATGTTTTGGATTTCATTGCTCAACTATATATATATATATATATATATATATATATATATATATATATATATATATATATATATATATTCTGTCCTTTACAGCATTCACTTATAGCTATGTCTTCAAGTTGTCATCTTCTGCACTAAGTGAATGTGATCGGACCCTAACCCCATCTGTGCTTATCTCTCCTACTCTCTCTAAATCTTCATATGCATTCTATTGACACGTATCGATTGTATTCACTATGTCCTTGTCAGCCGAAGATTAAGAGACAATCATTTAAAATGTTTTTTATATCCTTATCTTTTTGCCTGTACCCGGAGAAGCCGGAACGACCACCCGACAAACCAGGTGCGTGTGGCGTCGTGGCACAACTTTGAAGTTGTCATATGTGAATCGCGAGGGGTAGCCGAGTAATTACACTGCGCCACCCCCTTCCTATAAATATCCAGCCCCCTGCGGTCATTAAAACTTACTCCCCTCGCTGTCTCGCTCAAAACCTAGAGCCGTCGCTAGCTTCCATCATCGCCGGAGACGAAGCGCTTCACTGTCGCGACTTCTCCGTCATCGTGATCACGCCGGCCACGGACATCTTCCTCCCGTCGCTGCCGTAGGAGTCTTCCGCCGCCAAGTTAGGGCACGGGAGATTGAACTGCTCGACTCCATCCCCGACTCGTCTAGCAGTTCTCATATGTTCTTGAGCAGTAGTCAAAAGTCTATTTTTACCGCACGTTTGATCCGTTCAAACTTTCTATATCTTCAGATAGCTGTTTTACTACTTCCAAATCTGGCTCTTTCTTTCTCTACATCTCATAACTTGCAAGTACCTTCACTTATGCTTCACAATTAATTAGATCCCTCACTTTTACTTATTCATGGATTTGCACAAATCTGGAACCAACTTACATCGATAAGTGAATGTCTCCGTGCTATGAGGTCAATGTCTTCAAACTGGTTTATCTTCAAAATCCTCTGAGAATGCATATGACCTCTTCCCCTTCCCTCGCATCTCTAATGCTGTCACAGGTACAAGTCCGTGGGAGAGTCTCTTGGTTCTCATAGTCTGCATTCATTTGCAGAATTCTTACAACAGCATATTGAATCTCCTGAAGCCAGTTCTTGTCTGACCAGGAGAGCGAAGTCTAACACTTTTGTGAAGCCAATCAGCCTTGTGAAGCCAATGGCTAGTGGTAAATCTACAAAGAAAGGTGGCAGACAGCGTCGTGATAACACTGCAAAGGACCTGCCACCATATCTCTATGAACTATACAAGTCTGATCCTGAGAGAGCTATAGTGAACGAAAATCTCGAGTCCAATGGATTTGCAGATACTGGGCAGAGCAGTGGTTTATCTATCACTTTGTGACTGTTGAATATGCTGATAAGAACGTTGTGAGGCCACCTTGGGAAGATATTGTATACAAGAAACTACACCCAAGGACCAAGGCTGAAGCCGTTCAGAGAGGCTTCTTTCCTTGTATGGTCAGAGGACCAATGCCAAAGAATGCCGACCCATCCAGTGTCCGATGGTGTCGTGACGATGATCTGTTTGAAGCCAATCTCTAATGTGATAAAGCTTCAGCAGTTCAAAACAAGAAGGACTTTGGGATTGACTTCCACCTAGGTCCAGCTGCACCAAGGCCCGATGGCAGTCGTGAGGCCGAACCAAATCTCATTGGTCCATTCAATTACTTTGACTCATTTCTGGCACATTGTGCAGCACAGAGGGCCAGCATTGAAGAAGCTGTTGAGGATGAGAAACAAACTGCTACTCCAGAGCCCCCAAAGCCAGTAAAGAAAGTAAAGGCTTCAAAGCCTTCAGCTGCTCCAAAAGCTTCAAGAGTGAAGCCATTGAAATATGCACGTCCTAAATCCAGTGTGTAGTCTGAAGACTTGTCCCGCACATCTACACGGAAGAAGAAGATCTCAGGGCAAGGACTTACTCCAGCAAGCATCCTGCACCATGATGAAGATGTAATACATCTATCCAGTGATGAAGATCTTACTGATGATGCCCTTGAGCTACTGATCAAGAACAAACAGGAGGCTGAAATCTTCAAGGATTTGCCTCTGTTTGATATTGATGTTCTGAACAATTTTATTGATGAATGGTTTGAAGACACTTTTCTTACCATTGATGATCTGCAGCTTCCCATTGGTGTCGGGGCAGACTGATCTGGCCCACGAACACCTATGGGACCGGCGGACCGAATCCCTTTTGGTTCGGAGGGGGGCGGAGATCGCACAAAGAGCGGATCGAGGCGGCTAATACGAAAGCAGTTTACCCAGCTTCGGAGCTCTCCCAAGAGATAACACTCCTACTGCTGCTTGTATGATTTGTATTGTGTTCTTGCTAGGGAGCGCCGAGAGCTACAAAGATACTCCAGCTGCTAACGAGACCTAGCGTGAGAGTGTTCGGACCCCTCCCTACGTTGCGCATGGGCCTCCTTTTATATGTACAAGGGGCTCCGACAGGTGGCAACGTAGATGGGGGTACAAATGGAAAAACTGTGGTTGGTACACCTACTTGTACAGTGTACAGTGCAATATATCTAACCCTGACGGCAGGGGACAAAGGCATTAAATTCCCATCTTGTCGCCCTAACAGTGCAAACAGGGACCGTCAGGGGGCGCCACCGTCCGCCACGATGGCAAACTTGTCGGCGCCGCTTGCCACCTCGCACCACTGGCTGCTGCCTGACCTCTCGCCACGCTACCGGAAAGGCCCTGTATGCGACATCGTTAGTGGATGCGCCTGGAGCGTGGGTACCGAGAGGTGGTCTGCGCAAGCGCCTTTGCCGCGTTGTTATCTTGTCGCGCCCGGAAGCTTGTCGCTCACCGGGCCTTCCCGGCAAGCTCCTCTTGCCGGGGTCTTGTCTTGTAGGTGCCTGAGGTGGCCTTCCCGGCAAGCTCCTCTTGCCGGGGACTTGTCTCCTAAGTGCCTTGGATGACCTTCCCGGCAAGCTCCTCTTGCCGGGGTCTTGTCTCCCTAGCTTGAATACTTTGTTCTTGAATGGCTCCAAAGGAACCACGGAGGGCCTTGGCAGTCACCCGGTAAGCCTTGCCGCGGAGGGCTGCAACTGCCCGTGCACAAGTTCGGGATACTAGGGTACCCCTACTCTAGTACACCGACAGGAGCCCCCGGGCCTGGGCCACACACGGTGCCGAGCGCTGTTGGGCCAGGCCCAAAACAGGGCACGGGCACACGCGGCCCGGGTCACACGTAACTCACCCCGAACCCACCACGTCCCTCACGAACGGCACGCACCGAACATGGCGTCGTGTGAGAGATCGTGGGCGAGGTCGTGGGGGTTTCTTTATTCGGGAAATCGGAACGTCCGCCCCCTCCCCCTTTATAAGCGGGGAAGCAGGGCACGCCGCCTACCTTGCCGCCGCTGTCCCATCGAAAACCACCGCTGCTCCCTCCTTCTTCTCAAGGCTGAAAAGAGAGCAGCGCACCGCCCCCCATCGCCGCCAGCACACTCAACGCCGTCGACCTCCTCCACCGCCTCCGCCATGGGCCCGAAAGTCGACAAGGGGAAAACCGTGAAGTCGGCCGAGGCGCTTGCGGTGCTGCGGAAGCTGGTCGTTTTCCCCTCACCGCCGCGAGGGAGCTGGGGAGAACTACTACCTCTTTCGTCGACAGAGACGCTACAAGATCCGCGAACGAAGGTACTCCCCGCCGTTGCTGCAGAACTGGCCCCAACGGGGTATCCCTTCTTCGCGCTCTTCTTCTACTGCGGGCTCTGCCCGCCCTTCTCTGAGTTCTTTTGCGACATCATGAACACCTACGGGCTTCGCCTCCTTGATTTCACCCCCAATGCTGTCCTGACCATGGCAGTTTTCGCACACCTTTGCGAAAACTTTGTCGGGATCTACCCAAACGTAGCCCTCTTCCGCCACTTCTTCATGCCCCGCGTTGAGAGAGGGGAGCCGCTTGCCGGAGGGATTGCTTGGATCTCCAGGATCGGCAAGAAAGAAGCTTATCTGGAAATTCAATTTTGTTGCTTCATCTTGAATCTGATTTGCTTCGTTCTGAACTCTTTCCTTTTCGTGATGCCGCCCAGAGCGTCGAAGAGAGCCAAGACCCGGTGGTCGCTATTGAGGACGATCCACCGTGGCAACAGGAGGCGCGTCTGAGACCCCCTTGCCGGACCCGGCAACCCTTCCTCAGCAGCCCCCAAAGACAGCCCCAGAGTAAGTATGCGGTTTTCTCCTTCTTTGTTAGGTGTGCATGGGTGCTCCTTCTTCATTGATATCCGACCGTTGGTTTGTGTAGGAGCAGAGCAGCCTCATCAGAGGGCCCAAGCCGCCCGAAATTCTATCTGCTTGACCACGCCGCCAAGGGAGGATTCTCCGCAAGGGAGCGTTCTCCGCAAGAGAGACTACTCCGCAAGGGACATCACCAAGGATCCTCCAAAGGTCGAGACCATGGCTGCAGATCCCATTGCGGGTAATCCTCTTCTTGTGAAAATTTCCCTTGGGCCTGCTTTTCTTATGTTTTTCTTTTTGAACATTTGCTTGACTGTTCTTTCTTTGTCTGATCGTCAGATCCATCTATCGCAGAGCCAATGGAGACTGAGGTCGCCGGCGAGGAGGACGCGCGCGGCAATACTAACGACGTCGCCACCATGGAGGAAGAGGTCAAGGCCGATGGATCCGCCGCGAAGAGGCCGCCAAGGCTGCCGCCGCAAAGGTCGGGCGAGGGTCGGGCGATCGCACCGACGACCCCGAGGCCGCAGGAGCGCCAGCGCCACGCCGACCGCCGATCCCTCCGCCATCAGGTACAGCGTCGGGCTCTGAAGAGCCCCAGCCCGGCGCCTATCTGAAGGCCGGCGACGGCGTCTTCATCAAGCTCCCCTGGGCGTCGAGCTCCAGGGCGTCGGTCGAAGGAGAGACCTTCGACGCAGAGCTGCTCGCCTCCGCTGGGCTGACGCTGGTGGACGCGCCAAGCAGCAGCAGTGGCGAGTCTGAGGAGGAGCAGCTACTGAAGAAGCTGATGTCGCTCTACCGCGCCCGACAAGCCAAGTTGGAGTCCCGAGAAGCACTTGTCGCGAGGGCGGGAGCAGACATGGAGAAGCGCGCAGAAGAGCTCTGGGGCGCCAACCAAGAAACTCTCCGGAACGTAGCAGAAGAGCGGGAGCGACTTGCTGAAGAGTGCACAGCCTTCATCCTTGAGAAGGCTGAGGTCGAGGAGCAGCAAAGGCTTGCTGCCGAGAAGCTATCTGCGCAAGAAGGCGAGTTGGCTCAGCGGAAGATCAATCTTGACAGCTATGAGGAAGAGCTTGTCGCGCGCGAGGAGTCACTTGGCGGGGCTCTTAAGGTAGCGAAGGATGCTGCCGCAGCCACCGAGGCCGCCAAGAAAGAGTTGGAGACGAAGGTGACGCAGCCGAGGCCGCCTCCGTAAGAGCGGCAGGAGCTTGCTGCGCCAAGCACGAAGCGAGAAGGACGCCTACACTCTTGGCGAGCTGCAGGGCCGTCTCGCCGATAGGAGCAAGGAGCTCGACGCCGCCAAGGATTCCAAGGCAGATCTTGAGCTGAAGCTAACCACTCTGATGCAGACGCTGGACGGCGCCAAGGAGCGGGAGGTGGGCCTATTGGAGAAGATCAAGGCCAACGAGGAGCTGCTGGCGAATGTTGTTGCCACCCAGAGCGCCTTGAGGGAGAGTGTGGAGCACTGGACCGAAGGTCTCGTGGATACTGCCGCCGCCGTCCACATCGAGTTGATGGAGCTGGGGATGGTGGATCTTGGATACTCCTCCGACGAGCACCTCCAACCCAGCGCCAAGCTTAGCTTATTCTTCAAGGGCGTGGTGACGGCTCTCCAGCGACTCCGGGAAGAGATCCCAAAGCAGCTGGCCGAGGAATCGCGCCAGATCTCGTGCAGGAGCCCTCCAAGGTGTTGATGAAGGTGGCCTTCCGCAATCTAGGCCTCAACCTCAACGGCGTTCTCGCATCCTTGCCGCCAGATGCCGATGTGGAGGCGCTCAAAGCCCTTGTCGCACCCATTGTGGACAAGGTGGGCAAGATCAAGCGGGTTGATGGCGACCGCGTAGACTAGGGCCGCCAATTTTATCTTTCCTTGTCGTTGCCGATCATGTTTAGAACAATTTATTAGATCTGCGGCAAGCTATTTTGTAATATAACTCTATCTTAGGCGATGATTGCAATGTTATTTCCTTTACTTGATTCCTTCCTTTATGCGTTTTGCCCTACGCTTTTAGGGAACTTGTCGGTGCAGAACCTTTGCCACGAAGCGCCGAAAAGCGGAACGTCAAGAGCTCGTCAAGCGGTGCCGCCTCCGACAAGCAACCTTGTCGCGACTAGCTGCAGCTCACTTAAGTTGTTGAGCGGACTCGAAACAAAGTAAGGGCGTGACTAGCCGCGAGTTGGTTCCTCCGCGCACAGGTTTTCCATACAAAGTACTATCGTTCGACGAAGATAACTTAAAAATTTAAGAACTGATTGCTCAAACTTGGGCAACTTAGCTTTTCTGTCGTTTGCTTCCCGATAATGAACTTCCTCGAGCAACGCTTGGTCCATAGTATTATCTTCTCCTTCCCCTGGTTAACTTGTGCGCGAGGGAACCTTCCTTTCTTTGAGAAAAGAGAAAGAAGAGAAAATAAAGTTATGGAGCCCAATGCTCGATATTGCTTACGGGTGTGGGTGCTGCACAAAGTGTTAGCCAAAACATGCAATAAAATGATGAAAGCATGAATTTGACAAGTTGTGCGCAACACATGAGCTTTACTTATGCACGGGATCTGCGCCCGCTTTGTACAAAGGATTACATGCAACATCGGCAAGACTTGTACAAAAGGTGGTTGTCGGAACAGGTTCCGCAACCGCGCCTCACGGTAAAACTTACGAAGATGCTCAATGTTCCGGAGTTGCTCACCGAATGCCATCTTCGGTCTCAAGGCATGACAAATACCGCCTAGTGACTCATTTCACCCGATAAGGGCCTTCCCACTTCGGCATCAACTTGTTTGAATTCTTGGCGGACTGAACGCACCGAAGAACAAGGTCGCCTTCCTCGAGGCTTCTGGCACTAACTTTGCGGCTATGGTAGCGACGCAAAGCTTGCTGGTAACGAGCAGCTCGTGACAAATGCCCGAAGACGGGTCCTCCTCAAGGAGCAGCGTCATCTTGTCGCAGCTGCTCTTGCTCAAGCTCATCATAAGCGAGTACTCGAGGTGACCCGTGATACGAAGTTCCGTGGGGAGAACTGCCTCGCCTCCATAGACTAGAGCAAAAGGTGTCCGCCAGTGGCTCGATTTGGCGTCGTCTGATCGACCAAAGAACCACCGCAACTCCTCAATCCAGCTTTCTTCCGCACTTGTGCAGCCCGTCGAAAGTTCTGGTCTTGAGCACGCGCAAGACTTCAAAGATTTGCCCTCTCGCTGACCGTTGCTTCTCGGATGAGCAATGTATAAAGCAGACCTTGGCGCCAAGATCTTGGATGTACTGCATGAAGGTGCGACTCGTAAATTATGTGCCGTTGTCGGTGATGCTCCTATGGGGGATTCCGAAACGGCAAACAATCGACCTGAAGAACTTGATCACGATCGACCGGCTGTCACCTTCCTCATCGCTTCCACTTCCGCCACTTTGTGAACTTGTCGATTATGACGCATAAGTACTCAAAGCCCCGACAGCTTCGAGGAAAGGGGCCGAGAATGTCGAGCCCCTGCATCGAAAATGGCCAGGATAAAGGGATCGCCTAGAGAGCTTGAGCTGGCTGGTGTATCTGCTTGGAATGGAACTGCACGCTTCACACTTGGTTACTTGTGCAGCAGCATCCTGGAGGGCTGTCGGCCACAAGAAACCTTGCCGGAAAGCTTTGCCGGCAAGTGCTCTTGCGCCAATGTGATGACCACATATGCCTCCATGTATCTCTGCCAACAGCTTTTGTCCATCTTCCCAGTAAATACACTTCAATTTCACACCGTTGAGTCTTCTTCTGTACAGTGTGCTGTCGATAAACTGGTACATACTTGACTGCCGGGCTACTCTTTCAGCTTCTTCTTGCTCTTCGGGAAGTTCGCCTGGCTAAAGGACATGGACAAGCTGCTTTGTGCCCATGCTTTGGAGCTTGCGGCTCGACAACAAGGACTAAAGGCACATTCTGCCGGGCCAAGGAACATTCGCTTACGGCAAGAACTCGCGGTTCGGCCGAGCTTGATGTTCCCCGCAAGCTTGCCAGAGCAATGCTTGTCGGGAGCGCCCGCTTCAACGAAACCAACCCTTGGGCTTGCCGGAGCAGACTGCCCCTCAGCATTCTTGGTGTTGATCCTGGGGACCTTTTTGGTGGCGGCTTCGGGAAGCTCTGCCGGAAAATAGTCACCAGAAATCAACTTCCTCTTCTTGTTGTCGCTCATGAAGAACTTGGAGCTGCTCGCGGCGAGCTCGTGGATCCGATGACGCGGTGGAGTCGCCGTCGAGGTGGATCCGGCGAGTCGGCGATCTTGGCCTTCGGGGTGGAGAGTGCATGGTGGTTGCACCTCCACAAGTCTGCCGCCACCGCTCGTGCCTTGTCGCCTTGCCGTGGCAATGATGTAGTTGGTTGTCATGAGCGCCGCCGTTGGCAAAGCCGATGAGACTCTGGATGGTGGCCTCCATTCGCCAACCTTGTCACCGTTGGAGGGTAGTCGAGGAGCGCTTGAGCTCTCGCCAAGGCTTCCGCTGGAGTGGTGGGTGGCAATGGTGAACGGTGCGAGGAGCGGATATGCTCGGACTTCTAACTATGTTAGAAGGAGTAGCATCCCGCCCAGCGACCAGATCTCGCCTGTGCAAGATGTTGGCGTGCACGCTGGTCTTGAGGGCCTCGAGATCCTCCAGCTCGGTCTTGATCCAACGAGCGTATGGTATTGTGAATACCATGACGCTGTTGGTCCCGCGGCTCCTGAGATGGGCGCGGGGCATGTACGGACGCCGAGGTTTGCGCGGCCTTGTCCTTGGACTTGGCAGCGTCACGAACTCCTTCGCCGGCGCCCATTCTTCCCCCAGCGTCTGCTCCACCACCCGTTTGCTCCGGTGATGGTGGGTTCGACGCGGATGGCTCCGCTGCCGCCGAAGCCTTCTTCTTCGGTGGCATGTTGATGAAGATGTTGAAGATGATGAAGATGTTGCTCGTGTGAACGCCGGATCAGGTTCACACAGCCTCGACGCCCCCTACCTGGCGCGCCAAAGATGTCGGGGCAGACTGATCTGGCCCACGAACACATATGGGACCGGCGGACCGAATCCCTTTTGGTTCGGAGGGGGGCGGAGATCGCACAAAGAGCGGATCGAGGCGAAGCACACGAGCAGTTTACCCAGCTTCGGAGCTCTCCGGAGAGATAACACTCCTACTGCTGCTTGTATGATTTGTATTGTGTTCTTGCTAGGGAGCGCTGAGAGCTACAGGATACTCCAGCTGCTAACGAGACCTAGCACGAGAGTGTTCGGATTCTCCCTCGCTAAGCATGGGCCTCCTTTTATATGTACAAGGGGCTCCGACAGTGGCAACGTAGATGGGGGTACAAATGGAAAAACAGTGGTTGGTACACCTACTTGTACAAAGGTACAAGGTAATATACCTAACTCGACGGCGGGGACAAAGGCATTAAATGCCCATCTTGTCGCCTCTAACAAAGGCAAACAGGGACTGTTGGGGGCCACCGTCCGCCACGATGGCAAACTTGTCGGCGCTTGCCACCTCGCACCGCTGGCTGCACAGCCTCTCGCCACGCTACCGGAAAGGCCCTGTATGCGACACGTTAGTGGATGCGCTGGAGCGTAGGGTACCGAGAGGGTCTGCCGCATGACAAGCGCCTTGCCGCGGTTGTTATCTTGTCGCGCCTGGAAGCTTGTCGCTCACCGGGCCTTCCCGGCAAGCTCCTCTTGCCGGGATCTTGTCTTGCAGGTGCCTGAGGTGACCTTCCCGGCAAGCTCCTCTTGCCGGGGCCTTGTCTCCTAAGTGCCTTGGATGACCTTCCCGGCAAGCTCCTCTTGCCGGGGTCTTGTCTCCCTGGCTTGAATACTTTGTTCTCGAATGGCTCCAAAGGAACCACGGAGGGCCTTGGCGGTCACCCGGTAAGCCTTGCCGCGGAGGGCTGCAACTGCCCGTGCACAAGTTTGGGATACTAGGGTACCCCTGCTCTAGTACACCGACAATTGGCATCAGTGTGCCGTTCTAAGGCTCCATTGCAAAAGAGCTTGCCATTGCTCAAAAGGTCATTGAGCAGAAAAACAAGATTGACCATGAGAAGGATGTCTTCAAGAAGCACATGGCCAACCTTAGTGTCACAGATGTTTAGAACTTTCATAAGATGATGGCAGATGTCAAGGCTGAATTCCACAAGCGTCATGATGAAGCCAAGGGCTCCCTAGAGCGCCTCAAATATTGTCAGGGCCGGATTTTCGGGATATCACTTTCCCAGAAAATGGTCCTTGTGCTCACCAGCCCCAGGATTACTGTTAGCTGATGAGGCACCAACTTGATACAGAAATTCCAAGAAAAATACAAAATATGTAGTACAAGACCATTCTGGCCTATGAGTACAACAAATGGTTTCTAGTGGCTGATGGCGGAAGCGGTTTGTGGTCCTTCAAATCTATGGGACTCCATTTCCCAGAACAGCTGACTTGGATAACTCCTATATTCGCGAGGCTGCTATCACCATTGCTTAGGTTCCGGGGCTGTCATCGCGACGCTCCTCTCCATGCAAGAAATCTGGCCAAGACAGCCAGGGACAAGCGAGTGAGTACTTTGAATGTACTCGCAAACATTATGAACACTGGTATAATATAACAAATGATAATCATGCTCCGAATTATTCTACGATCACAACGTCAGCCATGAAAATAAAAATCCATGATGCACGCAAGCAGGTTGTTCATATAAAACATGAATATGCAATCAGAGAGTAGAAATAGAATGCACCGATCGGGTGTCTGAAGCGACGCCTCGAAAGGACAATAACATAAAGTATGCCTCAGTCGGGCATCTGAGCGACACCACATAAAGGGGTTATAAGTGAAATAAGTAACAAACATGCCACAGTCGGGTGTCTGTGCGAAACCACATAAAGGGCTCTTAAAGTAAATAAATAACAAGCATGCCATAGTCGGGCGTCTCAGCGACACCACATAAAGGGCCTATAAGTGAAATAAATAACAAGTATGCCACAGTCGGGCGTCTTAGCGACACCACATAAAGGGCTTATAAGTGAAATAAATAACAAGTATGCCACAATCGGGCGTCTCAGCGACACCACATAAAGGGCTTATAAGAGGATAGTCACAAAGGAATATCCAGGAGGCAGAACCGTCCCAGGGATACTCAATAATTCAAATAATATAAAGGGTTAGTCCATAATAATAATAATCATAATCATCATAAGTCACAAGTCATGATCCATGTTCTGGTTTAGTAGTATCTCCTCCGAAGACCGACACTAAGACCGACACTTGACCCATCCCAGACTGTAGTCCTTAACCATGGACATGGCTATTTGTAGGACCTTGAAGTATGTCTAGAGGGGGGGGTGATTAGACTACTTGACCAATTAAAAACTTAACCTTTTCCCAATTTTAGAGTTTGACAGATTTTAGCTATCTTAGGACAAGTCAAGCAATCATCACACAAATCAAGCAAGCATGAAAAGAGTATATAGGCAGCGGAAATTAAAGCATGCAACTTGCAAGAAAGCAAAGGGAAGGGTTTGGAGGATTCAAACGCAATTGGAGACACGGATGTTTTTAGCGTGGTTCCGATAGGTGGTGCTATCGTACCTCCACGTTGATGGAGACTTCAACCCACGAAGGGTAACGGTTGCGCGAGTCCACGGAGAGCTCCACCCACGAAGGGTCCACGAATAAGCAACCTTGTCTATCCCACCATGGCCGTCGCCCACGAAGGACTTGCCTCACTAGCGGTAGATCTTCATGAAGTAGGCGATCTCCTTGACCTTACAAACTCCTTGGTTCAACTCCACAATCTTGTCGGAGGGTCCCAAGTGACACCTAGCCAATCTAGGGGACACCACTCTCCAAGAAGTAACAAATGGTGTGTTGATGATGAACTCCTTGCTCTTGTGCTTCAAATGATAGTCTCCCCAACACTCAACTCTCTCATAGGATTTGGATCTGGTGGAAAGAGGGTTTGAGTGGAAAGCAACTTGGGGAAGGCTAGAGGTCAAGATTCATATGGTAGGAATGGAATATCTTGGCCCCAACACATGAGTAGGTAGTTCTTTCTCATAAATGGTAAGTTGGAAGTGTAGGTTTGTTCTGATGGCTCTCTCCACGAATGAAGAGGAGGTGGAGGGGTATATATAGCCTCCACACAAAATCTAACCATTACACACAATTTACCAAACTCGGTGGCACCGATTCAACAGACTCGGTCGGGCCGATTTAGTAAACCTAGTGACCGATAGTGATTTTCGTGGATCGACATGCAACTCGGTGAGACCGATTCGGTTAGGGTTAGGGCATAATGTAATCTCGGTGAGACCGACATACAAACTCGGTGAGACCGATTTTGGTAATAAGCTTTCCAGAGAGTTGGTCAGGTAAACTCGGTGGGACCAATTTGATCTTTTCGGTGAGACCGAAATGTTACAAAAGGGAAACAGAGAGTTTACATTGCAATCTCGGTGGGACCGATCGCTCACTTCAGTTAGACCAAAACGTTATGAAGGGAAACGGAGAGATTACAATCCCATCTCGGTGAGACCGAGATCCCTATCGGTAGGACCGATTTGCCTAGGGTTTGTGGCAGTGGCTATGACTTTTGAAATCGGTGGCGCCGGGTAGGAAGATTCGGTGTGACCGATTTTGGCTTAGGGTTTAGGTCATATGTGGATGTGAGAAAGTAGCTGAGGGTTTTGGAGCATATCACTAAGCACATGAAGCAAGAGGCTCATTAAGCAACACCTCATCCCTCCTTGATAGTATTGGCTTTTCCTATAGACTCAATGTGATCTTGGATCACTAAACTATAAAATGAAGAGTCTTGAGCTTTTGAGCTTGAGCCAATCCTTTGTCCTTAGTATTTTGAGGGATCCACTTTCATCATCCATGCCATGCCATTCATTGAGCTTTCCTGAAATAATAGTCTTCGAATAGCATTAGCTCAATGAGTATATGTTATTATGAATTACCAAAACCACCTAGGGATAGTTGCACTTTCAATCTCCCCCTTTTTGGTAATTGATGACAACATATAGATCAAAGCTTCGACAAATGATAATAAGATTGAAAAGCATCGTCGCTTTGAGAAGTATGTAATAAGCAAGAGCTCCCCCTAAATTTGTGCATAGTTTAAGATTTGCTTTGGACTGCAAATGCACAAGGAATTAGGCTCATGGGTTACTCTTCCATCTCACATACATCTTGGTGGAGCGCTCAAAATGATAAAGATTGAATACATGCACTCATCACCAAGCAAAGTGAATGATCACATAGGATAGATAAGATAATATCATCAAAAATGCATAAGTGTAGCTTATGATCAAACACATGATCATCAATGTCTCACAAGAATAGCATAGTATCTCAAGCAATCAAAAGCAAACAAGTTTGAACCGCCAAATCAAGAGAGAACAAAAGCGACACTCTCTCTC
This sequence comes from Aegilops bicornis, assembly GCA_021605145.1. Lineage (NCBI taxonomy): Eukaryota > Viridiplantae > Streptophyta > Magnoliopsida > Poales > Poaceae > Aegilops > Aegilops bicornis. Next base: position 201,341,499 of record CM038670.1, read on the forward strand.
TCGAAGCCTATGATCTATACATTTTTCTCCCCCTTTGGCAACAAGTTACCAAAAAGTTCATAGAAAATGCATAGTGCTAGATCGACTCTTAGGCTTGATCTTCAGGTGGTGGTGTAGAGATGGCTCCTTGGACGAAGACTTCAGTTGATGTAGAGGGAGCTGGAGGAGTTGGTGCTGGAGCTGGTTGCACTGGAGCTGTAGCTGGTGCAGATGATGTTGCTCTAGTGTCTGGCTCTGGCACTGCATCTGATCTCTGAGCTCTAGGCACTCTGGCAAAAACATTGGTGGTAGTCTTGCCCTTCCTCTCCTGCATGTCATCCTGCAGCTGCTCCACAACCGATCAATCTCAGCCATTTTGACATCTAGATCATAGAATTTTGTTCCATGATTCTCTCCGTGCTCTCCTGGTTTTGAGTTAGGGTGGCCAACCCCTTCTCATTCCTCGTAGATGATGCTATCAAGTAACCAAGCTGCTCCTGCTTGCTCTTCAGAAAGTAGTCAGATGCCTCTGCTTGAGTTGGCATCTTTGCAGCTTTATCTTGCCTTGCCTTCTCCTTTCTCTCTTGAGCTTGCACTGATGATGGATAATTCTCATTCATGACAACCTCATTGTCCTCAAAGTCTGGATAAAGTGGAAAATGTTCCTTATCCAATAGATATTTGCATGTGCCCATCTTTGAGTTAATCAACTCCTGAATCTGAGGGGCATATCCACAACACCTCTTATGGTTTGCTGCAGTCCTCTTAATGGTTTCAATTATAAGGCTCATGACCTTGAATTTCTGAGGCACATCAAATAAATGCAACATATTGATTGCATGCCCTCTGATCATGTTGTGGTCACCTGACTTAGGCAATAGAGTGTGCCTTAGGATCCAATTGATCGTAGGCAGCCCTGAAAGCAGAAAATGGACTGGTCCAAACTTGAAGGTCTCAATTGCATCATCTGGGATCTCCTTGTACATATGTTCCATTGAGTTATGATCCATTTTCTTCTTACCATAAAAGTCCAGGTCATCATCATTTTCCTTTAGGGCATTTATCAGTTTTGCCCACTCCTCAACAGTTGACCGGTACCTTGTACATTCAGACATCCACACTATCCTGCCATCTGGATAGAAATGTGCTGTGGAGTAGAATTGCATGATAAGTTTGTCGTTCCAGTTGGTGAGCTTCTGCCCAACAAAATTAGCAACTCCACAAGCACTGAAGCTGTCATATACTACAGGGTAGTGTTCTGCGTTCTCCTTCATGTAGGTCCAGTTGACCCATCTCATATCGCAAACTATGGGCTTCTTATCCAGCAAGATAGTCTCATAAAAGTCATGCTGTTCCTTTGTGTGGAACCTGTAATCCACAGCAGTCCTTCTCCTCGTGGCATATGGATCTATCTCTCTCCATAGCCTCAACCCATTATCTCTTCTAATCTTCATGTTTTCAGCCACAGGATGGGCATCATTGTGGTCTGGGATCTTGGGTTTGAGCTTCCTCAGAACTTGTCCTTCTTCATCTTCCTCCTCAGCAACCTCAGGCACTGGGGCCTTGTTCTTCTCAGCAGCTGGTATGCTCCTGGTATTCCTCTTGGGTGCATTCTTGGGCTTGGAGGCAGCTTTGGGCTTGGAAGTTGCAGCTCCTGACTTGATTGCATCACCCATCAGCTTTTGTGCCTTGGGTGCTGGCTCTGCAACCTCTTCTTCTTCCTCCTCTTCCATCATGGAAGGCTTCCCAATCACTCTTGCCATGGTCTTCTTGACCCTTTCTTTCCTTTTCTTTCCCTCTGCGGCAACAGGCTCTTTGGGTTGAGATTCCAAAGGAGCTTGAGTAGACACTCTGGATTTGGACATTGGTTGTCTGCCTGCTGGCCTTTTGATCTTCATGCCTAGCTTTGTATGCTTTGCTGAGCCATACTCCTTTTTGAGTACTACTTTCTTGGAGGTAGCCTCATCTTCTTCTGCTCTATAATCTTCATCTTCAGAGTCTGAAGTTCTGTTCTTCCTTTGCCTGGTAGCAGCCTTAGGCAGGTTGCTAGGAGTGTTCCTGCTGCCTTCACCTGAAGTGTTGGAGGGACTAGTGCCCTCACTCATGTCAATCTGCTTTCTGCTTGACTGTTACATTTGTCACTCGTCCGACATGCCGCAAACACCGATCACTGACCACAGTGAAGAGTTATAGATGAGATAGAGTGGGTGAGCATCACAAAATGCAGAGATTTTTGCAAAAGAATGATTCAAAAATTCAGTTTTAGTTTTCCATGAAAGCATTTCGGATCAACCGATTTTCAAACTCGGTGATACCGGCAGTTTTCGAACCTAAATCGATGAACTCGGTTGGACCGAGTCACAGTTCGGTGGCACCGAGACTGCTAGGGTTTCACAAAGTCCTAAAATCGGTCGCACCGATTAGCAATTTTCGGTCAGACCGAGAGTTACTAGTGCAATGGCATAAGCCAAATCGGTGGGATTGAGTTTTTCAACTTGGTGGGTCCGAGATGGTTTCGGCGGAAACCTAACCCTAAATTTTCAAATCTCATATAATCTATGGATTGCATTGACTAGATAGGAGTGTTTCAATCGTGGCGAGAATCAATAAGAACACAATGTGCTAGGAATCGGACGAGGATAGCACTGTGATCGAGTCCATACCCTAGCTCGGCGATAAACTCGCTACGACGGCAACGGCGGGGTTGAATTCCGTTGACGGCGGCGGAGACCAGCGACAGGAGGCGGCTGGCGACGAGGAGACGATCCGGAGACCTTGGAGGCAGAGCGAGCTATTTCGCGGGCGAAGGGGTTTGGAGATATTTCCAAATTTTTGCCCGTGACTATATATAGCCCGACCCTATCCGTGTGACCGAGTGGAACAACTCGGTGGCACCGAGATGCATAACTGTGTTCAGTTACAGCAACTCGGTGTGACCGAAAAGTTCAAATCGGTTGCACCGAGATTGGAAACCTAGATCGACTTAGTGATCTCGGTAGGACCGAAATGGAGGAATCGGTCAGACCGAGAATCAAAAAGAAGTTTTGGAAGTTTAAGTCTATGACGAATCGGGGACTCCGAGTGCTCCTCACACAGAGTGGTTCAAATCTGACTTGATCAAATTTTGTGATGTAGCATGAATAGAGTTTGAGATGAGAAAAGCATAGATAGCTAGAGAAGGTTCTTACGCATTCTTGTCCATCCACTTGGCCAAAAGAAGAAAGAACCAAACAATCAAAACAACAAGTGGATGTCCTTGAATGAGTAAAATATGCACCAACATGCTCACACAAAAAGATGATAAATAAAATATGTGTCACAGCCCCAGATCAGCCCTTGCTTGACTTTGCCCGCTCATCATGTCATCATGTTTAAATTCCTAAGAAACTTGAAATGGGGATGTGGAAACCCTAGCACCAAATGAATTCAACTAGGTTCAAACTTAAAACTTTTCAATGAACCCAAAATGCCTTCATAAATGTTCACCATCTTTGGTCCTGGCTAAACCCTCTGCCAAAAATGGTTTCATATTTTTGGAGGCTATTCTGGATTTTTGAATTAAATCATTATGTATTTGAATTTGGGCATTTAATTGCTATAATTATTTTAAGTGCTCAAATAATTGTGAAATTAAATGAGGGTTGTTGGAAACAAATTTAGAAGTGCCCACAATTAATTTCAGCATTTTAACAAATGGTTTAGTATTTTTACTAAATCAAAACTTACCGCAGAAAATAGAAAACAGAAACTTAAATAAAGATAGAGAAAGAATTACCTGGCGCTCACCTGGCAGCCCATCTGGCCGGCCCAGCCCACCAGGGGCAGGGAGGTCTTCTTCCTCCCGCCAGTCGGATGCAGTAGCAGGTTCGACGCACAGACGGCCACCGCACGGCGACCTCCTGCTTGCAGCGACGCCTCGACTCTTCTGGATGCGCCCCGGAGACGCCCGAGACCTTCTACCACTGTTCCCCTCACAGCTCTCTTCCTCCTCTCGACACTCTCTCCGTGGATCGATCAGACGCACTCGAGACCGCCGACGAGAACCACCGCAGCCACCGTGCTTCCCTTGCCCTCTCGCTTCGCCCAACGGGTCTGCCGACACCGTGAAGCACCAAGATGAAGCACGCGCCATCGGACGCCTCAAACGACGCCATCGCCTTCGTCTTCCTCGTTGAGTACCGCGCTCTCCACCGTTGATGTGCCGCCGCCTCGAAGCTTCCCGAGCCCGCTTTCACGGCCCATGCAACCGCTGTGAGGCAATGATCCTTTTCACCCAAACCCCGTGCTAGGTTTCCTCCCCTAACCGCCCAAACCACCTTGCCCAGCGCTCATAGCCGCCGGCTAAGGCGCCGCCGCGGCCACAGCTGTTGTAGCTCGCGTCCGAGCCCATAAGCACGCCAAGACACTCCTCAGAGCACGTAGCACTCTTCGTCTTCCCCTCTTGTGCACCGTAGCATCGACACCCTCCGCGCCCGAACTCCGGCCGCCGAGGTCGATGCAGCGCCGACTCCGGCCACCCCTGCCGCTAACTCCGTCCAGCTTGGATGCGGAAGAGCACCAAGAACGTGAGAGCCCTCGATTGCCGATTTGGTCATCGGAGGAGCGTTTCCGACGCCCTCCACCGTCGCTGGCGTCGCCGGCGACGAGCCGTGGGTCAACTCCAGCGAGTTTGACCCGGGTTTGACCGCACTTTGACCCACTGACACTTTTAGTTAGGATTAAATTAGCACTAACACTCCCTGTTAATTAGCCTAGTCACTGACTAGTGGGTCCCAGCGTCAGGTTTGACCTGGTCGACGCCTGTTGACCTGTTGAGGTCAGCATGACCTAATGCTGACGTAGTAAACATTTTCTGGAACCAAAAATAAATCAGAAATGATTTATAATTTCAGAAAATGATCTAAACTTCTAAAATTCATAGAAATTCAACCGTAACTCCAAATTAAATAATTTATATATGAAAAATGATCAAAAAAATCCAATCTATCCATCTGTATCATTTTCATGCATGTTTGAACAACTTAAATCTGCTGTATACAACAATTTGAATAAATGGCATTTGAAATGCCTCATGTGGAGTTTGAATTTGAACCTAGGGTTCAAACCAACTTCGTTTAACTTGCTGCTAGTTGCATTACCTCAAAACCACAGCATATTGCCATGTCATGATCATGCATCATATTGTGGCATTGCATTGATTGTGTTCTTTCTCGATTCTTTGGTGTTTGTCCCCTCTCGCAGACGACGCATCGACGATGAGTTCGATGACACCGATGAAGAGCTATAATATCTTCAGAGTGCCGGGCAAGCAAAACCCCTTGTTCATTCGGATACAATCCCACTCTCTCGCTTCCTGCTCTCTTTTTACCGCATTAGGACAACAACGATTCATCTGTTACTTTGCTGCAGTAGCTGAACCCCTTTATCCTCTCGCATGACCTGTCATTCCACAAGAATTAGATGAAACCCACTAGCATGAGTAGGAGTTGTTTGAGCCTGTTGTGCCTACTCATTCATGCTTGCTTGTCATGCCTGCTACTGCTTAGAGTTGAGTCGTCCGATTCATCGGGGATGAATCGGAGGTGTGTGAACGTGTCCCATCGTGGTTCGAGCTAAGTGTGTGAACACGATTTGGTAAAGGTAGCGGTGAGAGGCCATGTAGGAGTACATGGTGGGTTGTCTCATTGCAGCCGTCCTCGGGAACTGAGTTCTGTGTTTGTGATCCATGACCAGTTACTACCACGCATTGGAATGCTTAAGTGCCCTCTCGACTTCTTAACATCCTTGTTCTCCTGTCTGTGAGTTGCAACTAGTTTCTCGTGTTTGTAGGATATGTGTTGGAGGTCGTATGAAGCGCTGACCCTAGGGGTGGGCTATGATGTGGTAGATACACCGTGTCTGTGTACCGATTCGCCTGCTTGGTGTCTCGGGAACCCTGCACACATCGTTCGGGGCCGTTAGTGGAAACCTCGGCCGGACTCCCTACGGATGGAACCCGAATAGGCGATAAACCTGGACTAGAGACTTGAGTGTTTAGGTAGGTCGTGGCCGACACCCTCGCTGGGCTTCTTCTTGAAGGTTGCCGAGTACATATCGTGTAAACGGCGATAAGTGGTGAGAGCGTGTGTGAAGAAGTACACCCCTGCAGGGTTAGTATCATCTATCCGAATAGCCGTGTCCGTGGTAAAGGACTTCTGGGTTGCCTATAACAGTTCATAGACAAGTGAAAGTGGATACTCTAAAATGTGCAAGATAAGCGTGAGTGCTATGGATGGCGTTCTCGTAGGGAGACTGGAGCCGGTCCATAGTGGTGTATTGATATGGTGAATATGTGGACTCGTAGCGCCACCTCAAAAGAGTTACTTGCGATGTGGTTCGTGATAGCCACCGAGTCAAAGCTGGCTTGCAGTCAAATTCCACCACCCCTTTGTTGATAATGATGCATATGTAGATAGTTCTGATGTAAGTCTTGCTGAGTACGCTTGTACTCACGCTTGCTTATTTTATGTTTTGCGTAGAGACGCTGGCCTCGCTAGTAGTTCCACGTGGACTTCGACGCTTAGCTTGTTACCTCAGCCACGATCTTGTGCCCTCGGCAGGATCTCGGTAGATAGTCGCTTCTCACCTTTTTCATTTGTAGATGTCGTACTCGGACATGTTAAGCTTCCGCTTGTGCTTTGACTTGTATGTTTCCGAGTGTTGGGTCATGAGACCCATGTTTGTAATATCTCGCTCCTCGAGCCTAATGAATAAATATTTGAGTCATAGAGTTATGTTGTGATGCCATGTTGTATTTACACATATTGAGCATATCGTGTGTATGTTTGAAATGCTTGGTATGTGTGGGATCCGACAATCTAGTTGTTTATCCTTGGCAGCCTCTCATATGGGGAAATGTAGTCTAGTGCTTCCTGAGCGATAGTAGTCCGCTACAAGACGGTTCACCGGAGTCCTGCTAGCCCAAAGACTACTGCTTTGGACACTTGATCGGCCGGCATGTGTTTCACTTCGTTCCTATGTTCCGTCCCTTTGGGGAAATGTCACGCGGTGACATCCGAGTCCTGCCTAGCCTGCCATACAGCCCGGGTTACCGGAGTCCTGTTAGCCAGTGCTACAGCCCGGATTCATACGTTGATGACCGACATGTTCGATGTGAATCATGTATGCTCGTCCCCATGGGTTAAGCGCCGCTTTGGGTTCACGACTAGCCATGTCGGCCCGGTTCTCTATCATGTGGATGCTAGCGACACTATCATATACGTGAGCCAAAAGGCGCAAACGGTCCCGGCCATGGAAAGGCGACACCGTGGGAATACCGTGCGTGAGGCCGCAAAGTGATATGAGGTGTTACCGGCTAGGTCAATGTGACTTGGAATCGGGTCCCGACAGCGTTGGTATCGAGCCTGACCGCCAAGAGGATTACCAAGCCAAACTGGTCGAAGTTGTGTCTAGAAATGCTTTAGTTATGTAAGGGAATTGATTGGGGAAGGGAACGTAAGTCTCTTTTTACTCCTTATACCTCATGGCCCTCTGATATGAGTCAACCTCTTCTCTTCTACGGGGATTAAGAACTAGGCCTTCTCATCTATCTATCAGGATGACGTGTTACTAATCCATAGACTTTTAAGATTGTTGGTTTTAAGCCCTAGTTCAGTTTCTACTACTTCCGTATGTTAACCGTTGATCTCGGAACCTTGATATGATGTTGTTGAGTGGCTATGCCACCATTTTGCATGATGTCTCAAATCTTTTTGAGCATTTACAGCCGTTATGCTGTCCGAGTCATCCCAGGTTTCTAAACTATCTGATGCATTTGCAAATCCCTTCCTCCCATTCCTGATGTCTTTTTGGGCCAGGTTAAGAGAGTTGAGGTACCCTATTGCCTCGACATATATGTTGGGGTTATTATTATGACCCTAGGTGTCTAGAGTATCACTTAGTAATCCAGCCATGCTTTGTGTTTCCAGTGTGATGATTCTGGCCACTATTCTCGAAAGCATCTCGTGATGCAATTTAGTTAGTAGGTATTCTACTCCTGGGTTCTTGACCCAAGAATCACCCTACTTACCTCGTGTTGATAGCGTTGCTAGTTCCTTTGGGATATTAGTAACTTTGTGATAGTCCTCAAGGTTCGTGGTATATCGTTCTTCCAAATACCATGAACTATCCTTGGCAGAAGTTCCCCGTTGAACCAAAAGGTCACAACAAGAGTGCTCTCGATGAGTCCCCCATTCTATATTGTGATTCTGCCAGTTCTATCATTCTACATGGGTTATCCGAAAGAAACCTGTTGAACTTGATTCGACATACTAACCTATGCATCCACAACTCAGAAAGTTATATGTCTCCTGAGTTGTTCTCTTTAGTTGTATTCCGACCCCCGTCTATCATTTGATACTCAAGAGTATGCGTGCATTCGTTGTCGATGCACATTATTCTTGTGGTTTGTCAAGCTATTCTATTCCGAAATGACTAGGAGGAACAAGCTCCAGTACCTCATCCATATCTAGGATTGGGTCAAAGTAGTTGTATTCCGCAGATCAAAATGCCAACCCAGCTTTTGAGTCTGTTCCATCTGGAGTGTTACCATCTTTATGTCAAGAGTGTCATGAGAGTTGCACCACCTCCTATGAATTCTTGATGCAGTAATACTTCTTGCCATCATTGTTCATTCCTCGATTCCCGTGTTATCGTAACCGGAATGCCGACAAGTGTACTGTGATGTGTGAAATCGATACTCCTAGCAACCTCGTTGCTTGGTAGCTAATGGACAATATCCTCATTCTTAGCGTGTGGGTTATTAAATCATCATCCTAAGATTGATCGTGCTAGCTAGTCCTTATTTCTGGTGCACACTTCGATTGATGAGTTAGGATCTTGTCAAGTCCTCGCTCATTTGATCATATCGTCTTGCCCTCAAAAGCAAGATTGTTCTCGAGCTTAGTAACATACCGGTGGCTCGTGACTTTCCAAATATCTTCTTGGAAGTGTTACCGGTTTGTTTCCTGACTGTTATGTTGGGTTCGTGATCAAGTTGGTTATTCTCTAAACCAGCCATTCTCCAAGAATCTGTTGGATACCCCGAGCTAGTCGGTTAAGCTAGACAACAACTTGGAGAGTTGGAAGATAAAAGCTTGTCCGACTTAGTTCATCTCCAAGGGATATCCCGTGTGTGTGTCTTTGAAGAAAGATGATATCTCCATTGATCGGTCCTCGTGACCAGTTGTTGGATCGGTTGTCTTGCCAAAATTTTGACTTGAGTATGGGCTATCGTCAAGTCAAGTCAGAACAAATGATATTCATAATGTTGTCTTACTCGTGGTTGATCCCTCGGGCATACACCATTATATCTTTTGGTCTGACCAATGCTATCACCGTGTTCACATGATGGTGGAAGTCAAGTGATATGGAAATTCCGATGAGTTGTTGTTGAGCCCATCGCCAGATTTTGTCTCCCCATGATTCATGTTGAACATCAACCTAGTGTTGAAAACTTTGTAAGCAATGCCTTCGTGTTCCGTTCATGAAGCCTATGCTTGGATGGAAGAAGTGACTTCCTCGAATTCATGTGCTTTAGGTGTAAGTTGCCGCCATGAATTTGAGAAGGGTTTGCTTTGCTTCCTCTGGAATCATCCCAAGTCAGTCATGCCTGTGCAAAGTATTCTATGGTCTGATAGACTGATCATCTTCATTTCATATGCAATTCCTAGCACACCAAGCCACCGGATTGAATTGTTCAAAGAAAAGAAGTTCATGCGCTAATCTCAAGGGCTCGGACGGATATGCACAAGGCTTCGTTATCTCAATGATGGTTCCCCACCTGAACTCGGTAGTGTTTTATTATAAGACTACTGGTGGTCATGATTGTCTCAGACAACGTGTTCACATGTTGTAGCAGAACCAGCTCATGTTTTGGAGCTTGCTATCGTAGTTCATTCCCCGAGAATCTCGCAACGCCGTCTCGTCGATTTGTGTTGCAAACTCTCATTTTTCTTTCTAGACTTGATGAGTCTGGATTATCCTGACACCAGCCAGATCTGAATCTTAGGCAGATATGATGGTTGGAACGTTCCTCAAGAACTACAATAATGGTCTCCCTGTAACCAAGTAAGGTGGATGTTGTGGCCAACACACCCAACCGGAAGACTTATTATTGTAGTATCTTGATTGAGAAAGTTGGCCACCTCCCCATAAGGATCTCGTAGAATTTATTCCAATAGTTGTTCCTTATGGATTTTTGTGTTCCGAAGTCCGACCTTTTACTTGATGTTCTAGATATCAAACCATATCTATGAATGGATTACGCTAGCACATCAAGGAGAACATTAGAAGCGGAGTGCTAAATGTCTCTCGGTCGATCATCCAGATTATGTTCCTTAGCTTCGCTAAGGGGAAGTCTGAGAAGGTGTTATCTTCCTTTGTATCTGCATCATCCATCATCAGTCATCATGGTAGTATTTCGTGTTGCCAGGATCCTTGCCACGGATGTTGATAGAACCTTGATGAATTTGGAAATGCTCAAGTTCTTGAGAGCACGCGCAAGCAAATCATTCCTTGCGTTGTCTTCAACAAGGTAGTTCACATCATCCATTCTAGGCCGAAAGTGTAAATGTTTCTCCCGAACTCCGTTAAACGATCGTTCGTAAATTGCCTCAGGCTGGTGAGAAGAGTTTCAATGATCTTTGTATCAAAAGTAATTCTTTTTGCCACTTAAGGGAATAATTCTACGAGTCACCTCTCCCAAGGTGCCCCGTTATGGGATCATGGTAATTGTTTCCTCGCTACTTTGAACCCTCGTCAAAATGTTACATCCGTCCCTCCTGATGTATGTTTGCCTCTCATCTCCAGAGATGTTTCTATGTCCCATTCCGTGAGTTGATCGTGATTGCTCAATCTTCGAGAAGATCGTTTCCTGTAGAATCTCTTTTGTCGTCGTCAAGTTGAATGAAGATTTCGAAAGCAAAGATGTCCAGAGCAACGTATGCAACAAATCAACAACCTTATGAGGTGCAACCTGGATCGCGAAGATGGTGTTGGTCTTGTGCCCCCTCTGTATTCTTACCTCATGTCTTGAATCTCGGGACGAGATTCTTGTTTAGTGGGGGTGAGCTGTCACAGCCCCAGATCAGCCCTTGCTTGAATTTGCCCGCTCATCATGTCATCATGTTTAAATTACTAAGAAACTTGAAATGGGGATGTGGAAACCCTAGCACCAAATGAATTCAACTAGGTTCAAACTTAAAACTTTTCAATGAACCCAAAATGCCTTCATAAATGTTCATCATCTTTGGTCCCGCTAAACCCTCCGCCAAAAATGGTTTCATATTTTTGGAGGCTATTCTGGATTTTTGAATTAAATCATTATGTATTTGAATTTGGGCATTTAATTGCTATAATTATTTTAAGTGCTCAAATAATTGTGAAATTAAATGAGGGCTGTTGGAAACAAATTTACAAGTGCCCACAATTAATTTCAGCATTTTAACAAATGGTTTAGTATTTTTACTAAATCAAAACTTACCGCAGAAAATAGAAAATAGAAACTTAAATAAAGAGAGAGAAAGAATTACCTGGCACTCACCTGGCAGCCCATCTGGCCGGCCCAGCCCACCAGGGGCAGGGAGGTCTTCTTCCTCCCGCCAGTCGGATGCACAAGGCTGACGCTGCCAAGACGGCCACCGCACGGCCACCTCCTGCTTGCCGCGACGCCCCGACTCTTCTGGATGCGCCACGGAGACGCCCGAGACCTTCTCCCCTTGTTCCCCTCGCAGCTCTCTCTTCCCCCTCCTCTGATACTCTCTCCCGTGACTGACCGTACGCACCCGAGACCGCCGACGAGAACCACCGCAGCCACCGTGCTCCCTTGCCCCTCTGCCCTGTCCAACGGGTCTGCCTCGACTCCGTGAAGCACCAAGATGAAGCACGCTACCACGGACGCTCAAACGACGCCATCGCCTTCGTCTTCCTCGTTGAGTACCGCGGATCTCCACCGTTGATGTGCCGCCGCCTCGAAGCTTCCCGAGCCCGCTTTCTACGGCCCTCGCAACCGCTGTGAGGCCACGATCCTTTTCCCCTAACCCCGTGCTCGATTGCCTCCCTAACCGCCCTAACCACCTTGCCGAAGCGCCTCGCCCGGCTATGGCGCCGCCGCCACATACAGCCGTAGTCGCGTCCGAGCCCATAAGCACGCTCAACACACTCCCAGGAGCACGTAGCACTCTTCGTCTTCCCCTCTTGTGCACCGTAGCATCGACACCGTCCGCGCCCGAACTCCGGCCGAAGCCGAGGTCGATGCCGCGCTCGACTCCGCCACCCCTGCCGCTAACTCCGTCCGGTTGGATGCGGAAGAGCACCAAAGAACGCATAGAGCCCCTCAGTCGCCGATTTGGTCGCCGGAGGAGCGTTTCCGACGCCCTCCGCCGTCGCTGGCGTCGCCGGCGACGAGCCGCGGATCAACTCCGGCGAGTTTGACTCGGGTTTGACCGCACTTTGACCCACTGACACTTTTAGTTAGGATTAAATTAGCACTAACACTCCCTGTTAATTAGCCTAGTCACTGACTAGTGGGTCCCAGCATCAGTTTTGACCTGGTCGACGCATGTTGACCTGCTGAGGTCAGCATGACCTAATGCTGACGCAGTAAACATTTTCTGGAACCAAAAATAAATCAGAAATGATTTATAATTTCAGAAAATGATCTAAACTTCTAAAATTCATAGAAATTCAACCGTAACTCCAAATTAAATAATTTATGTATGAAAAATGATCAGAAAAATCCAATCTATCCATCTGTATCATTTTCATGCATGTTTGAACAACTTAAATCTGCTGTATACAACAATTTGAATAAATGGCATTTGAAATGCCTCATGTGGAGTTTGAATTTGAACCTAGGGTTCAAACCAACTTCGTTTAACTTGCTGCTAGTTGCATTAGCTCAAAACCATAGCATATTGCCATGTCATGATCATGCATCATATTGTGGCATTGCATTGATTGTGTTCTTTCTCAGTTGCCGGTGTTTGTCCCCTCTCAGTAGACAACGTACCGACGATGAGTTTGATGACACCGATGAAGAGCTATAATATCTTCAGGAGTGTCAGGCAAGCAAAACCCCCTTGTTCATTCTGATGCAATCCCACTCTCTCGCTCCTGCTCTCTTTTACTGCATTAGGACAACAACGATTCATCTGTTACTTGTCATGTAGCTGAACCCCTTTATCCTCTCTGCATGACCTGTCATTCCACAAGAATTAGATGAAACCCACTAGCATGAGTAGGAGTTGTTTGAGCCCTGTTGTGCCTACTCATTCATGCTTGTTTGTCATGCCTGCCATCGCTTAGAGTTGAGTCAGGTCCGATTCATCGGGATGAATCGGAGGTGTGTGAACATGTCCCATCGTGTCTCGAGCTAAGTGTGTGAACACGATTTGGTAAAGGAAGCGGTGAGAGGCCATGTAGGAGTACATGGTGGGTTGTCTCATTGCAGCCGCCCTCGTGAACTGAGTTCTGTGTTTGTGATCCATGACCAGTTACTACCACGCATTGGAATGCTTAAGTGCCCTCTCGACTTCTTAACCATCCTTGTTCTCTGTCCGTGAGTTGCAACTAGTTTCGTGTTTGTAGGATATGTGTTGGAGGTCAGACGTGGCCTGACCCTAGGGGTGGGCTATGATGCGGTAGATACACCGTGGCGGTGTGTACCGATTCGCCTGCTTGGTGTCTCGGGAACCCTGCACACATCGCTCGGGGCCGTTAGTGGAAACCTTGGCGGACTCCTCATGGATGGAACCCGAATAGGCGATAAACCCGACTAGAGACTTGAGTGTTTAGGTAGGTCGTGGCCGACACCCTCGCTGGGCTTCTTGTTGAAGGTTGCCGAGTACATATCGTGTAAACGGCGATAAGTGGTGAGAGCATGTGTGAAGAAGTACACCCCTGCAGGGTTAGTATCATCTATTTGAATAGCCGTGTCCGCGGTAAAGGACTTCTGGGTTGCCTATAACAGTTCATAGACAAGTGAAAGTGGATACTCTAAAATGTGCAAGATAAGCGTGAGTGCTATGGATGGCATTCTCGTAGGGAGACGGGAGCGGGTCCATAGTGGTGTATTGATATGGTGAATATGTGGACTCGTGCGCCACCTCAAAAGAGTTACTTGCAAATGTAGTTCAGATAGCCACCGAGTCAAAGCTGGCTTGTCAGCAGTCAAATTCCACCAACCCCTTTGTTGATAATGATGCATATGTAGATAGTTCTGATGTAAGTCTTGCCGAGTACGCTTGTACTCACGCTTGCTTATTTTATGTTTTGCGAGAGACGCCACCTCGCTTAGTAGTTCCACATGGACTTCGACGCTTAGCTTGTTACCTCAGCCACGATCTTGTGCCCTCGGCAGATCTCGTAGATAGTCGTGCTTCTCAGCCTTTTTCATTTGTAGATGTCTGTACTCGGACATGTTAAGCTTCCGCTTGTGCTTTGACTTGTATGTTTCGAGTGTTGGGTCATGAGACCCATGTTTGTAATATCTCGCTCCTTGGAGCCTAATGAATAAATATTTGAGTCGAGAGTTATGTTGTGATGCCATGTTGTATTTACACATATTGAGCATATTGTGTGTATGTTTGAAATGCTTGGTATGTGTGGGATCCGACAATCTAGTTGTTTATCCTTGGCAGCCTCTCATATGGGGAAATGTAGTCTAGTGCTTCCTGAGCGATAGTAGTCCGCTACAAAGACGGTTCACCGGAGTCCTCGCTAGCCCAAAGACTACTGCTTTGGACACTTGATCGGCCGGGCATGTGTTTCACTTCGCCTTATGTTCCGTTCCTTCGGGAAATGTCACGCGGTGACATCCGGAGTCCTGCCTAGCCTACTACAGCCCGGTTAATGGAGTCCTGTTAGCCCAGTGCTACAGCCCGGATTCATACGTTGATGACCGACATGTTCGATGTGAATCATGTATGCCTGTCCCCATGGGTTAGCGCCGCTTTGGGTTCACAACTAGCCATCTTGGCTCGGGTTCTCTATCATGTGGATGCTAGCGACACTATCATATACGTGAGCCAAAAGGCACAAACGGTCCCGGGCCATGGTAAGGCGACACCCGTGGGAATACCGTGCGTGAGGCCGCAAAGTGATATGAGGTGTTACCGGCTAGGTCAACGTGACTTGGAATCGGGGTCCTGACAATATGTGGCAAAGCATGCACAACCAATTCTAGCATCTATCAAACAATTGGCGATGACTAGGTCATCTATATATGAGTATATTGACTTAGGAGTCAAATGATAAATATTTGATCATAGGTCATACTCATCGTTTAAGCTCAAGTGGGGTTACCACTTTTACATAATGCATTGATGTGTTCACACCATTAGAGTTGCTTTGACCCAATTCTTAGAGTTAAGCTCCCCCTAGATGTGAGATCCCCCCTTAGAGGGATGAACTAACCTTGGGTTTTGTCGATGATGACTTCATGTAGGTGTTGAAGATGTGGATGCTCAATGTTGATGTAGATCAATTGGAGCAATCCTTTGGAGTGAGTTGCACTTTCAACTTGCCTACATGGGTTAGTCCCACAAGGAACAAACAAGAATATCCA
This sequence comes from Aegilops bicornis, assembly GCA_021605145.1. NCBI lineage: Eukaryota > Viridiplantae > Streptophyta > Magnoliopsida > Poales > Poaceae > Aegilops > Aegilops bicornis. Next base: position 201,357,082 of record CM038670.1, read on the forward strand.
TAGACATAGAGTGATGCACACACAAGATGATGTCCATGAAATCATTAGGTTACCTTGTCCCTTGCCTTACCAACATGAGGGTTTGTGACTCCTTGAACTAGTGCAAGATGTGGAAGTTGATTGCACTTGTCCTTGCCATAATGATATGTGTGAAGAATGTTGGCGGAGTCACCCTCAAGAACTCTCTAGTTCTTCTTCTTCGGGATCCACATCATCTTGATGGGAATCCTTGGAGTTGTAGTTGTACTTGCTGAAGTGGAACTTGACGTAGTCTTGGGAATCCACTTGAACGAGGCCTTAGGTGCTTCTTCAAATGCATCAATCTCTTCTTGAAGCTTGTCCTTGCCTTTGTTCTTGTGGTCTTGTGGTGGAAGATCATCTTGTTCTTGTGTTCCCTTGAAGGAAGTAGGATCATACTTCTCTTGTTGAGGAACAGACTTCGTCTTGGGGTATTGATCTTCTTCCCACTCAACTCCATTGGCATTGAACTTTTGTTCAAAACCAACACCTTGATTCTTCCGGTGTCTTCCTTGCTTATGCATAATTTCCTCGAATTGCTTACTCCCGCAAGGCTCTTGTAAACACCTTTCTCTATAATTCCCTTCAATAAGCTATTTTCTTGCTCAAGTGTAACTTGGCTAAGAGAATCATTAGTGGAATCAAGAGAACTACTAGAAGCAACAATATTGGATTTGACATTACTATTGTTACTACTAGAGGAAGTATCTTTCTTGTACTTGTTACTAGACTTGACTTGAGGCATGTAAGTAGATAGGAGTAAACGCTTGGCAATGTAAGAAGAACTTTTCTTACGGAGATCATCATTGATTGCTTTTAAGAACTCATGCTCTTGCTCAAGATTGAGCTTTTCAAAGCGTAACTTCTCATGATCCCTTAAAAAAGTTCTCGATGATCTTCGAAGATAGTTTCATGAGCCAACTTAAGAGTGTTTAGTTCTTTAGTTAGAATCTCAATCTTCTCCTTATCATTGTCATTTGTTTTATCTTGATTAGCATGATTAATTGACGTTTCATCATAGTATTCATCACTAGAGTTGTCAACAAGTAAATCATCATCCACAAGCAAGTCATCTTCATCACTATTGAAATCAACATACTCGTGGATGTGTTACCTTTGGACCTTTGGGCATGAAGTATCTTCCAATTCCTTCATTTGGTGAATCAAATATGTCGTAGGAGTTGGTTGACACAAGTGCTAGACCGGCAACACCTTCATCTTGAGTATATTCGGAGTCAGAGTGATAGCTTCTCTCGGAGTGTTTGTCGGAGTCAGAGCCGGATACCCATTCACCATCATGAGCTTGATGTCTTCATTTTGTGTAGCTCTTTGATGACTTGTCCCTCCTTTCCGAATCCTTGCTTCTCCGTGAGGATTTTCGTTCATAACGATCATCTCTACTCCTCCTCTCTCTTGGGTGAATCTTCTCTTTTGCTTCTTCTTTTTGGAGAATCTTCTCTTCTTTTGTAGGGTGCCGTACACTCATTGGAATAGTGTCCAGGCCTCCCACAGTTGTAGCAATTGCGCTCTCGACTAGAAGATCTTTTGTCATGATAAGACCTTGACTTGGAGCTTCTTTCTTTGCTTCTACTCTTGTAGAATTTGTTGAAGTTCTTCACCATTAAGCTCAATTCTTCATTGAAGGTTTTTTTCTCACTTGATGATGTGGGGGCTTCACTTGAGGCTTTGTAAGCACCACTCGACTTGTTGTGAAGTTCCTCCTTATCCTTGATGAGCAACAATTCTTACAATGACTTCCGTTGGCTTGAGATCTTTGTAGTTTGGCATCATTTGGATCAATGTGCACATGGTATCATACTTTCCATCCAATGCTCTTAGGATCTTCTTGATGATGAATCTGACGGTCATCTCTTCACTCCCTAAGCCGGCAATCTCATTTGTAATAAGAGCAAGCCTAGAGTACATTCCAAATGACACCTTCACCATCCTTCATTTTGAACTTGTCAAGCTGACTTTGGAGCACATCCAACTTGGATTCCTTGACGGATTCGGTACCTTCATGCATATCAATCAAAGTATCCCAAATTCCTTTTGCATTCTCAAGACGGCTGATTTTGTTGAATTCTTCGGGGCACAATCCGTTGAAGATGATATCACAAGGTTGAGCGTTGTATTGCAACATCTTCAATTCTTCCGCATTGGCTTCACGGTTCGGCTCTCTCCCATCAAAGAATTCACCTTGCAAGCCAATACAAATAATTGCCCAAACGGCGGGGTTATGTCCGATAATATGCATTTTCATCTTATGCTTCCAACTAGCAAAGTTAGTACCATCAAAGTAAGGACCTCTACGGTGATAATTTCTCGCTAGACGCCATACTCTCCTAGGTTGTGAAACCAAGGCTATGACCTCCAAAAGCTATGGAAATTAAAGCAAATGGAGACCAAAGCTCGATACCACTTGTAGGACCTTGAAGTATGTCTAGAGTGGGGGATTAGACTACTTGACCAATTAAAAACTTAACCTTTTCCCAATTTTAGAGTTTGACAGATTTTAGCTATCTTAGGACAAGTCAAGCAATCATCACACAAATCAAGCAAGCATGCAAAGAGTATATAGGCAGCGGAAATTAAAGCATGCAACTTGCAAGAAAGTAAAGGGAAGGGTTTGGAGGATTCAAACGCAATTGGAGACACGGATGCTTTTGGCGTGGTTCCGATAGGTGGTGCTATCGTACCTCCACGTTGATGGAGACTTCAACCCACGAAGGGTAACGGTTATGCCGAGTCCACGGAGGGCTCCACCCACGAAGGGTCCACGAAGAAGCAACCTTGTCTATCCCACCATGGCCGCCGCCCACGAAGGACTTGCCTCACTAGCGGTAGATCTTCACGAAGTAGGCGATCTCCTTGCCCTTACAAACTCCTTGGTTCAACTCCACAATCTTGTCGGAGGCTCCCAAGTGACACCTAGCCAATCTAGGAGACACCACTCTCCAAGAAGTAACAAATGGTGTGTTGATGATGAACTCCTTGCTCTTGTGCTTCAAATGACAATCTCCCCAACACTCAACTCTCTCTCATAGGATTTGGATCTGGTGGAAAGAGGGTTTGAGTGGAAAGCAACTTGGGGAAGGCTAGAGATCAAGATTCATATGGTAGGAATGGAATATCTTGGCCTCAACACATGAGTAGGTAGTTCTTTCTCAGAAATGGTAAGTTGGAAGTGTAGGTTTGTTTTGATGGCTCTCTCCATGAATGAAGAGGAGGTGGAGGGGTATATATAGCCTCCACACAAAATCTAACCGTTACACACAATTTACCAAACTCGGTGGGACCGATTCAACGGACTCGGTCGGACCGATTTAGTAAACCTAGTGACCGTTAGTGATTTTCGGTGGGACTGACATGCAACTCGGTGAGACCGATTCGGTTAGAGTTAGGGCATAACGTATTCTCGGTGAGACCGATTACACAAACTCGGTGAGACCGATTTTGGTAATAAGCTTTCCTTAGAGTTGGTCAGGTAAACTCGGTGGGACCGATTTGCTCTTTTTGGTGAGACCGAAATGTTACAAAAGGGAAACAGAGAGTTTACATTGCAATCTTGGTGGGACCGACCGCTCACTTCGGTTAGACCGAAACGTTACGAAGGGAAACAGAGAGATTACAATCCCATCTCGGTGAGACTGAGATCCCTATTGGGACGACCGATTTGCCTAGGGTTTGTGGCAGTGGCTTTGACTTTTGAAATCGGTGGCGCCGGGTAGGAAGATTCGGTGTGACCGATTTTGGCTTAGGGTTTAGGTCATATGTGGATGTGAGAAAGTAGCTGAGGGTTTTGGAGCATATCACTAAGCACATGAAGCAAGAGGCTCATTAAGCAACACCTCATCCCTCCTTGATAGTATTGGCTTTTCCTATAGACTCAATGTGATCTTGGATCACTAAAATATAAAATGAAGAGTCTTGAGCTTTTGAGCTTGAGCCAATCCTTTGTCCTTAGTATTTTGAGGATCCACTTTCATCATCCATGCCATGCCATTCATTGAGCTTTCCTGAAATAATAGTCTTGGAATAGCATTAGCTCAATGAGCTATATGTTGTTATGAATTACCAAAACCACCTACGGATAGTTGCACTTTCACTATTCGAATAGATATAACCTCTGCAGAGGGTGTACTCTTTACCCACGAGTAACGGATTCCTTTAGTCCATCGGGACTAATTCCATTTACGGACTTTTAATTGAAAACACACCTGACCCGCACACACCAGCTTAACTTACCGGTGTCTGGAATCACCCATGACACATGTTAAGCAAAACTCTAAGTGGGGAGGCTACAACCTCGATTAGCATGGGATCAAATTTCTACAAGGCGCTACTAAGGGTGCCGCCTCTCGGTCCCAACCGAAACACCCATGCCCCGGACCAAGTGGCATGCCTACCGGATGCAGCCGTATCTTCCACCATGGCCTCTCAGACGGTGTAAAGCAAGATAGGGGTTGACATCTTACTGAACCGTACCCTACCTGCGGCAGGGACAAGTGGTAGTATGAAACAAGCTTGGGGGTTACTGGATCAAGACTCGATCTATGGTCGACTCATGAGGTTTAAGTATTCCCTACATGATTAGCATAACAAGTATATTTCAACCAATGCATGTAATCACCACTCATCAGACCTCATCATGCCATACCGGACACAACCGTCTCGACGAGGAACTAGAGACAAGCTCGTGTCTACCCAAGACAGAGACTTTCCAGCTTCCTTCAGGTAGGCATGGAAGGCATAGGGGGGTGATTACTATCACAAGCATATTCATTTCCAACAGCAAATAATCTTCATTATGCACTCATGTGTATGATCATATCATCACATAAAATAACGAATGCTCCATGTCAAGGTGGTGTTGTAGCCGTATCAAACAACACACAAAATTAATATGTCAGGGTTCAGAATGCTTGCCTTCAAGAGTATGCAAGTGGGAGTGCACTTTTTGGAAGTTGCTTCCTTCTTCAAAAATCCTATTTTGAGAAAATTCAAATTAACACATAGTTTCAAAACAGTACCAAAAAGTTGTTTGGAAAATTTTCAAATAAATATGAAAATAAACTAGACGGAATTTGAGAAGCAACAGAAAAAGAATCAAGTCAATTGGACTTATATTTAAAAAGTTATAGCCAATCAAAGATTAGTCAAAATTTTGTTTTTTAAAATAAACTGAAAAAAAGAAAAACATTTCGAATAAAAATACGGAGGAACCATACTTCTGGGTTCACTCTTTCACTTAAACCGCGCGGGCCGGCGCGGAGTTAGTGACAGTGGGTCCCTTGGGCCCACTGGTCAGGTTTGACCAGTCGCCCGCGCCTCCTTCCTCCTCTGTCTGAGCGGTGGCGGGGCTCCGGCGATCGCCGTCGACGAACCGCGGCTTCCCACGGGGTCGACGAACCGCGGCTTCCCACTGGATGGACGGCGGTCCTCCCAGTGGTCGAACGGCTGGCGGGGACGAAGGGAGTCACCGGCGGCGAGCTCCGCGGCGGACGGTGGCTTCGGGAGGATTGGGGCTTTGGGCTACGGTGGCTCCCGGTCGAGGCTGAGGTGTTGGGTGGCTCCGCAAGATCGAGGGGAAGAGGATGGGAGCACTGGATGGACGGGGGCTCGCCATGCATTTAACGGGATCGGAGGGCGGCGGCGGCCGAACTGGCCGGAGATGGGGGAGACAGCCTCCCTCCGTCGATTGCTGGCTGTGGGGGCACTAGGGGGATGGTAGGAGGTCGCCTGAGGGTCTGGTCGACCTCGGGGATCCTTTTTATAGGCGGCCGAGGTCGGTTCGACGGCAGCCGAGGATAGGAACGGTGAACCGCTGTTCTGTAGCCAGGGGGCGCGTGGCGATGGCTGGCGGGGTCTGGCAGGGCGAGGGGGATGAGCTCGAGCTGTTCAGGCGAGCCGGGCGCGCCGGGTCAGGAGCGCGCGCCGGCCCATGGCAGAGGCTGTTGGAGCGGCGGTGGCGTCTTGCGGTGGTGGCGCTGTAGGGTGCCAGGAGGGGGGCCAGGGCGGCTCTGCGACGAGGGAGGGGTCGGGCGCGATGGCTGGGTGCGGGCACGGATCAGAACGAACGTGGGGAGGCGGCAACGAGACGCGGCGACTCGGGCGCACCCACGTGCAAAACGTGCGCTCTGGCCGCGCCCAGAGCACGCATGCGAGGTGTTCGGCAAAATGCCAAAGCCTGCCAGGGGGCTCTAATCCACATGAGGTTTAGCAGGGTGGGGCTATAGACTACGGTAGAGCCCTGAGACATGCTGTTTAGGCAAGTAAGCATGTTCAAAAAGCAAACTAGGTTTCATGCCAATTATTTTCATGAACCCCAGGTGTTCGACAGAATGCTATGGTCATCTAGGCATCTCCTGGGGTGGCCAGAAACTCCAGATTATAGCCTCTTGAGGTACAAGTGATGATGGCAAGGTTATTTGGGCAAAACCAGAAACTTGTTAGTGCAAGTTTTTGAGAAAACCAAATCTGGACAGAAAATAAAGACTATCATTGCATGGACCAAAAATACCCTAATGGGTCCACTCCCATGGACTTAAGGGTTTTGCAGGGTGGTCTATAAGCAGGAGAAAGATCATGGGCACTAGAGCAAAATAAAATAGGGTAGTAGGAAATGCCAAACTGGACCCGAGAGAAAAAGAGGATGATTTGCTCAAATTTTTCAAAGAACACCAGTGGGTTTTTGCACAAAGTTGAATTATATATTCCTACTGACATCCCCTAATTTTGGTGGAAGTTTTAAAGGAATATTTAAATAGGTTGTAGTGCAAAAGTGCAAACTGGACCAGATTTGAAAACTTGGGGTAGAGCTCAAAATCTCCAAATGACTAAAGATATTTTTGCATAAAAGTGATTTAGGAACATCACGTGTCATCCCCAAATTTTGGTGGGATTTTTAAATAAATTTATCAAAGGGTTGTAGTGCAAAAGAGGCTCTAAGGCTTATGAGAAACCATTTTCGAAGAATTAAATCTCAGGAAAAATAATTGTAGAAATAATTCCACTGATAAACGAAATGTTTCTAGAGGGGGTATACAAGTCCAACAACATTTGAAAAGTTTTTACTTTGGGTGGAAACTCCACAACTCAGAAGAAAAGAGTGGTTCTGAATCAAAGAAAAATCCGGAAAATGAATTAATTTACCAAGGCAAAATTTTAAATCAATAAATCATCGTTACGTTTTTGGGGTGTTACAACACTACCCGCCTTATGAAAAAATATCGTCCTCGAGATTTGCTAAGGGTTGTTTTGAAAATATTACTCCTATTAGCTGAAACCAAACAGTTTACTCATAGCACAAACTTAGGGTACAACACATAAGCTGCAACACATAAATAAATGCTGGGGCAATAAACATAGTAGTGATGTCTATAATGAAAACGGTAAATGGACAGGGTCCTGAGAAAACGTCTCTGGTATTGGGGCACACTCCTCTTGTATCAGGGGAAGCGGGTTGACTAGTCGGTGAATGCGTCTCTCCTGGTTGGGCCTCAGTGGTCTGCCGATGGCGATCCGAGGATTTAAATCAGCGAGGCTCTGGAGATAACCCATTACTCATTTGGGTTAAACGCTCTTGAGCGATAACGCATTTGGCAAGGTTGGCCAAGATCGGTCTCTCTCAATTTGTCCACCGGGGAAAGATGCTACTTCTCCGGGTGCCGCACGACTCGGGAAGTAATAATACCCTCGTTCGCTGGCATAGGGTACCGCGAATCAAAGGCGAGCAAGTGCTTCGTACGCGGCAGCTTCTATGGCCATATGGGGAGTCGGCATAGATTTCCCCACGAAGGAGACTTCCGTTGGGTCTTGGTTTGGGTTTGCGGGAGGGATGTGCACCACTGCCCAATATTTCGAGGTGGATGGAGTGATCCTCGATTTGAGCAACTCATACCGGGTGGTTGGATAGAACTCATGGTATCAAGGGTAAAGTCCCACAATATTTTAACAAAACTACCTGGGGTGGCATCTGGGGTTCTCAGATAAATACTAGGGCTCGGCATGGCAAGGAATGGCTGTGAGAGTTATGCACAAGGTGAGGGGTACTTGGCAAGGTCACGAGGGGGTCTTTTATATAGCATCTGGGCTGGGTCATTAATCGTGGTGAGGGGTAACTAGTTTGTCGGTTCTGCTCTATGGGATCAGGGTCAATGCCACAAATACACATATCTCGCAAAAGTGACGTATTACTGTGGGTGTCGTCGGGGTTGGATTTTGGTAGTTACGCCTGGAATGCAATCGTACACCAACATACTTATGCATGGCTACTATTTAAAATAGGGGCGCACAAGCAAACAGCATTTAATTAAGGCGATACAGGATCACACAATTACAGGGCGTGGACATACTAAGACTCGGTACTACTCGAGTGACTTTAATCTACCTCGTTTATATCTAAGCGGGCATGCCTTGTGGACGTCGAGGCTTCTCCACGGGTTTCACCGTCGGGGTTAGCTGGATGGAGTTGAGGGGCTGCAGGGTCGGGGTAGCGATGATGACCATCGCGGGGGTTGTTGGCCACAATCCCGTTGGAGCGTGTTCCCAAAAGGCGACGAAGCACTTCTGGGGACACCAAAGTATTTTGGTCGATGGCTGGGGCAGACCTCAAGGACTCGATCGGTTGTCCGAATAGCACGACTGGGTTGTCAGCGTCGGGCTCATATTCTCCTCTTGTTGGGGCTCGGCGAACTAGTTCTCCACGAGCTGCAATCAGATCAAGGGTGATTTGATCGAACAGTCCCTCTAGTGCACTTACATAGCGCACCAGATGCAACAATGCAGGATCCGTCTTGTGATCTCCGTTGGCAACCTAGGGTGGCCTACCATACCCGTCACGACTGGGGTAGTAGTAGAACAAGCGACAGTTAACTCTGGCGACAAGTGCCGAAGTTGAACTATAGCCTCTCGAGCAGCTAGTTGGATGGCTTGTGGCTCAAAGGAAGTTGTCCTTCCGGTGAACCTGCAGGGGCGTTCTGGCGATAGACCCATACCATAGACGTGTACTGTGGCCCAGAATTGACGGCTCTCACCGCTCATGGGCCCTTGATACACAACATATTCTGGGGGCTCTTCTAATGCAAAGGCACGGCGGGTGAGGTTCGCTAGCACGGTCACAAAACCTCCAAGGTTGGTTGTTGTGGTCTCATTGTGCACAATAGGGCCAGGCATTATAGCTCGGTTTGGGGAAGAGGTTGTGCTATGCTGGGTTGAGGCTAGCGTGCCCTTTTTATAGAAAAAGGGGACGGAGTCTTCCTTCGTGACGCTATGTAAAGACACTATGCAGTGTGTCGGTCATCGACGCTGCGTGATCGGCAGGTTAGGCTGATAGGTTAGGCACCGATCGCCAAAAGGTGTCGGGTCACCGTGTGTGGCTATCTTACATGAGAAGCTTGGTCAAGTTAGGTTAAGGTCCGTGGGTTGGTTAACCTAGGTTTTTCGACCGCTAAGATAGGATTAGCCAATGGTCAGCCTGGCTCAGATACCAAGGTTGTCAGGGCCGGATTTTTGGGATATCTATTTCCCAGTAAATGGTCCTTGTGCTCACCAGCCCTGTGATTACAAGTAATGATGAGGCACCAACTTGATACAGAAATTCCAAGAAAAATACAAAATATGAAGTACAAGACCATTCTGGCCTATGAATACAACAAATGGTTTCTAGTGGCTGATGGCGGAAGCGGTTTGTGGTCCTTCAGCGTCTATGGGACTCCATTTCCCACAGGTACAGCTGACCTGGATAACTCCTATCTTCGCGAGGCTGCTATCACCATTGCTTAGGTTCCGGGGCTGTCATCGCGACGCTCCTCTCCATGCAAGAAATCTAGCCAAGACAATAGCCAGGGACAAGCTAGTGAGTACTTTGAATGTACTCGCAAACATTATGAACACTAGTATAATATAACAAATGATAATCATGCTCCGAATTATTCTATGATCACAACGTCAGCCACGAAATAAAAATCCATGATGCACGCAAGCAGGTTGTTCATATAAAACATGAATATGCAATCAGAGAGTAGAAATAGAATGCACCGATCGGGTGTCTGAAGCGACGCCTCGAAAGGACAATAACATAAAGTATGCCTTAGTCGAGCGTCTGAGCGACACCACATAAAGGACTTATAAGTGAAATAAGTAACAAACATGCCACAGTCGGGCGTCTGTGGGACACCACATAAAGGGCTCATAAAGTAAATGAATAACAAGCAAGCCACAGTTGGGCGTCTCAGCGACACCACATAAAGGGCTTATAAGTGAAATAAATAACAAGTATGCCACAATCGGGCGTCTCAGCGACACCACATAAAGGGCTTATAAGTGAAATAAATAACAAGTATGCCACGCTTAGGCGCCTCAAATGACACCACATAAAGGGCTTATAAGAGGATAGTCACGGTGAATATCCAGGAGGCGTAACCTTCGAGGATACTCAATAATTCAAATAATATAAAGGGTTAGTCCATAATAATAATAATCATAATCATCATAAGTCACAAGTCATGATCCATGTTCTGGTTTAGTAGTATCTCCTCCGAAGACCGACACTAAGACTTACACTTGACCCATCCCAGACTGTAGTCCTTAACCATGGACACAGCTATTCGAATAGATATAACCTCTACAGAGGGTGTACTCTTTACCCACGAGCAACGAATTACTTTAGTCCATCGGGACTAATTCCATTTACGGTCTTTTAATTGAAAACACACCGACCAAGACACACCGGCTTAACTTACGGTGTCCGGAATCACCCACGACACCTGTTAAGCAAAACTCTAAGTGGGGAGGCTATAACCTCGATTAGCATGGGATCAAATTTATACCACGTGCTACTAAGGGGTGCCCCCTCTCGGTCCCAACCGGAAACACCCATGCCCCCGGACCAAGTGGCATGCCTACCGGATGCAGCCGGTATCTTCCACCATGGACTCTCTGTATGGTGTGTGCCAAGAAAGGGATTGACAACTTACTGAACTGTACCCTACCTGCGGCAGGGACAAGTGGTAGTACGAAACAAGTATGAGGGTTACTGGAACAAGACCCGATCTATGGTCGACTCAGAAGGTTTAAGTATTCCCTGCATGATTAGCATAACAAGTATATTTCAACCAATGGACAGAATCACCACACATCATACCTCATCATGCCATACCGGACACAACCGTCTCGACGAGGAACTAGAGAAAAGCTCGTGTCTACCCAAGACAGAGACTTTCTCGGCTTCCTTCCGGTAGGCATGGAAGGCATACAGGGGTGATTACTATCACAAGCATATCCATTTCCAACAGCAAAGAATCTTCATTATGCACTCATGCGTATGATCATATCATCACATAAAATAACGAATGCTCCATGTCAAGGTGGTGTTGTAGCCGTATCAAACAACACACAAAATTATTATGCCAGGGTTCAAAATGCTTGCCTTCAAGAGTATGCAAGTGGGAGTGCACTTTTTGAAAGTTGATTCCTTCTTCAAAAGTCCTATTTTGAGAAAAAACAAATTAACACATAGTTTCAAAACAGTACAAAAAAGTTGTTTGGAAAATTTTCAAATAAATATGAAAATAAACTAGACAGAATTTGAGAAACAACAGAAAAATAATCAAGTCAATTGGACTTATATTTAAAAAGTTATAGCCAGTCAAAGATTAGTCAAAATTCTGTTTTTTAAAATAAACTGAAAAAAGAAAAACATTTCGCATAAAAATACGGAGGAGGCGTACTTCTGGGTTTACGCTTTCACTTAAACCACGCGGGCCAGCGCGGGGTCAGTGACAGTGGGTCCCTTGGGCCCACTGGTCAGGTTTGACCAGTCGCCCGCGCCTCCTTCCTCCTCTGTCCGAGCGGTGGCGGGGCTCCGGCGATCGCCGTCGACGAACCGCGGCTCCCCACGGGGTTCCGAGGGCAGGGATAGATCCGCCAGTCCCGGGCGGTCCTCCCAGTGGTCGAACGGCTGGCGGGGACGAAGGGAGTCACCGGCGGCGAGCTCTGCGACAGACGGTGGCTTCGGGAGGATTGGGGCTTTGGGCTACGGTGGCTCCCGGTCGAGGCTAAGGTGTTGGGTGGCTCTGCAAGATCGAGGGGAATAGGATGGGAGCATTGGATGGATGGGAGGCTCTGCTTGCGACGAACGGGACCGGAGGGCGGCGGCGGCCGAACTGGCCGGAGACGGGGGAGACGGCCTCCCTCCGCCGATTGCTGGCTGTGGGGGCACTAGGGGGATGGTAGGAGGTCGCCTGAGGGTCTGGTTGAGCGCGGGGCTCCTTTTTATAGGGGGCCGAGGTCTGTTCGACGGCGGCCGAGGATAGGAATGGTGAACCGCCGTTCTGTAGCCAGGGGGCGCGTGGCGATGGCTGGCGGGGTCTGGCAGGGCGAGGGGATGAGCTCGAGCTGTTCAGGGGCGAGCCGGGCGCGTCAGCCGGGCGGAGCCTGCCCATGGCGTAGGCTGCTTGAGCGGCGGTGGCGGCTTGCGGTGGTGGCGCTGTAGGGTGCCAGGAGGGGGGCCAGGGCGGCTCTACGACGAGGGAGGAGTCGGGTGTGATAGCTGGGGGCGGGCACGGATCAGAACGAACGCGGGGAGGCGGCAACGAGACGCGGCGACTCGGGCGCACCCACATGCAAAACGCGCGCTCTGGCCGCGCCCAGAGCACGCACGCGAGGTGTTCGGCAAAATGCCAAAGCCTGCCAGGGGGCTCTAATCCACATGAGGTTTAGCAGGGTGGGGCTATAGACTAGGGTAGAGCCCTGAGACATGCTGTTTAGGCAAAGTAAGCATGTTCAAAAAGCAAACTAGGTTTCATGTCAATTCTGTTCATGAACCCAAGGTGTTCGATAGAATGTTATGGTCATCAAGGCATCTTCTGGGGTGGCCAAAAACTTCAGATCATAGCCTCTTGAGGTACAAGTGATGATGACAAGGTTATTTGGGCAAAACCAGAAACTTGTTAGTGCAAGTTTTTGAGAAAACCAAATCTGGATAGAAAATAAAGACTATCATTGGATGGACCAAAAATACCCCAATGGGTCCAGTCCCCTGGACTTAAGGGTTTTGCAGGGTGGTCTATAAGCAGGAGAAAGATCATGGGCACTAGAGCAAAATAAAATAGGGTTGCAGTAGGAAATGTCAAACTGGACCAGAGAGCAAAAGAGGATGATTTGCTCAAATTTTTCAAAGAACACCAGTGGGTTTTTGCACAAAGTTGAATTATATATTCTTACTGACATCCCCTAATTTTGGTGGAAGTTTTAAAGGAATATTTAAATAGGTTGTAGTGCAAAAGTGCAAACTGGACCAGATTTGAAAACTTGGGGTAGAGCTCAAAATCTCCTAATGCCTAAAGATATTTTTGCATAAAAGTGATTTAGGAACATCACATGTAATCCCCAAATTTTGGTGGGATTTTTAAATAAATTTATCAAAGGGTTGTAGTGCAAAAGAGGCTCTAAGGCTTATGAGAAACCATTTTCAAAGAATTAAAGCTCAGGAAAAATAATTATAGAAATAATTCCACTGATAAAAGAAATGTTTCTAGAGGGGGTATACATGTCCAACAACATTTGAAAAGTTTTTACTTGGGGTGGAAACTCCACAACTCAGAAGAAAAGAGTGGTTCTGAATCAAAGAAAAATCCGGAAAATGAAAATTTTAATTTACCAAGGCAAAATTTTAAATCAATAAATCATGGTTAAATTTTTGGGGTGTTAGAAATATTATGCTAAGAAATGTGTTCAATCTCAGAATGAAGCCTTGAAGAGAAAAGCACTTGGGCGTCCAGGCATTGACCCCAAGTTGGCCGCTAAGAAGAAGAAGCCAACACAAGCTGAAGTTGAGGCTCCAAGGCAGGAAAGGCCAAGCATTGTCTTCCCTGCCAGCATGACTGGCTTGAAGTCTAAGGTGCCATCTACTGCTTCCTAAAGGAAGAAGATAAAGCAAGTAGAGGCCGAAGCCAAGAAGCGCAAGCATCAAGAAGCCTCTGAAAAGGTTGAAGACAAAGCCTTCTAAGCTTCAAGAAGGGCGCAAGCACCACCTGCCTCATCTACTCCTGAAGAGTTGCTACTGGTTTAGCCCATCTCAGTTGCCCTTCCAGCCTCCTCCAACCGCGAACATCGTCTTGTTGTTCATGAGCCTGCTACCACAGAGGCTCATGAATCTGAAGAGATCCCAGCTGCTGACACCATCGCAGCTGAAGACATTGGTTGTGAAGGCAATGTTGATGATGATGAAGTCCTTCCTCAAGTCCACCAGATCATGCCAAAACTGGTATCATCGCCTGCTCCCACGATAAGTGAACAGATTAGTATTGGCGGTCCCACGACGCCAATCACTCAAGATGATTTCTAGGAAGAGCAACACCCCAACACCCTGCTCCATGAAGTCATTCCGCGCACTCCACCAGCTCAAGTCACTACTCCAGTGCTTGAGACTCCCTAAGAAACCGCCGAAGAAATGGAGAAGACTACTCCCTCACCGTAGGCATCACCCTCTTTTCGAAGACTTCACCGAGGCCCAAGGCAAACGGTCTCCATGTACAACATTCCTAAAGAGGATGTGCATGCCACAAGTTCAGTAGCACGTCAAGTGTTCCCTAAAGCCATCCCGTCAGAAATTGCTCAAGAGTCTGAAGCCAAAGAGGCTGAAGATATTCTGCCTACATTAGCCAAGGAAAGAGAAGAAGAAGAAGAAGAAGAACAACAACAAGTTGTTATTTCCCCTACTGAACCAAGTGTGATTTCCGATGTGATCGCGGCCCCACCCCCCCGCTATTGAAGCTCCCTGCCAAGCGGATGATGTTGTTGCTGCCACTCATCCTGAAGCCAATGGCGTCGTCATGGCTGAAGACAATGTGCAGCCTGAAGCCACTCTTCAGTATGAAGCCCTTGATGCCACAGAAGACATTCAACCCTCCACCTCAGATGTGGCTGCTGCTCCACCTGTACCTCACACTATGGAAAGGGCCTTCAATCATGAAGGTGAGTTGATTAGTTTCAGATGGCCTATTATGACACCTCCTGAAACTCCTGGTCCCCAATATGACTACCATATCGAGCAAAGGCCTCAGACGCAGAAGCCAAAGCCAAGAATGCCAAGGCTTCCTAGTGTTGTCACCACTGAGGGCTCATTCAGTGTCTTAAGCTTCCGAGAGCACAACACATTCTTTGACAAGGCCAAGAATCCCTACAAGAAGCCCAAGATATCTTCTGACAGGTTCTGGAGTCATCAGCAAAGAAGCTATTACTCATGCATCTTGTACAACCAGGACAAAATCTTCCCTCACAAGCGCTTGTGTTGTGATGCCATTGCTGGACTGTCGTGCCTTGAAAAAGCCCTTGACTGCTTTCGTGAAGTTGCCTTGCTCCCTTTTGTCATTGACAAGGAGCACTAGAATGAAGAGCTCTTGATTCAATTTTATGCCACCCTTCATATGTAAGGCTACAACAGGGATCCGAAGACAGGGATCCTTGAGTGGATGTCAGGTGATGTACACCATGAAGCCAAATCCCAAGACATCATCGAGCTTACTTCCCTACCCACTCCTGGTGATCTCTATGAGCCAGGTTGTCAGCGATATGAACACGAACTTGAAAGCATCTTCCAGAAGCCAGAGCCAAACATGAGTCAAATGCTGAGCATGATGAAGCCATTGCCAGTAGAAGCTGAGTACCCCAAGGATTTCTTTGTAAATGACCTCGAGTATCTGCCTCGCACCATATACCATATTCTGAGGCATACTCTATGGCCAATCAAAGGGCACTCTCCTCATGCCAAGATTGAAGGCACCATGAAGACATTGGTCTTCTACATTCTCAATGGCAACCGCTTCAACACTCAAGATTTATTCATCCGTTAGTTGGCAGCTTCAGGCATCGATCTTTTCATGCAATCATGTTGTCTTCCTTCTTGAAGTTGGTATGTCTCATGAAGCCATTTATCCCGATCCTGCCAAGGAACCAGTTCGTGAAGACAATGTTGCATTTCAAAGCTTCTCAGCGCCGCTTGAAGCCATTCATGTGCCAAATCCTAATATTGTTGTTGGTCCTCTCGTCAGTCAGCTTAGGTTGTTGCATCGTGCTCCCACTGATGCAATAGCAAGCACAGTAGCTCAAAGGCCTCAGAAGCATTCTCGAGTTCTAAATGACGGAGAACTTCTTGTTTCTCTTCATCAGAAGTAGGATAGGCATCATGACTAGATGAAGCGTTATATGCAAACTCTTCTTGTGGATGTCAATCATATTCGCAACCTCTCCACCAAGAATTATTTTATTGCTCATGAAGCCTATCGGCGTGCCTGGAAGAGCCTCACTCCGCTATGCTCTGAAGATGACCTCACTGCAGATGGCTTCACAGAAGGATTCAAGTTTGACTCTAGGCCTCCATAGTCAGCAAGTTGGCGTCCTACCCCGTCCATTGAAGATTATGATTACTCATCTTCTGCTCCAACTGTTGTTGCACGAGTCATTGATGAGGAGGACGACACCACTTCACCAGTTATGGATTCACTGCATCATGATTCTGCATCAGGCCCTTTTGCACCGCCCAACTCCAACGTCGACCCAGCTGCCCTACCAACTTCACCAACACCTCCTGGGAACGCTTAGACACTCTATGTCTTCACTCCTTTCATTCCTGGCAAAAGAGGGAGAATCATATGAGTTGATAGTCTTCAAGCGGATCTACATGGGATGGGTGCTTATTTTTGTTAAGTTTTGCAACTCTTGTTCTTGAACTGTTGGTTTTGAGTTGTAACACTTAAGTCTTGATGGTCGTCTGCTACATTTGCTGCTACCTTTCATTGCGATGATAAATACTGCATGAATTCATTCTGCAGACGCCCATTTTTCATTGTGCATGTCATTATCTTCAATACATTTTTTTTGTATTCACGATGAATTGCATTCATGAATTGAAGGAGATCTACACAAAGCAGAACCTGCCATGTGCATTTGCATTCAAAGGCAAATTACTTATATGCACATCTTCAGGGGAGCCCTTTAAACTTCATGAAGCCAATGACCGCGTTCTTTAACTTTCACATATTTTTATCCCCATTGAAAACTTCAACCAGTTTGTCATCAATCACCAAAAATAGGGAGATTGTAAGTGCATCTAGTGCCACCCCTAGTTGGTTTTGGAGTATTGACGACAACCGTGGTTGAGGGACTAATGTGTTTGTGAGAATTGTAGGATAACACGGGTAGAAATCCCTCTTTGTTTCGGTTTACCTACCAGAGATGACCCCTAAAAATGTATGAAGACGTTGAAGACAAAGGTGGTTCATGAAGACATTCACGGCGAAGATAATGACATGTGAATACATTCACTTGAATACAATGGAGTGCGAAGACATAGTTTCTTTCGTAGTTCCATTTTCTTGTTTCTTGAGTTACAGGAACCACCGAACTGTTAAGTGGGTTCCAAGTGAACAGAGTCAGAAAACTGATGTGATGCTCAACCCAAATCCTATGTCTTTGAGTGAAGACAATGAGAGAAAATCTTATCCAGAGTTGGATGAGTCAGCTTTGCTTGTAGCCCAAGTCAAGCTGACGCGTGTGTTTGAAATCCGACCGTTGGACACGTGTCGGTTCCTTAGTGACCCAGGGTCATTTCGGACATATCAGGTCGGGTTGCCTCCTGGCTATAAATAGCCCACCCCTACACCGTAAATTGGTGGCTGCTCATGGTTAGTGCACGGCTTTTGTCGTTTGAGAGCAACCCACCTCCGAAGCCTTCGAGAGAGAATCCTTGCAAGGACAAAATCTAAAACACCCAAAGCCAAAAAGTGTTAGGCATCACTGGAGTCTTTCTGTCCACGTGATCTGAAGACTTATTACACTTGAAGACTGTGTATCTTCCAGTCGGTTAGGCGTCGTGTTCTGAGTATCCAAGAGTCATTGTGGATCGCCGGTGAACAAAGTCTGTGAAGGTTTGGAAGTCTACCTTGAAGACTTACCAGAGTGAGTGGGCGAGGACTAAGTGCCCTTAGCTCAAGGGGAATAAGGTGAAGACGCGGTCTTCTGAGTTCAATCTCACCCTCCCTAACCAGACGTTGAGATGTACAGTTGTCACAGCAACTAGAACTGGTCTACCAAATCCTTGTCTTTGTCAAGCTACTGGTTATGTCCTTTCACCTTTACATTATGTTTAGCTTCGTGAAGTCATTGCTTGCTTGCCCTGTTTGACTTCACTGTGTGAAGATATTCTCCCTAATTGCCTATTTGGCTTCACACTGTCTTCCTATTCTGATCTTGTCTACCTAGCAGCTATTTGTCCTCATACTTACCTTGCAATGTTCCCTTGATTATAGCCTGTCTAGTGTAGTTTATCTTCCGCTGCATACTGTGTAGGCATTGTTTGCTTGTTTGTCTTTGAAGACATTTCATGTCTTGAAGACTTTCATATAAATCGCCTATTCACCCCCCCCCCTCTAGTCGAACTAGCACTTTCAGTTTTATTTTAGAATATTTGAGAATTTACAGGCCAGAGATTAGGGCAAATGGAGCGTCATGGGGCGTCAAGCTCACCCAGTGCACCTACCCCTGGGCGCGCCGCCAGGGCTTGTGCCCCCTTGTGTATCTTCTGGTCTCTCCCCTAAGCTTTTAGGGTCTCTTATGTTCCTCAAAAAATCACTGTAAGGCTTCATCGTGTTTGGACTTCGGTAGGTATGGTTTCTCGGTGAAACAAAAAACATGCAGAAAACAGGAATTGGCATTGGGGCACTAAATTAATAGGTTAGTCAATAAAATGATATAAAATGACATATAAATTATATAATAGTGATAATATAATAGCATGAAACAATAAAAAATATAGATATGTCTTGAGCATAGGCACACTCTGTGTTGATGCTTCAGATGTTCTGACTGGTTTTGCTCGGTATTTCCGACATGATAACATAAGGTTTCCCACGGCGGTTCCAAATGGAATTTTTGGAAGTTCCAATTAATAAGATTTGTGCAACGACTATATCTGGAGCTTTTAGGGGTTTTGAGTTAAAGTGATTCGACAACACCGAGTTGAATCGAAGGTAGATATAGTGGAATCTTTGAAGGATTTTGAGGAGTTTTTAAAATTTGATCTTTAAGCACATGCACAAAAAGGCTCATTACCATATCCTCATCCGTTTTGATAGTATCGCATGCCTATGGACTCAATGTGATCTTTAAATTTTTTAGCAGTCACCTTTCATTATTTTTTGAAATATACTTTGAAGGAGGCATTATTTTCATGAGATATTCAGAAATGAATTACCAAAATCCACTTTGTGATTAGACACACTTTCAGGTTAGTTGAAAGTGCAACTAGTCCCCAGGTGGTTTTGGTAATTCCTAACAACATATAGCTCATTGAACTAATACCCATTCAAGTTTAATATTTCAAAAAGTTCAATGATTGGCATGGCATGGACTAGAGATGTGGACCCCTCAAACTGCTAAGGAATATGTTGTCAAAAGCTCAAGACTCTTCATTTATACTTTAGTGATCCAAGATCACATTGAGTCCATAGGAAAGCCAATACTATTAAAAGGGGATGAGGGGTTGCTTAATGGTCTACTTGCTCAAGTGCTTAGTGTTATTGCTCCAAATCCCTCAACCACTTTCTCATTCCAAATATGTCCAAAACTCAAAGTCAAACTCGGCCCCACCTAAATTCTCCATCCGGTGCAACCGAGTTCATTTGACATAGCCACTGCCAGAAACCCTAAACACTTTGGTCACACCGATATGGATCTCGGTCTCACCGAGATGGCCCTGCAAACTCTTTGTTTCCCTTTGTAACATTTCTGTCTCACCGAAATGAGCAGTCGGTCCTGTCGGATTTCGGGTTCCGGCAGACCCTTGAGGTTCGAACACTGGGGTGCGCGCGGAGATCTTTCCCCTACCAGCTCATGCGTGCAAGGATTGTGAGGGATCTAAACTACTAACGATGAACAACGGAAATACACGAGGTTTATACTGGTTCGGGCCACCGTTGTGGTGTAATGCCCTACTCCAGTGTGTGGTGTGGTGGATTGCCTCAGTAATGATGATGAACAATACAAGGGAAGAACAGCCTCGCGAGTGGCTGTTCTTGAGCTGGTGCGATGAACTGCTTGGGTGAGTTCGATCGCCTCTCTCTCTCTCTCTAGGGCTCTGTCTGCGAGTTACCTCCAGATGCCTCTACTCTGTGGTGGCTAGTCCTATTTATAGAGGGAGGCCCTGGGCCTCTTCCCAAATAATGAGCGGGAAGGGCGCCAACAATTGGCCATTTTGAAGGGGAACATCTAGTACACTTATCCTCGACTAAAGTTGGTCTTCGGCTGCCAAAGACTCGACGGTGACGCTGCCCTAGGCTCCACGATGACCTCCATCCTGCCGCTCGCTGGTCTTGGTCTTGTTGTGCAAGCGGTAACCTTTTCCCCGATGCCTTGGCCTGTGCTTGCCTCCTTTGCACCAAAGGGGAAATGAGGACATCAAGGCTGGCTGGCGCCCGCCTGGCGCCCGCCTGGCCTTGATCGTCATGGCTTGCATCACAGGGCGCCCTCGCGAGGTACCATGCCTTGATCTCTCCGCCTCCTCGTGAGCCTGCCTGGCGAGGCTGCTCCTGAGGTAGGTTCCGCTGTCCGCCTCATGTAGGCTTGGCACCTCGCGAGGGTCTTGAGCTTGAGCTGATGAAGTTGGGCCATGCTGGGGCCCCACTTGAGCCACGCCGCAGGCCACAGGCAGGCAAGTCTGGGGACCCCCGTTCCCAAAACGCTGACAGGTCCTACCGACTTTTCTTGACAACTCTCTGTTTGCTCTTTGCTAAAATCGGTCTCCCCGAGTTCATGCAAACGGCTTCACCGAGATGAGGTTTTGCCCTAGCCCTAGCACATCGGTCCCACCGAGTTGTTCCAGTCGGTCCCACCGAGATTCCTAACATTCACATTTTGAACTGAATCGGTCTCATTGAGTTCTTCTATTTGGTCTGACCGAGTTTGGTCAAATGTGTGTAATGGTTGGATTTTGTGTGTACCCCTCCACCCCCTTCTCGGTCAGTGAGAGAGCCATCAGAACATGCCTACACTTCTAGCTTACATTTTCTGAGAAAGAACCAGCTACTCATGTGTTGAGGCCAAGATATTCCAATCCTACCACAAGAATCTTGATCTCTAGCCTTCCCCAAGTTGCTTTCCACTCAAATCATCTTTCCACCATATCCAAATCTGTCGTGGAATTGTCACGGCAGATGACCTAGTGTGAGGACTCGGTCGTGAGGCCAATGCATCTATGTAGTAGCTTGAGAGGGGTTGATCGGGATGAGAGACGCGACACACAAGACAAGGATTTAGACAGCTTCGGGCCCTGGGAAACATCATCTGGTAACAACCCTACATGTTGTTTGTGGCTAGGTCTCATTATGCTCATGAGAGGAGTCGCCGTAAGCCAGCTCTCCTAGTTATGTCTAACCTAGCAATTATTTTTCCTCTCCCTCTTGGGGTGCCCCGCCCCTCTTTATATAAGCTGAAGGGGCGGGTTACATGTAGAGTCCAACTCGGACTTAAGACTTAACCTATTTTGACGTCTTACCATGGGCTTCTTAACGTCTTTGGCTTCTTACAATCTGGCTTACAATCTGACTTACGGTCTGGCTTACGATCTGACTTACTATCTGGCTCACCATCTGGCTTACCGTCTGGCTTAACATCTGTCGGCTTAAATGTCCGACTTATATGAATGTGTCTGCCGGGTTATATGACTGTGTCTACCGGGTTACATGACTGTGTCTGCCGGGTTATATGACTGTTCCGCCGGCCATAATGCTTAATCGTTTCGCCGGCTTATAGTCTGCCGGGTCACCAATGAAACATCAAGTCCCTGCCGGGTCATATCTCCGGCCGAGTCATACCGCGGGGTATATCCCCGACATTAGCCCCCAGTTTAATTTAGATTTATCCATGTTAAACTGATCATGTAAACAAAACACAAGAACAATTTTAACAGGTTATGCTCCGGGTTAAACATCTTTGTAAGCCAGCACCTGATCATCCTTAACTCCTTGTTATTTCCTTCTTCAAAAATCCAGGTCAATAAGCCAACTTCATAATCAATTTGCTGACGTTGGTTTCTCACAGAGAAAGACTGAAGAATAACTCATTTGACTCAGCTCCCAATGCTTAAAAATATTGGTCTTGAAATACTCATGTGACCTTCAACCGTCTTAAAGATGAAAAAACTTGCCGGTTTTATAAATAGATGATGCCAAGTCATAATTGTTGCCGATGTCGGGTCAAAACTGAGGATTTTGAAGATTTCTCTCCCTCATATCCATATTACCTGTAGCCCCCAAGTCTTGAGCAGAACAAAGTAATGACTTAAGACTTACTTCAAAAAATATTATCACTTTGAAGAAATCCATGTTGTTTATCTCAATCACTAGTCAAAACTAAGTATTCCACATATATAGCCCCCAAGTGCCGGGTTGTCATGCTTGCAGTAACCTGGGACTTGAAATTGCTTTATTCTCATAAAAACTTCAACCAGTGTAACCCCCAAGGGCTGGGTCATTATGCAATAATGAGCAGGGACTTTATATACTTCATTGAAAATAATATCATATGATGTAACCCTCACCATGGGGCTTGAACCCACGTCCATAAGGTTGAGAGCTTTGTACTCTACCAACTGAGTAATGGACCTTTCAATATAATAGAATAAGGCTTGTGTACCTTGAATTTTAACAGGAGCAATTGGTAGCCCCCAAGGGCCAGCTCATTATGATGTGATGAGTAGGGTCTTCAATAAGATGAGCAAAAAATGACTTTGCATTAG
Organism: Aegilops bicornis; assembly: GCA_021605145.1. Taxonomy (NCBI): domain Eukaryota; kingdom Viridiplantae; phylum Streptophyta; class Magnoliopsida; order Poales; family Poaceae; genus Aegilops; species Aegilops bicornis. The sequence continues at coordinate 201,379,895 of CM038670.1, forward strand.
CCCCCAAGTGTCATGGTGTATGCTTGTAGCGACATGAGACTTGCACATTTGATGTAATCTAAACTTGAATAATGTAGCCCCCAACTGCCGGGTCGTAAGCCTGCAGTGACTCGGGACTATTCCTTCCATTGTAGAATACTCATATCCATTGATAAAATAATAGCCATTGCGCTTAAAGCGACTTTGAAAACCTCAATCATAATACTAGTTATTGATAACCATAATAAAAATCCAGCCGTGTTGGCTATTAAATATTTGAATAATATAATCCGGTTTGGAAAATCGGTTCCTGTGATATTGAATCGTACTGCCGGTTTAGGATACCTGTGCAGTAAGGGTGATAACCCAATCTTTAGAAGCCAAAAACTTCCAAATGTTTATGATTGTCATGTATGGCGACTTATCATCCAAAGTCAAGCCGGGTTAATCGAAACCACATATATGCTTCAGATATGAACAAAAAAGTCTCAAGACAAACCCAAAAGACTGTTTTCAAAAAACTTAAGCCAAATAGAAAGAAAAAGTGAGGCTTCTGATTTGAATACGATCAGTAAACCGTTCAAAAGGGGTTAAGCTAGGATTCGAATACGATCATGTAGCCCCCAAAGGGCTTTTGGCGTTGTGCCGATCAAGAGGGTACCGATAACTGTGTTCTCTTTGGTTCGAATACGACCTATGTTTGAACAGGAAGCCCCCAAATGACCTTGAGAGGTTTTTAATGACCCTGATTCAAATACGATCCAAGTCGGACCCAAAAGGGGTTAAGCTATGATTCGAATACGATCAGGAAGCCCCCTAGTGAGTTTGGCAGTGTGCCGATCAAGAGGGTACCAACAGCTATGTTCTCTTTGGTTTGAATACGACCTATGTTTGAACATGAAGCCCCCCAAATGACCTTGAGAGGTTTTTAACGACCCTGATTCGAATACGATCTAAGTCGGACCCAAAAGGGATCTTTATTTTGAGCCGGAAATTTTCTGACGCCTTTTAAATTTGCACAAATGTGGCAGTAGCCTCGGGTCCGGGTTATTTTTTCCTCAAATGACCCGGAGTTCTTGAATTTACTGAAAACTGGCAAGATTTGCTGAGTCATGTCATCATAGCCCCCCGAGTCTTAAGAGGACTCAAGGAGTTGTCATGAGATTCTCCACAGTTGAACGTGATATAGACCGGTTTGAGTCCTGCATGGGAGAACTTGCAAACCGGAGTAATTTATCTTTTAAAGAAAACAATATGTAATATAAAATATACTGGATGAATTTCACCTGATATGGTAGGCTGGAAATTATCCGCCGCGGAGTTGATGGTCACTATGGTGAAGCTGAAATCAATCACAAGCGAGTCGGTCGCGGGAGCAGATAGATGAATCGGTCGCGGCGTTGTAAGCCGGTGCGGACGAGCAAGTTGTCATCCTCGTTGTAAGCCGGCGCGGACGTGTGAAACGACCGCGAGAACGGAAGGGTGAGTCATCCGTGGCGTTGTAAGCCAGTGCGGGAGTCTGTTGAGTAAGGACGACCACCTGTGCCTCCATCTCCGTGGTATAATGCCACCTTGTAATGAGTAATTCTCCTCCATATAAATACAGTAGGGCAAATTAGTTTTGCTTAGATGAATTAATATGTACTAAAAATAGATAGGGCAAATAGCACCTGATACTTTTGTTGGGGAATATAAAGCTGATGCTGGATAATGCAGGCGCGTGGTCTCTGGTAACGCTTGCTTTGCAGGAAAGAGGGACATGAATGTTGTCCAGTTTCTTGTCTGCTACTGCCTCAAAAGTCGAGCCCAGCTTCGGACGTCACGACCTGGCTTTGAAAAAGGCAACCATGGCATAGGTGGGGCTTCATCAAGACTTGGAGCTTTTTTATATACTGTCGCATTATTTCGAAACACCAGTACCCAAAGTGACTGGTTTTTGCCTTCCCTGAAGCCTAATTAATTTTGTCCTTGCTTTGGTTGATGATGAGGGAGCTCGTGGTCATCTCTTATACATGCTTCTGCAACTTTGCTTCTGTTTTCTCCACCCGGCAGCAGAACATGCGAGCGTAGGAGCGGCCCTGGCCAGTGGGCAGGCGGCTCTGTCGTGGGTAGCACAGAGGCAAGTGGGAGCCGGCCATGGAGGTGGCTCGGAGTAGAAACGGATGGGCCCGTCAGGCCCGCGTTGGACAACCGGGGCGGCGTCACGCGAGTGGGCGGCGGCATGGAGTTGTTTGGCGATGAAGCTGCAGCTCAGCGAGGCGATCGCCTTGGCGGAACCGCGCGGGTGGTAGCGATGGAGTGGCTTGCCTGCCGGGTCTCAGCAGCGACCACGCAGTGTCGACTTAGAGGCGACTTGGAGCGGAATTGTGTCCGTGGTGGCGGCTCACAAATGGCAGAGGGCCTTCGGTGACCCATCAAGGAGCGATGGTGTTTTAACGCGGCCGTATGTTGACAGCCATTCTAAACAGGCGGCTCAGCGAGGGCTCAGGCAGGCCATGATGGCTCAGACGCTGTGTACGTAAGTTGTGCAGGGGGCCGCTGACTCTGGCGCGGCGATGGTTATTTGAGTCCAAGGTGGAGGTGATTTGGCGGCGGCTCGGACCTGTTGCAGCTGAGGGGAAGCTGCTCATGGTGTAGACGAAGAGGCACCGGCGAGTCGAACGACGAGAGCGCGACGGCGACGGCCGGCCCGGAGGCGATGGGAGACCCTGGCGAGTTGGAGGCGACGGCGGAGCCGGGTCAAAGCCGTGGCGGGTTACCGTAGGCCATAGAGGCGAGTGATGGCGGAGGAGCAGGGCGACTCGGAGCGATAGGGTCGAACGACCTGCGATTCAGGCGACAGCCGGCGGCTCAGAACAGCGATGACGGCCGGCGGTTTGCAGGCAACAATTGACGGCCGGTGGCTCACGTCAGTGGCGGAGACGACTCAAGGCCGGTGCGGATTAGGACCGGGCTGTGGCGGCTCACGCGCAACGGAGCAGACAGCAGCGCGTCCGAAGTGGCTCGGTGATGAGGCCGTGGTCGCTCGCGGCGCTGTCGTCAAGATAATCGGTCGGCTCAACGTGCGGTTACCATGCTGCGGTAGTGACAGAGGAGTCTGGGTCGTCACGTATCGATCTGGTTCCAGTTGTTGCAGGCCAGCGGGCGGCTTATAGCAACTGCAAGGCCACCGGCGACTTGCAGGCGAGGCTGTTAAACTGGCAAGGCGGGTCGACAGAGAGGGGTTACTCGGTGGCGGAGCAGTGAGGTGGTGTGCGGCGGCTCAAAGCACTGCAGTGGAGGCGGTGTGCGATGGCAACGCCGTCTCAAGAAGGCAACGGAGGCGCACTTGTAGAGGTGCTCTAGAAAGATGAGGCGAGGTGACGGCTCGCGGTCAAAAAACTTCAGACGGAGACGGGTCAAACGGCACGCGGCCTGTGAGCCCGCGCGGTAGTGGAGCTGGAATCCGGCTCGGGCCGGTGGAGGTGGAGGCGAGCGGAGGTGCCCGCAGCAACTGGGACCGGTGGGTCGTGGCCTCCACGGCGGAGAAGCGGACTGGTCCTGAGTAGAACCGGCGCGGCCCCGGCTGGGACGGCTTTAGCGACTTGGCCATGGAGCAGAGGCGATGGCAACTCGGCCTTAGCAGAGTCTGGCGGGTCAGAGCAGCGATTACACCGTGGCGGCAACAAGTCCAGCTCGAAACGGACCATGGCGGCTCAAGTCCGAGCTGGCGTGAGGCGACTTGGGGGCGTCGGGAAGAACGGCGTGGCCGTGCCAGAGGCCCGCGCGAGAGGCTCACTCGAGGCACGCCTGCAGCGGCGGCGGCTCAACGCGAAGTGGAGGCAGTCGCGGTCCGGCAGCTCGGCGACGGCCACCAGCCAACCGCAGGGGCGAACGACCGCCGGAGCAGCGGTGGCTCGAACGACTGCCAGATTGAGGAAAATGGCGACTCTGGCGATTGTGTGGGCGAATGACAGCGGTTTAGAGCACGAGTCAGAAGAAGAGTCTTTGAGCGATTTAGAACGGGTGCGGCGATTCACAGCACCAAGGCGGATTTGAGGACGAAGGCGCGGCATCCATGGAGTTGACCCGGCGAGGCGGAGCGGCTGCTGAGGCAAAGGCGTCAGGCCGTATCAATACACCGTCGTGGACACGACAGGGCCGGCTCTGTTGCAGAGGCGAGCCCCCAACAACGAAGCAATAAAGCGGCAGCCTTCAACAGCTTAGAGGCGAAGTTGAACCCATCAGATGTGAAAACACCGGCGGCTCTAAGGCGGCCTGACGCGGATGGCGGGTTGATGCCATAGCAGCTCGAAGTGGAAGGCAATGGCTTGTCAACGCTCGGTCTTGGCGTAAGGCTGCAGGCAACTCGGAACGGTGGAGACCAGCGATGCGTGGAGAGGTCATAGCTAGAATTGACCGCGGCTGTAAAGTTTCCTGTAGTGGCGACTTGGTCGTGAAGCGGCTCAGCACAACATGGTGTCGGCGACTTGAGACAACCAGGGGCCGCGGCGGCTTGAGGGCACTGTCGGCCACGGCGGAAACAGTACAGGGGCGGGGTGGCTCAACAACGGTGACTCAACACCGGCCATAGCAGTGGCTCGGAAGTGCAACGCAGTTCGGCGGTGACCCGAAGGCAGGACCGAGGTGGCGACTCAACGGGATTCGCAGGCAGATCGGCCGTGGCGGAGGCGAAGTAACGAGGCCCCAAGGGCGACTCGGAGTCGAAGGTACTTGGAGCAGAGGTTGGATCGAAATTGTCATGGCTCGGCGAAGATGTGCAGAGTCCGGGTCGTGGTTGAGTTGACCCGCCCCTTTTTTTCCTTTGTTGCTCACGTGAAGACCCTGGAGTTGATTCCATCGGGATTTCTATCCTGGGATTTTTCTTCATGGAATGGTAATAGCTCGGCCGACTGGACCGCTGCTTGTGGATGTAGTAACCATCGGATTAGGTCACCAAACCTACAGAGGAATTTGCTGACCGCTCTGGTTTCGATCTCAGCGAGTTGTATTGGTAACCCGTGGCTATGAACAGATCATAACCCTAATTTTCTTTTTGGATGGGCCTCCAATCTGACTACTCGTCTTTGGGATACTGTAAATCTTTCCGCGACAATTCTTCTTCATCTGATCAATCATGAGTTTCTCGATCCCTGAAAGAAATCCCTCCAAGAACTCAACACCACTGTGCGCGAGCCCCACGATGGGCGCCAACAGTCGTGGAATTGTCACGGCAGATGTCCTAGTGTGAGGACTTAGTCATGAGGCCAACGCATCTATGTAGTAGCCTGAGAGGGGTTGATCGGGACGAGAGATGCGACAGACAAGACAAGGATTTAGACAGCTTCGGGCCCCGGGAAACATCATACGGTAACAACCCTACATGTTGTTTGTGGCTAGGTCTCATTATGCTCATGAGAGGAGTCGCCGTAAGCCGGCTCTCCTAGTTATGTCTAACCTAGCAATTATTTTTCCTCTCCCTCTTGGGGTGCCCCGCCCCTCCTTATATAAGCTGAAGGGGCGGGTTACATGTAGAGTCCAACTCGGACTTAAGACTTAACCTATTTTGACGTCTTACCATGGGCTTCTCACCATGGGCTTCTTAACGTCTTGGGCTTCTTACAATCTGGCTTACAATCTGGCTTACGATCTGGCTTACGATCTGACTTACCATCTGGCTCATCATCTGGCTTACCGTCTGGCTTAACATCTGCCGGCTTAACTGTCCGGCTTATATGACTGTGTCTGTCGGGTTATATGACTGTTTCTGCCGGGTTACATGGCTGTGTCTGCCGGGTTATATGACTGTGTTTGCCGGCTTACAATGCTTAACTGTTCCCCCCGGCTTATAGTCTGTCGGGTCACCAATGAAACATCAAGTGTCGGCCGGGTCATATCTCCGACCGGGTCATACCGCGGGGTATATCTCCGACAAAATCTGTGAGAGAGAGTTGAGTGTTGGAGAGACTATCACTTAAAGCACAAGAGCAAGGAGTTCATCATCAACGCAACATCTATTACCATTTGGATAGTGGTGTCTCCTAGATTGGTTAGGTGTCACTTGGGAGCCTTCGACAAGATTGTGGAGTTGAACCAAGAAGTTTGTAAGGGCAAGGAGATCGCCTACTTCGTGAAGATCTATCCGAGTGAGGCAAGTCCTTCATGGGCGATGGCCATGGTGGGATAGACAAGGTTGCTTCTTCGTGGACCATTCGTGGATAGAGCCCTCCGTGGAATCGCGCAACTGTTACCCTTCGTGGGTTGAAGTCTCCATCAACGTGGACGTACGATAGCACGACTGTCGGATTTCGGGTTCCGGCAGACCCTTGAGGTTCGAACACTAGGGTGCGCGCGGAGATCCAACCCTCCACCGTCTCGCACCTCGCTGAATCGCTGGGACCTAAACTACTAAAATGTAACAGAACAAGAGACACGAGATTTATACTAGTTCAGGCCACCATTGTGGTGTAATACCCTACTCCAGTGTGTGGTGTGGTGGATTGCCTCTTGGGCTGATGAGGAACAATACAAGGAAGAACAGCCTCGCGAGGGTCTGTTCTTGGCGCGTGTGATGAACTGCTAGGTGGTGTTCAGTCGCTCTAGCTACTGGTTCCTTGATGAGGATCCGGATCTCGGCCCCCTTGCTCTGGGGGTGGCTACTCCCATTTATAGGTGAAGGCCCTGGGCCTCTTCCCAAATATTGAGCGGGAAGGGCGCCAACAATTGGCCATTTTGAAGGGGAACAGCGGGTACACTTATCCTGACTAAAGTTGGTCCTCGCCGCCAAAGGCTCGTGATGACGCTCGCTTGGGCTCCACGATGATTCCCTTCCACCGCTGGGCTGGTCTTGGTCTTGTTGCAATCAAACGGATGCCTTTGCTTGATGCTCTCGCCGCGCTTGCTCCCTTTGCACCAAAGAGGAAAGGAGGACGCTGCGCTGGCCGGGCGCTCGATCGGGCGCCTCTTGGTAGTCAGGGCTTGCGTCCTGGGCACCTCGCGAGGTACCCTGCCTTGAACTCTCCGCCTCCTCATGAGCCAGCCTGACGAGGCCGTGCCTGAGGAAGCTCCTTGTCGTCCGCCCCGCGAGGCTTGGCTCCTCGCGAGGGTCTTGAGCTTGCATTGATGAAGATGGGCCGTGCTGGGCCTCCTTCGAGCCACGCCAAGAGCCGCAGTGTGCAAGTCTGGGACCCCTGCTCCTGTAACGCCGACAAGAGTCCCCGGCCCACGTCGTGCCGTCTTAACTTGGCCGAGCAGAGAGGCGAAGGGCAAGTGCGCGTTATGGGCCCTAACAGCTCGCGGCCTTGGGCGTCAGCGTGGCGGTTGATTGACGCGCGCGCCTCAATCAAGCGTGAGTTGATAACAGGCGCATCTTCCTTGCCTCCTTTACTTTCTCCAGCTTGCTGCTCAGATCCCCTTTCTTGCGCCTCCTCTCGCTTCCAAGATCTTCAGATCCACTCCGCCAAGCGTGCTCTAGCTGCCATGGCGCCGCCAAGCCCGGCCGAGCCTGGTACTCTCCCGCCTTGGACCCACCAAATGTGTCAGGGCGAGCCTCACTGGTGCCCGGATGGCGGAGGCGCAGGGCGCCAACGGAGCGGAAGCATTCAAGGCGGCCCGCCGCCTCGAGGGCTCGGGGAGTACCTTCTACCCGCTTCTTCGTGAGCGCCATCATTGCTGGTCCGGTGCCTCCCTTCTCTCGAAGTTCTTCTTCTCCGCCCTCCGCCATTACAACATTCAAGCTCGCACCTCCATCCCAACTCCGTCCTTCTTCTGGCAATCTTCGCCTACTATTGTGAGGCCCATGTCGGGGTGAAGCCCTCGGTGGCCTTGCTGCGCCACTATTTCTCCCTCCGAACCTCCCGTGGTTCCGCCTCCGCGTGCACGAGCTTCGTCACATACGGCGGGGCCATCGCCATTTCAAACCCTGGGAAGCGGATTGAGGGTTTCAGGAGCAAGTGGGTCCTGGTGGATGCGGGGCGCATCCACCCTCGGCTGATTTTGCCCACGGAGCACCCCGAGAACTCCGACGACTGGTCTCGAGTGGAGCTTCTGGATCCCCGCGCGAAGCTGCTGCTGGAGAAGATGGACGCAGATCTGCCAGCCACAAGGCGGCGGGCGGTTGACCGCCGCTGCCGAGGGAGTTCTTGGAGCATCAATCGCTCCGCTTCACAAGATTTCGCTCGATGTGGAGGCCTCACTCGAGCCCCTGTGGTCTCGGCCGGCAAGGATCTCGCGGCGGTCCTCCACCCTTAGTTGGGGTGATGTGGCGAGATCGAGGGCGCCCCGCCGCCTTGTTTCTTCGTGAGGATTGGGAGCAGTAGTGGGGCCCATGCATGTCTTCAATGGGGACGGGCCTGCGTCTGTGGAGGCTCCGGAGGACCTGGTGGACGTGTCCTCTACCGACTCCAAATAAGAGGTGAAGGAAAGAGAGCCGAGAGGGGTTGATCTGGGCGGAGTCAAGGGCTCCTCCCCTGCGGCGCAGGTCCCGCATTCTCCGCCTCCCCCAGAGTGACGACGATGAGGATGAGGATGAGCGGGGAGGCAGAAGCCTGCCCCCGATCCCGAAGAAGGACCGGACTGGGCTGGTCCCCCGCGGATCCGCCCCGGCCCCGGGGCGATCCGCAGACGCGCCTCCTGCTCCCGGGCCCCTTGACGCTGATCCCTGCAGCCGGCTCTCGGGCTTCAAGTATGGCCGGAGGTTGCTCGAGCTCGCGAGCGGCGACCAGTAAGTGCTTGATTCTTGTTTTATTCATTGCTTTGTCGTTGAGGCTTGATGTCTGTATCTCTTGGTTAGGCTAGCGCCTGCCGCGAAGAAACTGAAGGGGGCTCCTGAGGCTTCATCTGGGGTGGCGCCTCGCTGGCAAGGAAGGCGATGGCAAGACACGGGCCTCTCCTGCCCGGTCATCCTCGTGAGGCTCAAGGAGCTGGCCGGGCGAAGCTCACTTCCCCATGGCCCAAGCGACTCCGAGGTGTCCTTGCTCGATGCCGCCGCCATAGCTGTTGGCGCAGCAGTCCCGCCACGATATTGTGGTTACGCTGCCGCCATCTCCTCCTACTCCACCAACCGCCGCCTCCAACTCCTCCCACTGCCCCGGATCGTGCTGCCGCTGAATTGGACCGGCTGCGGCAGATCTTCGGGCGCCGACCCTCGCTGGTGGCCGGGCGCTTGAGAGCCTCTGGCTGGATTCGCTCCGACGCTTCGATTCGGGCGGCGCTGGTCCAAGCCTCGACGGCTTGTGACGAGGAGAAACAGGCTGTCCGTGACGCGAAGATTGCCCGCGATGCTGCCCTGGGGGAGGCAGCCAGCATCCAAGGTCGCTGTGAGACGCTGGAGGGCGAGCTGAAGGGCCTGCAGAACCAGCTTGCCAGGAGACCCGCCTCCGCCAGGAGCAAGAGGAAAGCATGAAGGCTCGCGAGGCAGCCGTCAAGGACCGGGAGGCCAGGCTGAAGAAGCGCCGTGGATCGCTTAGGCGCTACCGGAGCGTGAACCGGAGGCGAGGAAAGTCGAGCTGGACGACAAGGCGCGGGTTCTTGCCGAAGATCGCGTGGCCTTCACAGATATGGAGGTGAAGGCTCGCACCTTGCTGAGGGAGCTTTATGATAGCGGCTTGGAGTGCCCACTGGACGGCGCAGAGGACGGCCCCGCCAAGCTGCTTCCTTCCTAGTTCGCGCTTCTGAAGATGTCTCCCTTGGTCTTGGCCCCACGGCCGAGGCCGAGGCGCCGTGGTCTTGTCTTCGCGCAGACCGACGCTGGGTCCTCACCCACGCCTACCTTCGCGATCCCAAATCGACCGACAGCTGGAGCCAGCCAAGAAGCGAGCATGCAAGCCGCCACGCCGAGGCTGTGAAGGGTCGCTGGAGGCTCAAGGGGAAAGTTCCGGCCTTCAAAGCACCAAGCCGGGCGAGGCGCTGCCGCTGCCCACGAGGCGAACCCACACCGCCGCTGCTCCACCGCCGACAAGTGACTCTGCCAGGCTCCCTGGCCCCGCTTTTAATTCTCAAGACATGTATCATGCCTCGGGAGGCGCTTAAACTTGCATTTGGTATTGCGATAACAAAGTGTGGACTGTAATATTTGCTTTTGAATTCCTTGAAATTTGTGCTTCCTACTTGCTTATGTTCTACGCCGGCAGAGCCCGGCCCCGCGCATACCTCAGCCGCCGTTAGCCCCGATCGGAAACCAGGACGGGACCAAGGAGTGAGGGGCTACGTGACAAGTTAGGCTCCTGAGTCGCGATGCTCGTGGGGTCCCCTTGGCGCATTTAACAGCAAGTAGGGAGGTGAGACGCGGGCGGATCTACCGTTTCTACGCTCAGAGTCTGCCCCCGCGCATACCTCAACCGCCGTTAGCCTTTCTAACTAAGGGGTGAGGGGCTACGTGACCAGTTAGGTTCTCGAGTCGCGATGCTCAGAGTCCCCTTGACGCTCAAACGGCATTTGTACCTTGGCTCCGCCGGGAGTGACATAATGACGCAACCAGGCCCGAGGGGCTGGCTGGGTGGCGGCGTCTGGGCGTGACTCAAAGCAAGCAGCCCTGCCCAGCCCTCGCGCGGGCGCCTCCCGAGGGGAGGCGCGGCGACGAGGCCGACACCGAGCTCGCTCCCCGAGGTTGATGCGACCCGGAGGCCACCCTCGCTTGTTTATCACCAGCTGGAGCATAGCGCTTCACAGTGCGTCTGGCATAGCCGCCTCGGTAGTGTCGCCACCAAGGAGCATGGTGCTTCCATCGAACGTGGGAGGGTTCTCTCCCGGAGGAGCCCCTGGCGATACAGCCCACCGACACGTGGCTGGCACGGTAGGGCTGGACGAGGTGTCTGGGCACCCGTGAGCCAGCTGGACTCACGGGCCCTACCTCAAGGCGGGTTGCGCCTGCTCGGGCCTTATCTTCGAGTGTGTTCTCGCAAATTTGGCCGATGCCGGTGCTCTCACGCCTTCGGTCCCGGCTCTCGGGCTGGTCTCACCGTCAGCCGCAAGCCAGGTCGTGATGCCATGGACAAGACCAGAGGGTGAGGGCCGGAGAGCCGATAGGAGCCCCGAGTCGCGATGCTCGTGCACCCCCTTTAACGCTGCAAGCTGGGTTAGATGACGAGACTCTACGCCCCTGTCCCGGCTCGGCTGGTCTCTCACCGCCGCTAGCAAGCCAGTGTCGCGATGCCATGGACAAGACCAGAGGGTGAGGGCCGGAGAGCCGGTAGGAGCCTGGTCGCGATGCTCGTGCACCCCCTTTAACGCGCAAGCTGGGTCGATGCAGCAACTTCACGCCCCTGGTCCGGCTCGGCTGGTCTCACCGCCGGGCAAGCCAGTCGCGATGCCATGGACAAGACCAGAGGGTGAGGGTCGGAGAGCCGGTAGGAGCCTGAGTCGCGATGCTCGTGCACCCCCCTTTAAAGCGCAAGTCGGGTTAGATGACTAAACTCTACGTCCTCGGTCCCGGCCTCGGGCTAGTCTCAACTGTCATTGCAAGCCGTGTCGCGATGCCATGGACAAGACCAGAGGGTGAGGGCCGGAGAGCCGTATAAACACGCCTAAGATGCGACCCTATCCTAAAGGAACTCGATGGTCCCACTAAGGATAGAAGCGCATCTTGAAGACGCTTGCAAGGTGGATATCATTATATCAACATTACATAATACATAGGGATACATACATAAGGCATACAATGCCACACCTAATACAACATCACATCATATATAAGATCAACATCCGACTACGGATGAAACATAAATGTAAACTCAAACAATATCCACTCGCTAGCCAGCTGCCGACCGAACCTATACCCCGATCGAAGAAGAAGTCAAGAAGAACTCCAACACAAACAAGCATCGCTCTCGCGCCATGATCATCGTGACAACCTGTACCTGCAATCGGGTGGTGTAGTAATCAGTGAGCCACGAGGACTCAAAGAATCCCATTACCATGGGTATCAAGACTAGCAAAGCTTAAATGGGAAAGGAAGGGGTAAAGTGGTGAGGTTGCAGCAGCCAAGCATATATGGTGGCTAACATACGCAAATGAGAGCGAGAAGAGAAACAAAGGAACGGTCGTCAACTAGTAATGATCAAGAAGTGATCCTGAACTCCTACTTACGCCGACATAACCCGTAAACCGTGTTCTCCTCTCGATCAACCCCGAAAAGAGACACTCACGGTTACGCATAAGGTTGGTGTATTTTAATTAGGATCAACTTCGGTTTTCTACAACCGGACATTAACAAATTCCCATCTGCCACATAACCGCTGGCACGGCTTTCGAAAGTTCAAACCCCTGCAGGGTGTCCCAACTTAGCCCATGATAAGCTCTCGCGATCAACGGCGATATTCCTTCTCCCGGAAGACCCGATCAGTCTCGAATCCTCATACAAGACATTTCGACAAAGCAATAAAACAAGACCAAGAAGACCGCCTGATGCGCCGACAATCCCGAGCAGAACTGCACATATCTCGCTCGTGGCAACACCGGATAAGACACCCTACGAGTAAAACCAAACCTCGAGTTGCCACGAGGGGGCCCCCAGTTATCTTCTGTTCAGCCAAGCACTTAGAGAAGCAATCGCCCGGGGCTAAATAAAGATGACCCTCGGGTTGGCCGACCCAAGGGAAAGGTGTAGGTGGTGGTGAGGCAAATGGTAAAACCAAGGTTGGGCCTTGCCGAAAAGTCTTATTCAAAGCGAACTGTCAAGGGGTCCCATAAATCACCCGACCGCTGCTAGGGACGCAAAATCCGGGAACATAATACCGATATGACGGAAAACTAGGGCGGCAAGAGTGGAACAAAACACTGTGCATAAGGCCGAGCCTTCCACCCTTTACCAAGTATATAGATGCATTAATAATATAAGATATATTGTGATATCCCAACAAGTAAACATGTTCCAACAAGGAACAACATCTCCATGTTCCAACAAGGAACAAACTTCATCTTCACCGCAACTAGCAATGCTATAAGAGGGGCTGAGCAAAGCGGTAACATAGCCAAACAACGGTTTGCTAGGAAGGGTGCAAAAGGTTAGAGGCTGACATGGCAATTTGGGATGGCTTGATAAATGTGTAATAGGTAGCGCAAAGATAGCGATAGAACGAAGCAACTAGCATAGCAATGATAGTAGTGAGATCCAGGGTAGCGGTCATCTTGCCTGAAATCCCGCTAGGAAGAAAGAACGAGTCCATGAAGAAGACGAACGGAAGTAGTCGAACGAATCCTCACAATCGCAACATTACCGGAACCGAGAAGCAACACCGGAAAGAAACAAACAACATGGTAAATGCACAAGCATAAACATGGCACGATGCACAATCAAGTATGATGCATGTCCGGTTTAATGAGGCATGGCATGGCAAAGTGCGACAAACAATACTACAAATTATGGAGCTCAATATGCAACGGGTTGCATATTGACAAAACACCACATGCAAATATTTAGTTTGATCTCGCTTAGGTACACAACAATATTAAATGTTGTTAAACATGGCAAGAGGTGGAGCATAATTAAACTAACTATTTAGGCAAGTTTAAATGAGGCCGGAAATAAGAAACAACAATTCCGGAAAATCCTCATGAGCACTATTTTAGATTCGGTACTGTTCTGTTCTATACACAATTTTAATGTTGTTAAACATCAAAATAAAGTGGACCATGTTAAACTAGGCATTTTGCTACCCCATTTACATATAGAGAACATTTAATTCCGAGTTACGGTTATTTAGTTATAAATTAAATCATTTTAGCATGGCATATTAGCAAATTTAAATAAACAGCAAGTTAAACATTTTTAACATGGGATGAAAAAGACATATTATTAATCTACACAATTTTCTGAGCATTTTACATATATAATTCATTTTAATCCGATGCATGGTTAATTAATTATTACATGCATGATGCTTAGGGGGTTTTCGGTAAATCTGAAAATCACTAGAATAAAGCTAAATCGCGGATCTAAAAAAAACATGTATGGGCCGAATCTGGTCAGCCCAAAAGTGCAACAGGAGAGGGGGCGGGGCTGCTCACCCTGGGCCAAGGCCCTACCGGTGGGGAGGAGGCCAGCAGGGGGGCGCACTGGGCCGAATCTGCTTGGGCTCGAGAAGCACTGGCCTGCTGCGTCAGGGTCGATTTACTCGACCAGATCGAGCGAGGAGGCAGCCCAGCGGGTCAACGCGTGCGAAGGGGCGGCGAATCGCCGCTGCTCGCCCCTCAAGAATGTAAACAGCAAGACGCCAAGACGCCGATGAGGGGGGTCATGGCGACGGGTCGTTGGGAACCGCCGAACGAAGCGGATCGAGCCGTCCGCGCCGGTTCCGCAACGGTGGCGGACGGCTCGGGCGCTGGGCTTAGCTATTCATGGCGGCGGGTCTCCCCTGCTCGAGGCAAAGGGGAGAGACAGAGATCGTGGAGCGAGAGAGCGCCAGAGAGGGAAAATAAGAAAGAAGAGATAGAGGGAGGCGCGGGCGAGGTCGCGGTGGAGCTGCCGCTCACCTAGTTGACGCATTTACGAGGGGGGCGCCAAGGCATGGGTTTGAGCAGAGGAGGAAAAAGGGCGCCGACAGTGAAGCAGAGGAGGACCGAACGGCGATGGCGCGATCGGGAAGCAGAGGTGGCTGGATCCGGGCGAGAAGCTCGAAGTTCGTCCGGATCCGCCGGTCTTGGTGGCGGACGGTGCTAGGATGACAAGAACGCCCGCGAAGCTTGCTCCGGACGAGGCGGCTATGGCGGGCATGCGCCCGGAAGAGGATGGCAGCGGGCGGAGGCGACTGCTGGTGCCGCCGCCATGTGACGACGGGCGAGGGCGGAGTAAGTCGGCGACGGGCCGACGAGATGGAGGCTGCCGATGGTCTCTCAAGCGGGGAAAACAAGGGCGATTTAACAAGGCGGCTCGGTTCCTCGTTGCAACAGAGAGAGAGAGAGCATTGAGAAAGAGAGAAACGGAGAGGAAGAAAGGGAAGGTAGGGGGCGAGGCTCATCTGGCTGGTTCGTATGCGAAAGTAACGGAGCAGCTCCGCGGTGGCGCTTAGCCGGCGCAGGAGGTGGTCCTCGACGAGGAGGTGGCTGCGCCGGATCGATGGATGGATGGATGGAAGGGACTGGGTTGGCTCGGCTGAAAACCGTGAAGGTGGTCGGGCAACTCGAATGGATCGGGCAAGATCCCGAGGAAAACGGGCGGCGGCGGCGATAGGATAGGGGAGGAATGGATGGGACATGGCTAGGTTAGACTAAATATATATAGCAGGTGGGTTTTGTTAGGTGTATATTTGGGCCCTCCGATTTAAATCAGACGGTCGAGAAAAATATGTTAGGAGTCCAAAAGAGAAAACGGAGACGCTTTATAGACGTTAGGGGATGATCTGAACCCATCGGTAACGTAAAGCCCGGGTCGGGTTCGGGGAAGTTTTCGGACGCACGAAAGAGGGGGGGGGGTCGGTGAGAGGTTGCGAAGGTAGACAAATAAGAGGGCAACGAAACAGGTTGGACTGAAACGACCAACGAAGGCAAAGCGGTCCGAGGAGGTCAACGAGGACAAGGGGTCTGACAAAATGACAACGGAGGCAAAGAGAGAAAAGGTAACTACGAACGGCTACGAGTTTTAAGAAAATATGCAAATGCAATGCACATGATGCGATGAGATGAAATGCATGGCATGAACAAAATGCAAATTATGCAATGATGAAAGCAACGAACAAAACAAAAAGCAAAACAACGAAAAAAACAAAAACCCAACCACGGAGGAAATAAAATAACACATCTCCGGAAAAGGCAAGAGTTGGAGTTACGAATATGGAAAGTTGTATCCGGGCGCTACAACACTCCACCACTACGAGAGGATCTCGGCCCCGAGATCTAGGATGGCACCGGAGGGAAACGGAAGAAGAAGAGAATAGGTAAGACTAAGTTGCTTCTTCGACAAACGAAAGTGAAACCAACAAACCTTGAGATGTTGAAAAGTTGAAAGAAAGAACGAACAGAGTTGAACACAATTGAGAGCACTGCAGTAGAAATAGAAACAAGGAACACCATGTGAACCTTGGAGGTTGCAAAGCTATGAATGACGAAAGTACAATGGACAAGAAGGAATTGGAACCACTGTTGAAACGAGATAAACAAGGAACAAGGACGATCCAATTCGGACAGCACTCCGCTGAAAAGGGATGCAAGACTTGATATATTAAAGAACTTGAATGAGAACACAACACCGACTAAACGGATAAGCAAGGAAAATAACACGATCCTCACAAAACGAGGTGATGGTGAAGAGCACAACATCACAAAGCCTCCTAAACAAAGCATGATAATAAGATAGTTGGAATGAATAGAACGAAGAATGAAACCAACATCTCCTACCATAAATGAATTTGAAAGAGCATCCCCACGAAGTAGGATTGAACGGAGTTGTTTGAAAAACAACAACGGTAAGAATAAGCTTGTAGCGGGCTTATGGAAACATCTCAAAATTATGAGGTGACAACCCACCACTAATGGAAAACATAGATTTGATTGAGAGCACCAAAGAGATGAAAAACTTCACCGAGATGAGAAGGAGAAAATTGGATCATTGATAAGCACCACAAAAGCAACATTCCTTAGGGAAGGCTTTTGGTGAAATATGACCCAAGATGACTCCAACAAAGGGATTGATGGATTTAAAATACCTCATTCTTAACAACATGTGGATCATGAAGCACGAGGAGAAATTGCCAAGGATGACATAATATCATCTCAAAAGATAAGGTAAAAAGAATTGCACTTCGAAATGCAAGATGAAAAATGCTTGAACTACTCAAAACAAAACATGTGTTGGGCACCATGTTTATTTTTAGAGTAAAGCTTGGCGGGTCATAACTTCGAGAGAAAACTTGAAGAACAATTGAAGAATGAAAGGAGTTCTTGATGAACCACCATGTAGAGCCTCCAGCCTTGAAGAACAATTGAAAAATGAAAGGAGTCCTTGATGAACCACCATGTAGAGCCTCCAAGAAGCAAAATGATGAAAATAATAGGATCCAAGCCTAGAAATGATTTAGAAGGAGCTTCATGATGAGATAATGCCGAAAACTTGAAACTCCGGAAAAGAAAAGATGAACAACTTAGAAACGATAAATGATATCATGAACAACTCCGGAAGAAAAGAATTGAATCACCTCGAGGAAATAAGAATAAGATTTATTGTATGCTTATCCTTCATCAAATTAAATTGATGACAAGCAATGGATTTTACATACTACTTATTCTTCTTGCAAAAGAATTGAGAAATGGCATAACGCAAACTTGAGAAGGTCTTCATGAACCACCGGTAGGATTCGAAAGAACGAATGAATTGATATGATAACGAAGGAAGAGAAATCTTGAACGAACCACCGTAAGAATTCGGAAATGACTGACGAAAGAGAATGAATCACCGGGAAGAATTAGAAGAACAAATAAGCTAGAGGGGATTTAGATGCAAAAGAACAAAGGGATCATGAGCTGATTAAAGAACACTTGACAGATGCACCGTGATAATCGGATAATAGTAGCTGAAATGTGAGGACGAAGAATTCTTCTGGACGATGGCCTCCGGTGAAAAGAAACAGAAATCAACTCCTGAAATACTCCGGATGGATGAAAAGAATTTGCACGGTTGAAAACAATTTGAGAGGATAACAACGAGCTAGCACCGCGAATCTCCGGTAGAACGGACAAGATTTAGAGGAAAAACTCTTCTTCTATCTTCAAATATTGAGAATGACGATGAGAAACATCACCATGAATTATTGGGGCACTCCGAATGAAAATTAGAAAGGTTGAACCAACGATGAAAAGAATTTGGAAGATCTTGGAGAAAGACATTTGACTGATGATAACTCATTCTTACGCCAAACTTTGAAAAGAAATTTTAGAAGCTCCCGTAAAATTAGAAGAGTCAAGTAAGATCCTCGAAAAGACCTGTGGGTTAGGGCCCACTAAAAGAAAAACACCGCTGAACAATTTTAAAGAGAGGTTGCACCGGTTGAATTAAGCATGAGAAATCATTAGAAACGAGGAAAGGAATATGATGAATATCGAAAGCTTGAATTGGATCCACCGGAGAAGAAACAACAATGAAGGATGATGAACTTGAAACTGTTGAGCATCTTCATGGGAAATCACCGGATAAGAACATTGAAAGAAAAGAATGAAGAGACTTCCCACAAATAAAAGGATACATGATTAAGAAATCTGAGTCCTTGAAGAAAAAGGGTGGGAGGGCGGGAAAACAAAGGCAACTTGGGACGGATGAAACAAACACCGTTGAGAAAAACTTAGAATTTATCTTGCGGATGTTGAAAATGATCGGATCCACCTAAAGAGAAGCACGCCGGTTGGGAAAAGAATTAACATGACGACCTCGATGATCAACAAGGATTAGTATTCACATAGAAATATGAGAACACCGTTTAAGGAAAGGTATGGATTCAACATTTGACTTCGAAGCAACTCGAATACCACAAATAAAACAAAACAAAGGATTTGGCTTGCAGAATAAGCGGAACAAATACATATGATAGAGATTTCACCAATCCCATATAATGCATCTTTCGTAAATATATTCTAGGAGCTACTTGAATTCACACCTATCAACTCCCGAAACTTTCTGATTATGCAATCCATGCGTTGGGGATACAGGGACACAAAATATATCACCCAAACTAACAATACCTAGATCCAAATTGTATCCATCCGTCAACACATAACCAAGAAACCTTCGAAATCGTGGTACCTCGACCTTCAAAAGCATCCGTTATAATGAAGTCATGGCAATACTCCCGCACTCACCTCAAAGATCAAGTTATCGGGGTTATCTCACCAACAACTGCACAAAAGAGATTTCGATGTCGGTAAAAACTCGTATTCCAGAATCGCAACGATAAAATTGTGACGACAACACCTCGGAGCTCAACTCCCCGGACACCGCCACAACCCCTAAATGTCGAGGCACCAAGAACAATGTTCTCGCCACAAAACCATCGAACGATTCCAAGATACCCGCTGTGATCCTAAAAAAATTTCGTGAAATTTGAGGAGAGGAAAGACAAAACATCTACGCCAGAGACCTCACTAGAGCGATTTAAGGACCGAGGAGTAAAAAGAATCCTACTCCGATATATATAATCCTAAGACTCAAAATAGTTTTCTTCTAGACTCAACAACGGCCAACAAACAAGGGGCTCCTAAGGTCGGTCGAGGCTCGACATTACCAACTTGAACACGCCTAAGATGCGACCCTATCCTAAAGGAACTCGATGGTCCCACTAAGGATAGAAGCGCATCTTGAAGACGCTTTTGCAAGGTGGATATCATTATATCAACATTACATAATACATAGGGATACATACATAAGGCATACAATGCCACACGAATACAACATCACATCATATACAAGATCAACATCCGACTACGGATGAAACATAAACAGAACTCAAACAATATCCACCTCGCTAGCCCAGTCAGCCGACCGGAACCTATACCCCGATCAAGAAGAAGTCAAGAAGAACTCCAACACAAACAAGCATCGCTCTCGTGTCATGATCATCGCATAACCTGTACTCGCAATCGGTGGTGTAGTAATCAGTGAGCCACGAGGACTCAGCAATCCCATTACCATGGGTATCAAGACTAGCAAAGCTTAAATGGGAAAGGAAGGGGTAAAGTGGTGAGGTTGCAGCAGCGGCTAAGCATATATGGTGGCTAACATACGCAAATGAGAGCGAGAAGAGAAACAAAGGAACGGTCGTCAACTAGTAATGATGAAGAAGTGATCCTGAACTCCTACTTACGCCGACATAACCCGTAAAACCGTGTTCTCCTCTCGATCAACCCGAAAAGAGACACTCACTACGCACAAGGTTGGTGTATTTTAATTAGGATCAACTTCGGGTTTTCTACAACCGGACATTAACAAATTCCCATCTCGCCACATAACCGCTGGCACGGCTTTCGAAAGTTCAAACTCGCAGGGTGTCCCAACTTAGCCCATGATAAGCTCTCGCGATCAACGAAGGATATTCCTTCTCCCGGAAGACCCGATCAGTCTCGGAATCCCGGCTACAAGACATTTCGACAAAGAATAAAACAAGACCAGCAAGACCGCCTGATGCGCCGACAATCCCGATAGGAGCTGCACATATCTCGCTCAGGGCAACACCGGATGAGACATCCTACGAGTAAAACCAAACCTCGAAGTTGCCACGAGGGGCCCCGCAGATCTACTCGGTTCAAAGCCAAGACTTAGAGA
Source organism: Aegilops bicornis (assembly GCA_021605145.1). Taxonomy (NCBI): domain Eukaryota; kingdom Viridiplantae; phylum Streptophyta; class Magnoliopsida; order Poales; family Poaceae; genus Aegilops; species Aegilops bicornis. Next base: position 201,400,092 of record CM038670.1, read on the forward strand.
AGCACCGCCCGGGGCTAAATAAAGATGACCCTCGGGTTGGCCGACCCAAGGGAAAGGGTGTAGGTGGTGGTGAGGCAAATGGTAAAACCAAGGTTGGGCCTTGCTGGAAAAGTCTTATTCAAAGCGAACTGTCAAGGGGGTCCCATAAATCACCCGACCACGTTAGGGACGCAAAATCCGGGAACATAATACCGATATGACGGAAAACTAGGGCGGCAAGAGTGGACCAAAACACTGTGCATAAGGCCGAGCCTTCCACCCTTTACCAAGTATATAGATGCATTAATAATATAAGATATATTGTGATATCCCAACAAGTAAACATGTTCCAACAAGGAACAACATCTCCATGTTCCAACAAGGAACAAACTTCATCTTCACCGCAACTAGCAACGCTTATAAGAGGGGCTGAGCAAAGCGGTAACATAGCCAAACAACGGTTTGCTAGGAAGGGTGCAAAAGGTTAGAGGTCGACATGGCAATTTGGGATGGCTTGATAAACAGGTAATAGGTAGCGCAGCATAGCGATAGAACGAAGCAACTAGCATAGCAATGATAGTAGTGAGATCCAGGTAGCGGTCATCTTGCCTGAAATCCCGCTTAGGAAGAAGAACGAGTCCATGAAGAAGACGAACGGAAGTAGTCGAATCTAATCCTCACAATCGCAACATTACCGGAACCGAGAAGCAACACCGAAAGAAACAAACAACATGGTAAATGCACAAGCATAAACATGGCACGATGCACAATCAAGTATGATGCATGTCCGGTTTAATGAGGCATGGCATGGCAAAGTGCGACAAACAATACTACAAATTAAGTGGAGCTCAATATGCAACGGGTTGCATATTGACAAAACACCACATGCAAATATTTAGTTTGATCTCGAATAGGTACACAACAATATTAAATGTTGTTAAACATGGCAAGAGGTGGAGCATAATTAAACTAACTATTTAGGCAAGTTTAAATGAGGCCGGAAATAAGAAACAACAATTCCGGAAAATCCCCATGAGCAATATTTTAGATTCGGTACTGTTCTGCCCTATACACAATTTTAATGTTGTTAAACATCAAAATAAAGTGGACCATGTTAAACTAGGCATTTTGCTACCCCATTTACATATAGAGAACATTTAATTCCGAGTTATGGTTATTTAGTTATGAATTAAATCATTTTAGCATGGCATATTAGCAAATTTAAATAAACAGCAAGTTAAACATTTTTAACATGGGATGAAAAAGACATATTATTAATCTACACAATTTTCTGAGCATTTTACATATATAATTCATTTTAATCCGATGCACGGTTAATTAATTATTACATGCATGATGCTTAGGGGTTTTCGATAAATCTGAAAATCATCGGAATAAAGCTAAATCATGGATCTAAAAACATGTATGGGCCGAATCTGGTCAGCCCAAAAGTGCAACAGAGAGGGCGGGCTGCTCACCCCGGCCAAGGCCCGGCCGGTGGGGAGGAGGCCAGCAGGGGGCGCTACTGGCGAATCTGCTTGGGCTCGGAGAAGCACGGGCTCACTGGTTGCGGGTTTCGGATTTACTCGACCGTATCGAAGCGAGAGGAGGCAGCCCAGCGCTGGTCAACGCGGGCGAAGGGCGGGAATCTGCTGCTGCTCGCCCTCAAGAATGTAAACAGCAAAGACGCCAAGACGCCGACAGAGGGGGTCATGGCGACGGGGTCGTTGGGAACCGGCCGGAACGAGCGGATCGAGCCGTTCGGCGTCGGTTCCGGGCAACAGTGGCGGACGAAGCTCGGGCGCTGGGCTTAGCTATTCATGGCGGCGGGGTCTCCCTGTTCGAGGCAAAGGGGAGAGACAGAGAGATCGTGAGCGAGAGAGCGCCAGAGAGGGAAAATAAGAAAGAAGAGATAGAGGGAGGCGCGGGCGAGGTCGCGGTGGAGCTGCTGCTCACCTAGTTGACGACGACGAGGGGGGGCGCCCAAGGCATGGGTTTGAGCAGAGGAGGAAAAAGGGCGCGACAGGTGAAGCAGAGGAGGACCGAACGGCGATGGCGCGACTGGAAGCAGAGGTGGCTGGATCCGGGCGAGAAGCTCGAAGTTTGTCCGGATCCGCCGGTCTTGGTGGCGGACGGTGCTAGGATGACAAGAACGCCGCGAAGCTTGCTCCGGGACGAGGCGGCCATGGCGGGGCATGCGCTCCGGGAAGAGGATGGCAGCGGGCGGAGGCGACCTGCTGGTGCTGCTCGCCTACAGGACGACGGCGAGGGCGGAGCAAGTCGGCGACGTGGCCGACGAGATGGAGGCTGCTGATGGTCTCCTGGCGGGGGAAAACAAGGGCATTTAACAAGGCGGCTCGGTTCCCTGTTGCAACAGAGAGAGAGAGAGAGCATTGAGAAAGAGAGAAACGGGAGAGGAAGAAAGGGAAGGTAGGGGCGGTGCGAGGCTCATCTGCTGGTTCGTGCGAGTAACGGAGCAGCTCCGGCGGTGGCGCTAGCTGGCGCAGGGAGGTGGTCCTGGACGAGGAGGTGGCTGCGGCCGGATCGATGGATGGATGGATGGAAGGGACTGGGTTGGCTCGGCGCTGAAAACCAGGAAGGTGGTCGGGCAACTCGAATGGATCGGGCAAGATCCCGAGGAAAACGAAGTGGCGGCGGCGGCGATAGGATAGGGGAGGAATGGATGGGACATGGCTAGGGTTAGACTAAATATATATAGCAGGTGGGTTTTGTTAGGTGTATATTTGGGCCCTCTGATTTAAATCAGACGGTCGAGAAAAATATGTTAGGGAGTCCAAAAGAGAAAACGGAGACGTTTTATAGACGTTAGGGGATGATCTGAACCCATCGGTAACGAAAGCCCGGGTCGGGTTCGGGGAAGTTTTCGGACGCATCGAAAGAGGGGGTCGGTGAGAGGTTGCGAAGGTAGACAAATAAGAGGGCAACGAAACAGGTTGGACTGAAACGACCAACGAAGGCAAAGCGGTCCGAGGAGGTCAACGAGGACAAGGGGTCCACAAAATGACAACGGAGGCAAAGAGAGAAAAGGTAACTACGAACGGCTACGAGTTTTAAGAAAATATGCAAATGCAATGCACATGATGCGATGAGATGAAATGCATGGCATGAACAAAATGCAAATGATGCAATGATGAAAGCAATGAACAAAACAAAAAGTAAAACAACGAAAAAACAAAAACCCAACCACGGAGGAAATAAAATAACACATCTCCGGAAAAGGCAAGAGTTGGAGTTACGAATATGGAAAGTTGTATCCGGGGCGTTACACGGTAGGAGCCCTGAGTCGCGATGCTCAGGCACCCCCCCTTTAACGTGCAAGATTCCGTCACCCAGGAAAAGGAACCAAATAACAAGCATGGTGGAGCGAGAGCATAATCCTAAGGAAAACGCAGGAAGGATACATGCCGCTGGGACAGGCCCGAGCGGCTTGGGGATGATGCAGCCCGAGGGGCGCTCCCAACAGGATAGGCTAATGACATGAAATAAAAGGGATACATGCCGCAGGGACGGACCCACGCGGCCTGGGAATAATGCGGCCCTGAAGGCGCTCCCAGCCTGAAACGAAACTTAAAGATGTCACCCGTGATGTTGGGGACGAAGGGGTGTTGGTGTAGCAGACTCGGTGGGCTGCGGGAGCCGACCTCACGAGCCCCCAGGCCCAGGGGCCTCGGGAGGATCCGAAGGCGCTGGCGGCTCCTCGCGGGCCATCTCCATCTCTGCCAAGGCTGTGGCCTGCCTGACCTCTTGAGCCTCCAGGATGGCCCTCATGAGACGCTGGTGTGCAGCTGCCGCGTTTGGCAGGCCATAAGGCATGCGCACGTAGCTGTGGGGCGGACCCTTGCAACGTCCCACTCGCGAGGGCCAGAGGCGCTCTGGAGACGCGGCTCGGTTGAGCCCTGGTATGTCGATCGATGCAGACGCAGCCCACCATCCACGCTGGATGGGGGCCACAGCCGGGCGTGCGGCGGCTGCCCTCATGACCCTTGACTCCTGTAGCTCCTGAATGGCCTTGCCGACGAACTCCCGAGGGTTCGCCCCTTGCCTTGCTCCCTGCTATGGAAACATGCAACGAAGCACGCCTCCACGTGGTGCCCAAGCGCCTCCCTCCTGACCTTGGCGAGGTCGGCGGCCCTCCAGGGGAGAGCCCCCGAGCCCGGCCTGAGGAGGGCGTCGGGCGCACTTTCTTATGTGATGGAAGGAGGCTCCCCCTGGCTCGGTGCGGGCCCTGAGGGGCCTGCCTCTTGAGGAGCTGGGCCGGTTGATGTCTTCTTCTTCTTGGGTGCGGCCTCGGGAGGCCTCCTGCTGCTGTGGTCTGGGTCTTCTAGCGATGCGGCCTGAAAGGCTCGCTCCAGGGAGCACACTGCGTCTCTCTCTTCACAGGGCACCGTGATGACCCCGCCGCTTCACGGCATCTTGAGGACGCTAGCCGTGGTGGGTTACGGCCATGAATTTGGCCAGCGCCGGTACCCGAGGATGGCGTTATACGGGCGAATGTGGGCGACGCCGAAGTCGATGAGCTCGGTGTGGTAGTTGTCGCGAGCCCCGAAGGTGACAGGAAGGCGGACCTGCCCGATCAGACTGTGGAGCCGTCGGTGACTCCGGAGAAAGGCTTGGTTGGTCAAGCTGATCAGTAAGGCACTTGAAGATTGTTGAATGTTTCCACGGACAGACATTGAGTCCCTGCCCCACCGTCAATGAGGGTCTTGGTGACTAGCACGTTCTTGATGATTGGGGAACAAAGCATCGGAGAACTCCGGCCGTGGCTGCGCAAGACTTGAGCTGATCCGCTGAGCTGAACGTGATGGCGCACGCCGACCACCTGAGAGGGCGTGTGGCCTCGAGCTTGGGGAGGACTGCATTCACTTCGTGGGCGAACTGCTTGAAGATGTGCTGAGAGGCTGGGGCTTGAGCTCCGCCCAGGATGCAGGCGATCGCACGCGCTTCCTAGAAGCCCCCAGCCCCCTCGTCCTGATGACGGTCTTCAATTCTCCTTAGCGGCGGCGGCGGCGGAGGGAGGCCTGCGTTCCCCTGCGAGCGGTCCTCGCGAGGCTGGTCCCTCCAGCCCCCCTCATGAGGCGGGTCTTGCCAACGGTCCTCGCGAGGTTGGTCGCGCCACCCTTGGCGCGGGCCGCGGTCTTCCCAGCGTCCTGCATTCCTTCCTCCTCCTCGGCCAGAGCCCTGTCGCTGCGCCGGGCGTCTGCCGACCCTTCCTTCACGCACGGCCCGGAGCTCTTGGAATTCATTGGTGTTGTGGGTGTGGAGGTCGTGGTACACGCAGCATCGACCGCCCTTGGAGGACTCGGGCTGATCTACGCCTCGCTTATGTCTGGTTCAGCCGCGAGTACGGCAGCCCCCTTGCGCTTCACGTCCTTGGCCTTGGACTTCTTTTCTTCGGGATCCGCGGCAGGCAGCTCGAGGACGGAGAGGCGCCCCTCCTCAGCCCTGGCGCACTTAGTCGCCAAGTTGAACAGCTCCAAGGAGGTGCACAGATCTTCATGCATCGCCAGCTCCTCCTTCATCTTGACGTCACAGACGCCGGCCTGGAGAAGGCAGTAGATGATGGCCTCCTCCGTTACCACAGGGATCTTGAGGCGCGTTGTTGAAGCGCTGGATGTACTTTTGCAGGGTTTCCCGCTGTTGCTTGATTCGCGCATGTCGCTCATGGCGGGTGGCGGTCGCGAGTACCACGGAAGTTGGCGATGAAGCGGGTACGCATCTCGGTCCAGAAGAGATCGTGCCTGGGGCCAGATTCAGGAGCCAGGTGCGGGCTCCGTCCTTGAGCGCCATGGGGAACCAGTTCGCCATGACCTTTTCATCCCCGTTGGCAGCCTCGATGCCCAGCTCGTAGAGCTGGAGGAACTCCGTAGGATCAGTTGTGCCGTCGTAGCGAGGAGGCAGGTCTGGCTTGAACTTGGCGGGCCACGCGACGCTGCGCAGCTCGGAGGTGAAGGCGTGGCAACCGCCCGTGGCCGCAGGGGCCTCGGACGACGAAGAGCTTGGTCTTGTGGGCCTCCCGCATCATGGCCGGGGCAGCGCAGGTCCCGACGTCTTTGGAGCAGGAGCGCTCGGGCAGCTTCTTGTGGGCGAGGAACTTCTTGACAGCTCTGCTCTTGCCACGCCGGCGCCTGGCGGAGCGGGTTCCGCCCAGGGGCCGCGCGCCTTGGGGCCAGGGCGCCTTCTTGAGGAGGAGGCGGCTGAGGCGCCCCGGGAGCTTCATCGCCATGGGCGGGTGCGGTCTGATGAGACGGACGGTGCGGGGGAGCCTCCTGCAGCGCGGACAAGATCGGCGACTTGGTCGAGCCATTCTTCATAGACGCCGTCGACAGGGCGGTAGCGCAGGAGCTCGTTTGCCGCGATGAGTGCAGCTCGGGCCTCCATGGCGCTGCTGGGCGCCGCGTGACGGCGAACCAGCGGGGTGAGCGGCGGCGTGGCGGTGCGGCCGTCCCCGCTTCATGGACGGGTGCTTGGGACGATGCTTGTTGCTCGTTCGCCGGGTCGGTGGCGGCGTTGACGGCAGTGACGGGAACGACGAGGGCGCCTCACGACGGAGCTGTCTGGGCGACATGGGAGGCGAGGGCGCGCCTTGGCGCCGCGCCGACGGGCGTCGACATGGTTGCGGTGGTCGGGAAGAACGAGGCGACGAAAGGCAAATTCTCGCGACTTTACCGGGCGCGCGCTAAATGTCGGATTTCGGGTTCCGGCACCCTTGAGGTTCGAACACTAGGGTGCGCGCGGAGATCCAACCCTCCACCGCCTCGCACCTCGCCGAATCGCTGGGACCTAAACTACTAAAAACAGAACAGACAAGAGACACGAGATTTATCTTTGGTTCGAGCCACCATTGTGGTGTAATACCCTACTCCAGTGTGTGGTGTGGTGGATTGCCTCTTGGGCTGATGAGGAACAATACAAGGAAGAACAGCCTCGCGAGGATCTATTCTTGGCGCGTGTGATGAACTGCTAGGTGGTGTTCAGTCGCTCTAGCTACTGGTTCCTTGATGAGGATCCGGATCTCAGCCCCCTTGCTCTGGGGGTGGCTACTCCTATTTATAGGCGAAGGCCCTGGGCCTCTTCCCAAATATTGAGCGGGAAGGGCGCCAACAATTGGCCATTTTGAAGGGGAACAGCGGGTACACTTATCCTGACTAAAGTTGGTCCTCGCCGCCAAAGGCTCGGTGATGACGCCTTTGCTTGGGCTCCACGATGACTCCTTCCAGCCGTTGGGCTGGTCTTGGTCTTGTTGCACCGAAACGGATGCCTTTGCTCGATGCTCTCGCCGCGCTTGCTCCCTTTGCACCAAAGAGGAAAGGAGGACGCTGCTGGTCGGGCGCCCGATCGGGCGCCCTTGGTCGTCATGGCTTGCATCATGGGCTCCTCGCGAGGTATCCTGTCTTGAACTCTCCGCCTCCTCATGAGCCAGCCTGACGAGGACGTGCCTGAGGAAGCTCCTTGTCATCCGCCCCGCGAGGCTTGGCCCCTCACGAGGGTCTTGAGCTTGTGTTGATGAAGATGGGCCGTGCTGGGCCTCCTTTGAGCCACGCCGCAGGCCGCAGGCAGGCAAGTCTGGGGACCCCCGTTCCCAGAACGCCGACAACCACCTATCGGAACCACGCCAAAAATCTCTGTGTCATCATTGCATTTGTACTCTCCAAGCCCTTCCCTTTACCTTCATATGCAATGCTTTACTTTCCGTTGCTACACTCTTCGAATTGCATTTGTAGGTTGATTGCTTGACTTGTGATAAGTTGCTAAAATCTTCCCACAACTAAAATTGGGAAAAGGCTAGATTTTAATTTGGTCAAGTAGTCTAATAACCCCCCCCCCCCCCTCTATACCTACTTTCGATCCTAAAAGTGGTATCAGAGCTTTGGTCTCCATTTGCCTTGATTTCCATAGCTTTGGTGATCATAGCCTTGGTTTCACAACCTAGAGAGTATGTCGTCTAGCAAGGAAAATTATCACTGTAGAGGTCCTTACTTTGATGGTACTAATTTTTCTAGTTCGAAGCATAACGTAAAAATGCATATTCTTGGTCATAACCCCGCCGTTTGGGCTATTGTGCATATTGGCTTGCAAGGTGATTTCTTTGAAGATGGAAGAGAATCGGATCGTGAAGCATCCGTGGAAGAAATGAAGATGTTGCAATACAATGCTCAAGCTTGCGATATCCTGTTCAACGGATTATGCCCCGAAGAATTCAACAAAATCAGCCGTCTTGAGAATGCAAAGGAAATTTGGGATACTTTGGTTGATATGCACGAGGTACCGAGTCCTTCAAGGAATCCAAATTGGATGTGCTTCAAAGTCAACTTGACAAGTTCAAAATGAAGGATGGTGAAGGAGTCGCTGAAATGTACTCTAGGCTTGCTCTCATCACAAATGAGATTACCGGCTTAGGAAGCGAAGATATGACCGACAGATTCATCATCAAGAAGATCCTAAGAGCCTTGGATGGAAAATATGATACCATGTGCACCTTGATCCAAATGATACCCAATTACAAAGATCTCAAGCCAACGGAAGTCATTGGTAGAATTGTTTCTCATGAGATGTCACTCAAGGATAAGGAAGGGCTTCACAACAAGTCAAGCGGTGCTTACAAAGCTTCATGTGATGCTCCTACAACATCAAGTGAGAAACAAGTCTTCAATGAAGAACTGAGCTTAATGGTGAAGAACTTCAACAAATTCTACAAGAATAGAAGCAAAGATAGAAGTCATGAAGTCAAGATCCTACAATGACAAAAGATCTTCTAGTCGTGATCGTAATTGCTACAATTGTGGAAGACCCGGACACTACTCCAATGAGTGTACGGCTCCCTACAATAAAAGAGAAGATTCACCAAGAAGGAGAAGTAAAAGAGATGAATCACCACCAAGAGAGAGAAGGAGTAGAGATGATCGTTATGGACAAAGACCCTCTCATAGAAGCAAAGATTCGGAAAGGAAGGACAAGTCATCAAAGAGCTACACAAGAAGAAGACATCAAGCTCACATTTGTGAATGGGTATTCGGTTCCGAGTTCGACAACTACTCCGAGAGAAGCTATCACTTCGACTCCGAATATACTCAAGATGAAGGTGTTGCCAGACTTGCACTTGTGACATCCAACTCCAATGGCATATTTTACTCACCAAATGAAGGAATTGGAAGATGAATCATGGCTAAAGGCCCCAAGGTATCACACCCCGAGTATGTTGATTTCACTAGTGATGAAGATGATTTACTAGGTGATGATGATTTACTTGTTGACAACACTAGTGATGAAAACTATGATAAAATTGCTATTAATCATGCTAATCAAGATGAAATGAATGACAATTATAAGAAGGAGATTGAGTGTCTAACTAAAGAACTAAACACGCTTAAGTTATCTCATGAAACAACTCTAGAGGATCATAGAGAGCTCCTAAGAACTCATGAGAAGCTACGCTTCAAGAAGCTAAATTTAGAGCAAGAGCATGGGTTCCTAAAAGCAATCAATGATGATCTTCGAAAGAAGAGTTCTTCTTACATTTCCAAGTGTTTACTCTTATCTACTTATATACCACAAGTAAAATCTAGCAATAAGAACAAGAAAGATTCTTCTTCTAGTAGTAACAATAATCATGTTAAATCTAATATATATTGTTGCTTCTAGTAGTTCTCTTGATCCCACTAATGATTCTCTTAGCCAAGTTACACTTGAGCAAGAAAATAGCTTATTGAAGGGAATTATAGAGAAAGGTGTTTACAAAAGTCTTGCTTAAGTAAGCAATTTGAGGAAATTGTACGCAAGCAAGGAAGGCACCGGAAGAATCAAGGTGTTGGTTCTGAACGAAAGTTCAATGCCAATGGAGTTGAGTGGGAAGAAGATCAATACCCCAAGATGAAGTTTGTTCCTCAACAAGAGAAGTATGACCCCACTTCCTTCAAGGGAACACAAGCTCAAGATGATCTTCCGCCACAAGACCACAAGCTAAAAGGCAAGGAGAAGCTTCAAGAAGAGATTGACTCATTTGAAGAAGCTCCTAAGGCCATGGTCAACTGCGTTCCCAAGACTACATCAAGTACGACTACAACTCCAAGGATTCCCATCAAGTTTATGTGGATCCCAAAGAAGAAGAACTAGAGAGTTCTTGAGGGTGACTCCGCCAACATACTTCACTCATATTCATTTTGGCAAGAACAAGTGCAATCAACTTTCACATCTTGCACTAGTTCATGGAGTCGCAAATCCTCTTGTTGGTAAGACAAGGGACAAGGTAACCTAATGGTTTCATGGACACCATCATATTTGTGTTTCACTCTATGTATATGGATATTCTTGCATGTTCCTTGTGGGACTAAGCCATGTAGGTATTGAAAGTGCAACTCACTCCAATGGATTGCTCCAAAAGATCTACATCAACATTGAGCGTCCACATCTTCAACATCTACATGAAGTCATCATCGACAATACCCAAGGTTAGTTTATCCCTCTTAGGGGGGATATCACATCTAGGGGGAGCTTTGCTCTAAAAAGTGAGCTAAAGCAACTCTAATGATGTGAACACAACAATGCTTTATGTAAAAGTGGTAACCCACTTGTGCTTAAACGATGAGTATGACCTACGATCAAATGTTCTCATTTGACTCCTCAGTCAATATACTCATATATATAGATGACCTAGTCATCGCCAATTGCTTGATAGACGCTAGAGTGTATGTGCATGCTTTGCCACATGTTTTATTTGCTATCTTATTGTGTGAGCATGTTGGTTGCATAATTTTCTCCATTCGAGGACATCCATTTGTTGTTTTGATTGTTTGGTTTTTATTTTGCCAAATGGATGGACAAGAATGCCTAAGAACTTCCTCTAGCCATCTATGATTTTTCTCGTCTCAAACTCTATTCATGCTACATCAAAAAGTTTGAACAAGTCACATTTGGACCCTCCGGGTGCGTAGCACACGGAGCCACTGATCCGTCAAGGGCTTAACTTCCAAAACCTCTTAATGATTTTCGGTCTGACCGGTCTATCCAACTCGGTCACACCGAGACCAATAAGTTGATCTAGGTTTTCATCTCGTGCCACCGATTAGAACGATTCGGTCACACTGAGTTGCAGCAACTATTAGCAGTTTTGCATCTCGGTGCCACCGAGACGTTCCACTCAGCGCCACTGACAATGACTGGGTATATATACCGCGGGTTGAAGTTTTGGAAATTCCTTCAAACCACTCGACTGCACCTCCCAGCACTGTCGTCCCCTTGGTCTCCGGATCATCATCATCGTCGCCAGTGACCCTCCACCGCTGGTTTCCGTCACCGTCAACGGAATCGTCACCGCCGATGCCGCCATAGTAAATCTGTCGCCAAGTTAGGGTACAGATTTGACCCTTTGTGCTTTCCATTGCTCCGATTCTTGCACAAAGTACATTGCCTATGTTATCCCCACGTATGAGATCAATCAATCCACTAAACAAAGTCCTTAGAATAGGTTTGATGCAAAAACTTAGGGTTAGATTTCCGCCGAACCCATCTCAGACTGACCGATCTGAAAGTTTCGGTCACACCGATTGGCATTAGCCATTGCACAAGTACAACTCGGTCTGACTGAAGTGTACTGATTGGTGAGACCGAAATCACTTTCTCTGTGAAACCTTAGCATCTCGGAGTCATCGAACTGCATATCAGTCTGACCGAAACTGCATGTTTAGACTCTTATGTTGTTTCGGTGTCACCGAGTTTGTCAAATCGGTAGCTCCGAAATGCTTTCTGCAGAAAACTAAAGTTAAGTTTTTGTCTCAATATTTTGCAAAACAAGCTGCACTTTGTGATGCTCATCTACTCTATCCACACCCATCTATTCACATGGTCAGTTGCAGCAATATCTGAGGCAAGTGATAGTCAGAACAAGTCTGAAGAGCAAGTCAACCTCAGTGAGGGCAATAGTCCCTCTGGCAGCTATGATGAGGGGAGTAGGAGCACTCCCAGTAACTTGCCTAAGGCAGCTACCAGGAACAGGAAGAAGAGAACATCCGAGTCTGAGGATGAATATTTTGTGATAGAGGAGGAAGTGACCTCCAAGAAGAAGGTGCTCAAGAAAGAGTATGCTGCTACTGCTACCACAAAGCTGAAGGAAATATGCCCTAGAGGCAATAATAAAGTTATTATTTATTTCCTTATTCTCATGATAAATGTTTATTATTCATGCTAGAATTGTATTAACCGGAAACATAATACATGTGTGAATACATAGACAAAGCAGTGTCACTAGTATGCCTCTACTTGACTAGCTCGTTGATCAAAGATGGTTATGTTTCCTAACCATTGACATGAGTTGTCATTTGATTAACAGGATCACATCATTAGGAGAATGATGTGATTGACTTGACCCATTTTGTTAGCTTAGCACACGATCGTTTAGTATGTTGCTATTGCTTTCTTCATGACTTATACATGTTCCTATGACTATGAGATCATGCAACTCCCGTTTACCAAAGGAACACTTTGTGTGCTACCAAACGTCACAACGAATCGGGTGATTATAAAGGTGCTCTACTGGTGTCTCCGAAGGTACTTGTTGGGTTGGCGTATTTCGAGATTAGGATTTGTCACTCCGATTGTCGGAGAGGTATGTCTGCGCCCTCTCGGTAATACACATCACTTAAGCCTTGCAAGCATTGCAACTAATGAGTTAGTTGCGGGATGATGTATTATGGAACGAGTAAAGAGACTTGCCGGTAATGAGATTGAACTAGGTATTGAGATAACGACGATCGAATCTCGGGCAAGTAACATACCGATGACAAAGGGAACAACGTATGTTGTTATGCGGTCTGACCGATAAAGATCTTCGTAGAATATGTGGGAACCAATATGAGCATCCAAGTTCCGCTATTGGTTATTGACCGGAGATGTGTCTCGGTCATGTATACATAGTTCTCGAACCCGTAGGGTCTGCACGCTTAACGTTTCGATGACAGTTATATTATGAGTTTATATGTTTTGATGTACCGAAGGTTGTTCAGAGTCTCGGATGTGATCAGAAAGAAGAGAACTTCAGACTCTGAGGATGAAGACTATGTGGCTATTGAGGATGAGGCCATTTCCAAGAAGAAGGTGCTCAAGAAGGAGTATGGCACAACTGCTGCCACTAAGCCTGGTATGAAGACCAAAGCACCTGCCAAAAGGATTCCCATGTCTAAAGCCAGAGCCTCCAATCAAGCATCTTTGGAATCTGAACCCAAAGAGGTTGCTGAAGAAGGGAAGAAGAGGAAGGAAAGGGTCAAGAAGACCATGGTCGTGGTTGTTGGAAGGCCTTCCATGATGGAAGAAGAAGAGGAAGATGTTCTTTGCACCAAAGACCCAAAGCTCAAAAGCTTATGGGTGATGCCATCAGTCGTGGGCTGCTTCATCAAAGCCCAAAGAAGCTCCTAAGGCAGCTGCTCCAAAGCCTAAATCTGCACCCAAGAGGAACACCAGGAGTATTCCAGCTGCAGAGAAGAACAAGGCCCCAGTGCCTACAGCTGCTGTTGAAGAAGATGATGAGGAACATGTCTTGAGAAAGTTGAAGCCCAAAATTCCAGATCACAATGATGCTCATCCAGTAGCTGAGGACATGAAGCTCAGGAGGGATGCAGGACTCAAACAGTGGAGATTGACTGATCCCTATGCAGTCATGATAAGAACTATTGTGGACTACATGTTCCATACAAAGGAACAGCATGACTTCTATGAGACAGTGCTGCTTGACAAGAAGCCAATTGTCTGTGATATGAGATGGGTAGACTGGGAGTACATCAGGAAGAATGAAGAGCATTATCCAGGAGTGTATGACAGTTTCAATGCTTGTGGAGTGGATGACTTTGTTGGGCAGAAGCTCACAAAGTGGAATGATGAGCTTATTATGCAGTTCTACTCCACAGCTCACTTCTACCCAGATGGAAGGATTGTCTGGATGTCTGAAGGTACTAGGTACCAATCATCAGTTGAAGAATGGGCAAAGTTGATCAATGCTCCTAAGGAGAATGAGGATGACTTGGATGTCTATGCCAAGAAGAAGAAGGATCACAACTCCATGGCACACATGTACAGAGAGATCCCAGATGCTGCTCTTGAGACACACAAGTTGGCTTAGTACATTATCTTCTGTCAGGACTGCCAACAATCAACTGGATCCTCAGGTACACTCTGTTGCCTAAATTTGGAGATTACAAGATGATCAGAGGCCATGCCATCAACCTACTTCACATATTTGATGTGCCTCAAAAGTTCAAGGTCATGAGCCTCATAGTGGAAACTATCAAGAGGACTGCTGCAGATCAGAAGAGAAGTTGTGGGTATGCCCACAGATCCAGGAGCTCATAAACTCCAAGATGGGCACAGGCACATACCTCTTGGACAAGGAACACATGCCCATCTATCCAGATTTTGAGGACAACACAGTGGTGATGGATGAAGATGAACCATCTTACGTGCAAGCACAAGCAAAAAGGGAGAAGGCAAGGACTGAAAAGGCTGCAAAGATGCCAACCATGGATGAGGCATCTCAGTACTTCTTGAAGAGCAAGCAGGATCAACTTGGCTACTTGATTTCCTCCACTCTGAGGATTGAGAAGGGACGGGCCACCTTGACTCGAAACCAGGAGAGCTTGGAGAGGATCATGGAGCAGAAATTCTATGACATGGATGTGAAGGTCACTGAGATACAGTCAGTTGTTGAACAACTTCAGGATGATATGCAGGAGAGGAAGGGCAAGACTACTACTGATGCTTTTGCCAGAGTGCCCAGGAGCCAGAGATCAGCTGCAGTGCCTGTTACAGACACCAGAGCCACTACATCTACACCAGCTACAGCTTCTGTGCAACCAGCTACAGCTCCTACTCCTCCAGCACCATCTACATCGACTGATGCCTTCATTCTTGGAGTTCTGTCTACACCACCACCTGAAGCCCAAGCCTGAGAGTCGATTTGGTGCTATGCATTTTCTATGAACTTTTTGGTAACTTGTTGGCAAAGGGGGAGAAAAATGTATAGATCATAGGCTTCGAGAGAGAGTGTTGCTTTTGTTCTCTCTTGTTTTGGTGGTTGAACTTTATTTGCTTGTTTGAGATACTTTATGCGTTTGTGAGATACTTGGATGATCATGTGTTTGATCATATGCTACCTTAATGCTTGTTGGATGATTTTATCCTTTTATCTCCCATATGATCATTCACTTTGCTTGGGGATGAGTGCATGTATTTATTTATTATCATTTTGAGCGCTCCACCAAGATGTATGTGACATGGAAGAGTAACCCATGATCCTAACTCATTGTGCATTTGCAGTCCAAAGAAAATCTTAAACCATCCACAAATTTCGGGGGAGCTCTTGCTTTTCACATACTTCTCAAAGAGACAATGTTTTTCACTCTTATTATCATTTGTCAAAGCTTTGATCTATATGTTATCATCAATTACCAAAAAGGGGGAGATCTGAAAGTGCAACTATCCCTAGGTGGTTTTGGTAATTCCTAACAACATATAGCTCATTGAGCTAACACTATTTCAAGACTAATATTTCAGGAAAGCTCAATGATTGGCATGGCATGGATGAGAAAAGTGGACCCCTCAAAATGCTAAGGACAAAGGGATTGGCTCAAGCTCAAGACTCTACATTATATATTTTAGTGATCCAAGATCACATTGAGTCCATAGGAAAAGCCAATACTATCAAGGAGGGATGAGGTGTTGCTTAATGGCTTGCTTGCTCAAAATGCTTAGTGATATGCTCCAAAGCCCTCAACTACTTTCTCACATCCACATAACCAAAAATCAAACTCGGCCCCACCGATTCTTTCTATCCGGCGCCACCGAGTTCAGATGTCATAGCCACTGCCACAAACCCTAGGCAAATCGGTCTCTCCGATAGGGATCTCGGTCTCACCGAGATGGGATTGTAATCTCTCTGTTTCCCTTCGTAACGTTTCGGTCCTACCGAGATGAGCGATCGGTCCCACCGAGATTGCAATGTAAACTCTATGTTTCCCTTTTGTAACATTTCGGTCTCACCGAAATGAGCGAATCGGTCCTACCGAGTTTACCTGACCAACTCTCTGGTTAGCTTATTACCAAAATCAGTCTCACCGAGTTTGTGTAATGGGTCTCACTGAGATTACGTTATGCCCTAACCCTAACCATATCGGTCCTACCAAGTTGCATGTTGGTCCCACCAAAAATCCTAACGGTCACTAGATTTGCTAAATCGGTTCGACCGAGTTTGTCAATTCGGTCCCACCGAGATTGGTAAGTTGTGTGTAACGGTTAGATTTTGTGTGGAGGCTATATATACCCCTCCACCTCCTCTTCATTCATGGAGAGAGCCATCAGAACGAACCTACACTTCCAATACACATTTTCTGAGAGAGAACCACCTACACTTGTGTTGAGGCCAAGATATTCCATTCCTACCATATGAATCTTGATCTCTAGCCTTCCCCAAGTTGCTTTACACTCAAATCTTCTTTCCACCAAATCCAAATCCTGTGAGAGAGAGTTGAGTGTTGGGGAGACTATCATTTGAAGCACAAGAGTAAGGAGTTCATCATCAACACACCATTTGTTACTTCTTGGAGAGTGGTGTCTCCTAGATTGGCTAGGTGTCACTTGGGAGCCTCCGACAAGATTGTGGAGTTGAACCAAGGAGTTTGTAAGGGAAAGGAGATCGCCAACTTCGTGAAGATCTACCGCTAGTGAGGCAACTCCTTCGTGGGCGACGGCCATGGTGGGATAGACAAGGTTGCTACTTCGTGGACCCTTCGTGGGTGGAGCCCTCCGTGGACTCGCGCAACCATTACCCTTCGTGGGTTGAAGTCTCCATCAACGTGGATGTACGATAGCACCACCTATCGGAACCACGACAAAAACATCTGTGTCTCCGATGCTTTGGATCCTCCAAACCCTTCCCTTTACATTCTTGCAAGTTGCATGCTTTACTTTCCGCTGCTCATACACTCTTTGCATGCTTGCTTGAATTGTGTTAAGATTGCTTGACTTGTTCTAAAGTTGCTAAAATCTGCTAAGAACTAAAATTGGGAAAAGGCTAGATTTTTATTTGGTCAAGTAGTCTAATCACCCCCCTCTAGACATACTTTCAATCCTACAGTATCATAGCCTGGTTTTATGCGTAGATGTCATATGCACGAGTAGAACACAAGTGAGTTGTGGGCGATATAAGTCATACTGCTTACTAGCATGTCATACTTTGGTTCGGCAGTATTGTTGGATGAAGCGGCCCGGACCGACATTACGCGTACGCTTCCACGAGACTGGTTCTACCGACGTGCTTTGCACATAGGTGGCTGGCGGGTGTTAGTTTCTCCAACTTTAGTTGAACCGAGTATGGCTACGCCCGGTTCTTGCGAAGGTTAAAACAGCACCAACTTGACAAACTATCGTTGTGGTTTTGATGCATAGGTAAAAACAGTTCTTGTCGTGGAGTTGTCACGGCAGATGTCCTCTTGCAAGGACTTAATCGTGGAGCCATCGCAACTAGGAAGCTTAAAGGGGTTAATCGGGACAAAGGACACGAGAGGTTTTATACTAGTTCGGCCCCTTACGGTGAAGGTAAGGCCTACGCCCGATTGGTTTGGTATTGCTTGAGGTTTCGATGACCGAGGAGCGAGATACGCTATGCCCGGTTCTCGATTGGTTGTTTCTTGCCTTAAGCCACCGCGGGTCGTCCCCTTATATACATCGGGTTGGCGCCCTGCGGCTTACAGAGTCTGGCGGCTCATAAACAAAGGTCCGCTCGGTGACTAATCAAGTCTACCTTACGATACAAGTCATGCCATTATGGCGGTTTACTACAACGGGCCTTAAGTCGCCTGTGGGCCTTAGGCCCCTTGTTGAGACGCCATCTTCATGCTTGTACTTGGGCTTCTGTTTGGTAACCACTTTACGTAACCCGGCCCCTCCTGGGCGGCTTACACAAATAGTTATATCCCCAACATTAGGCCCCAAATTGATTTGAACCTGTTCATGTCAATCTTAAAATAACTTAAAACATAAATCTTCAGTCTTCGGACTACACAAAAAGACTTTCTTTAACCCGGCGTGACGTCATTCTTTGGATCCGTGTTAACCCGTCATGACATCATCTTTCCTTTTATCCCGCCGAATCGGCCCAACGGATCTTTGTCTTCATTGCCCGTTCCGAGAATCGAGGCGTCGGGGCCGCTGGATAGTAATTCTTATCTCCTCGTTTCCCGTGCCGTCTCAGTTATGCTCTCCTTATAAATAGGCACGACCAGGGTTTCATTTTTCCCCCTTCCAGTCGTCTCCTTCCTCTTGCCTCCTCTCGAGCTCCGCCGCCGCCGCCGTCAAGCTTCTCGTCTTCTCACCCAGGCCGCCAGATCAACCTGAATCGGTCCGACACGCCGCGAACCTCCGCAGCTCCTCCGGACACTGTAAGTCCCTTTCCTTTCTGTCTTAGATTTGTATCATAGTTTTCGTCAATCTAAATCGGTGTTCATCGCACCGCCACTGAACCCTTGATAGATCTCACCCCAACGCCCTTTTCTCGATCGTTAGATGGTATAGAACTGCTTTAATCGCTGTTTCACCCCATTTTATATGCAAACAGATCCCTTTTCCTTTGCTCGAAGCTTCTTTCGAGTGTATGAACTTCTCGCACTCGTTTTAGGTCTAGAAATTTTTCTTTTCAGGACGACCATTTGATCCAAAATAATCGTTGTAACTTATGAAACCTGTTTTTATCACCCGGAACACTTCTTATGTTAAATGCCTTCAACATAACTGTCCAAATATCCAGTTTAAACGCATCCCACTTGATCTGTAAACCTTGGCACCTTCTCAGGTCTTTAAAACTTTTTGAACTGTTGCTAACACTTGTGGCGGCTTAAATAATGTTGCCCAATTATCCTTATGTCATTAGGCCCCTTTAAGCCGCTACCTTGACAATTTGAATATTTTCTTCTGGGTTAAAATTTAAGCCGGAACTTCTTATTTTGCAATAGACCAATCTGTTGTCATGGCGCCTAAGTCGACCAAAGCTCCTGTAACCTGCAACTAGGTCCCATCCACTGTCACCAAAAGAAAACTGGTTGAATTTGTGAAGTCCGATCATTTGCCAAAGAAGGAAGTCATGTCTTATCGTGTCCCTGACCCATCTGAAGAGAAGCCTCAACCCAAAGAAGGGGAGGTAATAGTTTTCACGGATCACATGAGCCGGGGATTTGCCCCTCCCGGCTCAAAGTTCTTCAGAGAAGTTTTAAATTTCTTTGACCTTAGACCTCAAGACATTGGACCCAATTCCGTGTCTAATCTTTGCAACTTCCAAGTCTTCTGTGAGGTGTGTCTGGCAGAAGAGCCAAGCCAGCATTTATTCAGAGAACTGTTTTACTTGAACCGGCAGAATGAGCGCGCCAACGGGCCGAGTCTTGAACTTGGCGGTATCTCGATCCAGCGACGGAGAGACTGTCTGTTTCCGTATGCTGAGCTGCCGAGTCACCCCAAATATTGGAACCAGTCATGGTTCTACGGTCAGGATACCTCTCCAGCTGATGAGCCACCTCTGCCCGGCTTTCGCGCCCTGCGCCTTGAATCCAACCATCCGCTGGCGGATAAACTGACCGCTGTTGAACGTCTGCCACTCAACCCCACCATCAAGAAGATTAAAGCTCTTCTGGGAAATGGTTTAAACGGCATTGACTTGGTCCGGGTCTGGGTCACTTGGCGTATACTCCCATTAAGCCGCCGCTCCGGCTTAATGTGCACTTATACAGCGTAACAGAGGCGACCCAATGCGCCACAGTTCTGATGACTTACCAGATGACGTAGCCGATGCTACAACCCAGTCACTGCTGAAGGAGGGTACTGTTATCAACAATACCTTCGGGCTACTTCCCTTCTGCACAAAGAACCCTGCCCCTGCAGTAAGCTACCAATCTTAATAAATATTATTTAATATGTTTACCTCCTTGTACTTATGATTCCTTCTCTTTCCCATAGGCCAGTGATGACTTCTGGAAAGTCAAATATGACCACGAGGCCGCCCAACAAGCCAGAGCCGCCAAGAAGAATGAAAGGAAAAACACCAAGACGGGGACTTCAAAAAAGAAGAAACCCAGCGCCTCTGAGTTGCTCAAATTGGATGACTCTTCTTCAGATGAGGAAGAGGTAATCCCTTATTCTCCTTAACTCCTTTGTTACTATTTTATTGATATTTCCGCCTTTCAGGAAGACACTTGAAACAGCCAAGCTCATGGTGAAGAGGTAACTATAATTTCCTCTGACTCGGAGCCTTTGCCAAAGCACAAAACCCGGCGGGTGACCCGGAAAGTAAGATTTTCACATCCCTTAGCTTATCAAGATCCTCAATTTCTTTTGAAGCAACAACAGCTTGAGAACCGGAGGCAAACCCGGACAAGTAAGGATGTAGAGCTCTCTCCGGATTACCCGACGAAGCGTGAAACGTCGAATCGAGGTCATCTCCGCTTTGCGTTCTGTTTATCCTTTGGCGGGTTTAATTAAATCGACCTCTCAATTCATCTGACTCCAATTACTAGGATACCTCTCCTTCTTCTGGCGAGTCTATGCAATCCAACATGTCGGCCTTCAAGACTGCCCCTGGCTAATGTACCTTTGTTATCCTCGTGCTTTGCCTTACTCATATTTTGTACTCATCCTTTTGCTTTATTCACAGTGTGCAGGCGAAGCCCAGTAAGAGGGCAAAGAATACTAAGCCGATGGAAGACCCGGTAGCAATGGAGCCGGAACCCGGAACCACTGTCCCTGATGCTTCTACTCATCAACCTCCTCCTGAACCGGCCCATGAAATTCCGACACCATCTTCCGACCCGCTTCAAGAAAGCACTCTTGATAACTCCGATAAGCCGGAAATTCGTAGCCCGGTCCGGACGGCTGAACCGGAAGTTGAATACTTGAAAAGCCAAGATGTTGAGCCGGGCGACCTCTTTATTCTTGCCAGGTGTACCGCTAAGGAGGAACTTGTCAAAAGCCGGAAGACCAAACAGGATATCGCTGACTATGCCCACTTAAGCATTGGCGATATAGTCTCAGGCTATTTGAATCAAGTGCATAACAGCCGCGACCTGGAAATTGACATGGTGAAACTGATACAAAGATAAATCTGAGGTATAACTTATATTATTTCTCCTGAATCTTACTTATCATGCCAGCCCCAAGTCTCATCGCTTATAGGTAAATATGCCGTAGACTTAGATACCGGCTTACTGTTAGCTCACCCGGTTTACAAGAAAGTATTTTTAACCCGGCTGTAATATAGCAACTTTTAAAGAAGCGATACACATTAGCCCCCAAGTGTCAAGTATTTTACTTGTAAAGTGCTTGAGACTTTAATATGCATAATTTGACATTAGAAAGTAAAATTTTCTTCAGCATACATTAGCCCCCAAGTGTCAAGGGTCTTTACTTGTAAAGTGCTTGAGACTTTTAATAATACCTATACCATAACCTTACCATAACCCGGCGTGTTGCGTGTCTCCACCAAATAATTCAATTGCAGATTGTTGATCTCAAGACCCGGTGGCGGCTCCAAGAGCTTGAGATTCAAAAAGCCGACTCCAAATTCGCCTTCAAAGATCTCTCGAGCAAGAAAAGTTGAAGAAGGATTTTGACGCGAAGAAGCAGGCTGGCGGATGAAAAATCTTCACTTGTGACCAAGCGAGGACAATGAGAAGCAGCTCTTCTTTGAAGCAAGCTGCCGAATTATCCGGCTTAAAAACCAGATATCCCAAATGGTCTCGGCAATTTTTGGTAAGTGACTATGTGTAACTTTTGAGCGTCACCATGATTCATTTGATAACTGTTTGAGATATGATCTCCGGCTTAATCTTATATGCATAAACGCAGGTCCTGTGAGTACCAACCTGAAGAATATGCCGATTGATCAAGCTTAAGGCGGTGTACACTCTAGTGGAACAACAGACACCGGTCACAACGTGCTTTGGCCGTTGTGGCTTTATCAAATGATACTCCTTATCTCCTGCAGATGTACTCAAGCGGCTTGTCAGTATTACCTCAACGGATTCGTGGAGTTAAGGCGAGCATCTGGTAGAGCCGGGGCCATAGCCGCCTTAAGCCGGGCCAAAGCGTTGGCTCCAGAACTAGACTTAAGCGATGTTGCTATTGGATACCCTAGCTTAAAGGAGGACGGCTCTGCATCAGTCAATCAGACTTCACCACCTGCGTGAGAGTCGTGCGTCCTGTGGCCACCATCATCGGCAACGATATTGATCTTACAAAGTTCCAGCTGGGTTATGACAACGAGAACCGGAGGATTCCAACTCCGCATTATGAAGATGTCAGCCTGATCCCTCCAACCCGTAAGCATACCTTTGCTCCTGAAGTTGACCCGGCCAGTTTAATAGATGATGAAGCTGAATTTGAAGCCTTAAGCGGCATTGACTAGACCTCGTCAACCTTCCAGGACAAAGCAGCAGACGAAGAGGAGGAGAAGGATAACCCGGAGTCGTCAAGTCCACCAAAGGAGTAATCCGCCTGGCACTTAAGTCTTTTGAAGAAAACAATACTTCATTATTCAGACTCGGGGAGTCTTGTAATAGGGTAGAAAAACCTCTTAACTCTGACATGCCTTCGCACATGTTTTGCGGTGCTTAACAATGTCTCAAGCCGCTATCAATGTGTACTGCCGGCTTGCTTGAATCATCCAAAAGCTTTTTGCTTTACCCTGTGTATAAAACAAAAAACTTCCTTTGGCATCTCACCATATCCGGGGTCATGTAAGATAACGTTAATCCGGAGTAGGAACCAAAACATCATAAGTATCAGCCGATTTAAGGCGTACCTTACCGGCTTACTTGTTCCCAAAAAAGCAGACAGTTATACTTAACTTCTGAAAATTGGCACATATAATGTTTACCTGGCCCTTAATATTATTTACTCTTATAGAATAAAGTAAACCTGATTTTCAAAGGCTTCTGATTCGAATACGATCAAGAGAACCATTCGAGAGGGTTAAGCTAAGATTCGGATACGATCATATAGCCCCCAATGGCTTTAGCGATGCCGATCAAATGGGTATCGACAGCTATGTTCTCTTTGGTTCGAATACGACCTATGTTTGAACAGGAAGCCCCCAAGTGACCATGAGAGTTGTTTAATGATGTTGATTCGAATACGATCCACGTCAGACCCAAAGAGGTTAAGCTATGATTCAAATATGATCAAGAAGCCCCCAAGTGGGTTCGGCAGTGTGCCAATCAATTGGGTATCGACAGATATGTTCTCTTTGGTTCGAATACGACCTATGTTTGAACAGGAAGCCCCCAAATGACCATGGCTTGATTCAGATATGATCATAAGCCGGACCAAAGGGAAAACCGGATTCAGATATAATCCGCTCCCTGTTAGTCGTTTCCATCACCTGGTAAAGGAGACACATAACCCTTGTAGGATGGAAAAGAAAGAGGTCCTGCTTTATTGCTTTATATAATATATACATTACTAAAAAAGAAAAGATAAATATACTCACGAAAGCCGGTGGCTTAAGTATAGTAGGGCCGGAGATGCGCTATGTTCCACGGCCGACGGGTCTCTTCCTCCGACTTACGTGAGTCTTTGTGCTCTCGAACATCAATGAGGTAATATGACCCGTTGTTGAGATTTTTGCTGACCACGAAAGGTCCTTCCCAAGGAGGGGACAGCTTGTGCATATCAGTTTGATCCTGGATGAGCCGGAGCACTAAATCGCCTTCCTGGAAAGTTCTGCTTCTAACCCGGCGGCTGTGATAACGGCGCAGGTCTTGCTGGTAAATCGCCGAGCGGGCTATGGCCAAGTCTCGCTCTTCATCCAACAAGTCAAGTGCATCCTGACGAGCTTTTTCGTTATCAGCCTCAACTAAGCCGCCACCCGGAGTGAATCATGCCGGATGTCACTTGGCAGAACCGCCTCTGCCCCGTACACCATGAAGAAAGGTGTATAGCCGGTAGATCTGTTAGGCGTTGTGTTGATGCTCCATAGCACGGAGGGTAACTCCTCCACCCAACAACCCGGAGTTCGCTGTAAAGGAACTAAAAGCCGGGGTTTGATACCTTTCAAGATCTCTTGATTAGCTCGTTCTGCTTGACCATTAGACTGGGGGTGAGCAACGGCCGAAACATCAAGCCGGATGTGCTCTTGTTGACAGAACTCTTCCATGGCACCCTTGGAGAGATTAGTACCATTATCAGTGATAATACTGTGCGGAAAACCAAAACGAAAGATCACCTTTTTGATGAACTGAACCGCCGTGGCTGCATCACACTTACTGACTGGCTCTGCTTCAACCCACTTGGTGAATTTATCCACTGCCACCAACAGATGTGTCTTCTTATCCTTAGACCTTTTGAAAGGTCCAACCATATCAAGCCCCCAGACTGCAAACGGCCAAGTAATCGGAATCATCCTCAACTCTTGAGCCGGCACATGAGCTTGTCTTGAGAATTTTTGACATCCGTCACACTTGCTGATCAGATCCTCCGCATCAGCATGAGCCGTCAGCCAATAAAAACCGTGACGAAAAGCCTTGGCTACTAGAGACTTTGAACCGGCATGATGACCGCAATCACCTTCATGAATCTCACGAAGTATCTCCTGACCCTCCGTAGGTGATACACAACGCTGAAACGCCCTAGTGACGCTGTGGTGATGCAACTCGCCATGAACAATCGTCATGGATTTGGACCGCCTGACGATTTGTCTTGCCAAGGTCTCATCCTCCGGCAACTCTCCCCGGGTCATATAGGCCAAGTATGGGACCGTCCAGTCCGGGATGGCATGGAGAGCCGCCACCAAATGCGCCTCCGGGTGCAGCATCGCAAGCTCTTCCTCTGTAGGCACTCTGACGGAAGGGTTATGCAAAATGTCAAGAAAAGTATTAGGTGGCACCGCTTACGCTGAGACCCCACCGGCTTAAAGCATCACCGCCTCATTCTTCCTTCGATCAATGTGCTCTACTTGATAACCTTTGAAGTGCCCGACCACCGCATCAACCTCCACGACGATAAGCCGCCATGAGGATCCTTAGAATCCCACGTGCTCGACACTGTTGAGCGATTTAGGTCCGAATCGCCCAAGCATCTTACCCGCTCAAATTCATCTCTTTGGCTATCCGGAGGCCATGGAGTAAAGCCTCATATTCAGCTGCATTGTTAGTACGGAAACATAAGCCGGAGCACATAACAAAATTTGTCACCTCGGGGAAGTTAAAACGACTCCAAACCCGAGCCTTCCAACTACTGGACCCATCAAAGTGAATAGTCCAATACGTGTTATCCGCTTCTCCTCTGTGCTCGCAACTCTGTCCAATCATTGATAAAGTCCACTAGGGCTTGAGACTTGATAATTTGTCTTGCGGCATATACTTCAAACCGTGAGGCCCAAGCTCAATGGCCCACTTGGCAACTCATCCCGTGGCTTCCCTGCTCGATGATGTCTCCCAAGGGGCTGAACTTACCACGCTTATAGGATGACCCAGAAGTACCGCTTTAGCTTCCGGCTCGCCATGAACACCCCATAAACCAGTTTACGCCGGTCACGGATACCTTTGCTTGGACTCTATGAGCACCTCACTGATGTAATAAACCGGCCTCTAAACCGGATGCTCCTTGCCAGTCTCCTTACGCTCCACCATAATGGCCACACTAACAGCACGTGAGTTAGCAGCAACATATAATAGCAATGGCTCTTTATCAATCGGAGCTGCGAGAACCGGCAGCTCAGCCAATTGTCTCTTTAAATCTTCAAAAGCAGCATTAGCAGCCTCACTCCAGACAAAGGTGTCTGCTTTCTTCATCATCTGATACAACGGTAAAGCCTTCTCCCCTAGTCGGCTTATGAATCGGCTTAAAGCAGCAACGCGACCCGCAAGTCACTGAACATCGTTGATGCACACCGGTTTAGCCAGAGAAGTAATTGCCTTGATCTTCTCCGGGTTAGCTTCAATGCCCCTGTTTGAGACCAAGAATCCCAAAATTTTGCCTGCAGGTACACCAAATACACACTTGTCTGGGTTAAGCATCATCTTGTAGACCCAGAGATTGTCAAAGGTTTCCTTTAAATCTCAAATCAAGGTTTCCTTCTCTCTGGATTTTACCACAATGTCATCCACATAAGCATGAACATTGCGCCCAATCTGATTGTGGAGACAATTCTGCACACATCGCTGATAAGTCGCCTGGGCACTCTTGAGCCCAAACGGCATAGACACATAGCAGAAGGCTCCAAATGGAGTAATGAAAGCCGTCTTCTCCTGGTCCTTAACTGCCATCTTGATCTGATGATAACCAGAGTAAGCATCCAAAAAACTCAACCGTTTGCAACCCGTTGTGGCATCAATGATTTGATAATGCAGGGTAGAGCAAAGGGATCAGCCGGACAAGCTTTATTTAGGTTCGTGTAGTCCACACACATCCGCCAGGTGCCGTTCTTCTTGAGCACAAGCACCGGGTTAGCCAACCACTCTGGGTGAAAAACTTCCACAATGAACCCGTCCGCTAAGAGCCGGGCAACCTCCTCCCCTATAGCCTTTCACCTTTCCTCATTGAATCGCCGGAGAAACTGGCTGACTGGCTTATACTTTGGATCAATATTAAGAGTGTGCTCAGCGAGTTCTCTCGGGACACCCAGCATGTCAGAAGGTTTCCATGCAAAGATGTCCCAATTCTAACGGATGAACTCGATGAGCGCGCTTTCCTATTTGGGATCCAAATTGGTACTGATGTTGAACTGCTTTGAAGAGTCGCCTGGAGTGAAGTCAACCAATTTTTTCTCGGCGGCCGACTTAAATTTCAACGCCGAGTCTTGCTCTGTGGTTGGCTTCTTCAAAGAGGTCATATCTGCCGGGTCAACATTAGTTTGATAAAACTTCAGCTCCTCTTTAGTACAAACGGATTCGGCATAAGCCGCATCACCTTCCTCACATTCTAAGGCCACCTTTCGGCTCCCATGCACAGTGATGGTGCCCTTGTAACCCGGCATCTTGAGTTGCAAATAAACATAACACGGCCGTGCCATAAACTTGGCATAAGCCGGCCGTCCAAACAGAGCGTGATACGGGCTCCTGATCTTGACTACCTCAAAGGTCAGCTTCTCAGCCCTGGAATCATATTCATCTCCAAAAGCCACTTCCACCTCGATCTTTCCAATGGGATACGCTGACTTACCAGGTACCACCCCATGAAAAACAGTGTTAGACGTCCTCAAGTCTTTATCAGTCAGCCCCATACGGCGAAAGGTCTCATAATAGAGAATATTGATGCTGCTTCCGCTGTCCATGAGCACCTTAGTGAATTTATATCCACCAACCAGAGGGGCCACCACCAAGGCTAAATGACCCGGGTTATCAACCCGGGGGGAGATCTTCTCTACTCCAAATGATAGGCTGCTCGACCACCTCAGATAACGGGAACCGCCGTTCAACCGAATTCACAGCCCTTTATGAACCTTCCGCCACGTTTACACAAGTTAGTGGTAAACACATGGTATTGCCCACCGTTTAACTGTTTTGGATGGCTCGATAACTCGATCTGTTGTCGCTTGTCCTCCTTGACCGGATGCTGCTGATTATAGCCACCTTGACCACCTTGAAAACCGGAACTTGAGCCGCCACCCGCACCATGGAAACCACCTGCCCCGAACCGCCGCTTTGATCCGTGATTGCCATCAAACATGTTTGAATTCTTGAAAGCCTTCATGATCGCGCAGTCCTTCCATAAGTGGGTGGCAGGATTTTCCCGAGTACCGTGTCTTGGACAAGGCTCATTCGTGCTGCTCAAGAGATGGACCCGAGCCACCAGATCGAGGAGGTCCTCTCCCCTTACGCTTCTTGTTATTACCTTGGGCATTAGCATTGGCCACAAACGCCGGGTTACCGTTCGGCTTACGCTTGTTACCACCTTGACTTACCGATTGTTGCTGCTGACCCTTTCCATTACCGTTCTTCTTTCCTTTCCCTGTCTTTTCCTCCTCGGGCGGGATCATCGGTAGTATCAGAATCGGCATATTTAACCAAAGCCGCCATCAGCGTACCCATGTTATTGCAATCACGCTTAAGGCGCCCCAGCTTCTGCTTCAGTGGCACAAAACGACAATTCTGATGGAGCATAAGTACCGCAGAGTCGGCATCCATCTTATCAGATGAATGTATTATTTTCTTGACCCGGCGCACCCAATGAGTTGTGGATTCACCCTCATCCTGCTTACAATTGGTCAAGTCCACAATGGACATAGATTGCTTGCAAGTATCCTTAAATTTCTGGATAAACCGGGCCTTTAACTCGGCCCATGAACTGATGGAATTGGGAGGCAAGCTTTTCAACCAAGTTCGGTTCGTTCCATCTAACATCATGGTGAAATACTTAGCCATTGCCACATCGCTGACTTCCAATAATTCCATGGCCATCTCGTAACTTTCAATCCACGCTCCCGGCTGTAAGTCGGCCGTGTAATTCGGCACCTTTCGAGGACCCTTGAAATCCTTGGGCAGACGCACATCTCGCAGAGCCGGCACCAGACAAGGGACACCGCCGGTTCTAGTGGCCACCCTGCTCCAACGAAGTCATTGGATACTACGGGAAACCATCATCGCCATCTGTTGAGCCGCTTAATTGAGCCGCCCGTTCATCCTCCCGACGCAATCGATCACGCACCGGGTTATAGCCGCGGGTTGGTTGCGCACGCTGGCATTACTTGATAAAGCCTCGACTCCATGTGTCTGTTGTAACTCGGACTCCGGTTTGGACGAGGTGCTACCAAGGCCGAGGAGTGGAATGAATCATGTCCTAGCCAGAAGAATAGGTCTCCTGCCGTGCCAAGGCCGTCTGAAGAAGCTCCCTAACCCTCCGGTTTCCACCGCCGTCGGGTCATCACCATCCACCGGAAGAGCCGCCAGACGCGCCCGATCTTGCTATCGAGGTTCTCCATGGGGTTGGAAAAGTGGCCCGGAGGTGTTGGTATGTATCGGGCGGGCCATGCTCCCGTGAAGAGGTGCCGTCTCTCGAGGCTGAACCGCCCTCCTGCTCACGGTGTCATAAATTGATTGGCTTGAGCGTATTGCTAGGGCCAGCTCCGTGTCGTGAAAAGATTCCGAGGATCGCATAACCGGAGGCGCACAGACTGGGTTTTCTCGATGTCTCCTTCTCATCACCTCATTGGATGCATTCAGACTCATGTTAAGCTGGAAAGCCTCGACTGGAGTCGCTGGCGCCGTGCATCCAAAGCCGCCGCTCATGACTAGCTCGGTGTCCTCACCGCCAAGGCCTCCTTGGCCTGGCTATCTCCTCACGCACCTTTGCCACCTCCGTGTTATGCTCATCTGGATTTGCAGGAATAAGCGTGGAGGTTAACAAGGCCGCCAACTTGTCCATAAGATCTATCGACTGAGCCGGCCCGCTGGGGCCTCCTGCCCCTACTGCTCTCGACTCGGGACGTCATTCTTTGTCGCAGCCCGTCGAAGTTTTGGCGGGTTGGGTACCAGCCATGAAGACTCCTGCCCAGCTTGGCGGCTCATAGCAATCTGGAACGTTAGAGTCGTCGAACAGCCCCCTAGCATGCCTTCTTGGACCTGATCTGAAGAATCTGTTGAACCGGAGGACGAATCATCATCTGATGGGACGGCCGTCTCTTCGCCATCTTTAGATCCTTTAGAAAGTGCCTCTCCATGAACACATCCCACAAAGGCACGCTTCATGACAGGTTGAATCTGGGCGGGTCTCGCACACTGAGCCGTCTCAATGAGGTCGGTGCAGCTGTCCGGCTCTGGGCCCGGCTCACCAATCCGGCTGATGAAGACGTGGATTCCGCCAAAGGGGACCTGGTACCCGTACTCAATTGAGTCGGCCTCGGGGCCCCAGCCTTCATTGTCGATGTAGATCTTGCATGACGACTCTTGGTCATCCGCCCATCACAGATCC
Source organism: Aegilops bicornis (assembly GCA_021605145.1). Taxonomy (NCBI): domain Eukaryota; kingdom Viridiplantae; phylum Streptophyta; class Magnoliopsida; order Poales; family Poaceae; genus Aegilops; species Aegilops bicornis. Next base: position 201,430,017 of record CM038670.1, read on the forward strand.
TTGAGCCATTCAAAGCTTCCCTTCAAGAACTCAAATCCACCATGCGCTGGCCCCACGGCGGGCGCCAACTGTCGTGGAATTGTCACGGCAGATGTCCTCTTGCAAGGACTTAATCGTGGAGCCATCGCAACTAGGAAGCTTAAAGGGGTTAATCGTGACAAAGGACACGGGAGGTTTTATACTAGTTCGGCCCCTTACGATGAAGGTAAGGCCTACGTCTAGTTGGTTTGGTATTGCTTGAGGTTTCGATGACCAGGGAGCGAGATACGCTATGCCCGGTTCTCGATTGGTTGTTTCTTGCCTTAAGCCGCCGGCGGGTCGTCCCATTATATACACGGGTTGATGCCCTGCGGCTTACAGAGTCCTGGCCGGCTCATAAAAAGTGTCCGGCTCGGTGACTAATCAAGTCTACCTTACGATACAAGTCATGCCATTATGGCAGTTTACTACAACGGGCCTTAAGTCGCCTGTGGGCCTTAGGACCCTTGTTGAGACGCCATCTTCATGCTTGGACTTGGGCTTCTGTCTGGTAACCTCTTTACGTAACCCGGCCCCTCCTGGGCGGCTTACACAAATAGTTATATCCCCAACAGTTCTTGCTCAGCCCGTAGCAGCCACGTAAAACTTGCAACAACAAAGTAGAGGACGTCTAACTTGTTTTTGCAGGGCATGTTGTGATGTGATATGGTCAAAGCATGATGCTAAATTTTGTTGTATGAGATTATCATGTTTTGTAACCGAGTTATCGGCAACTGGCAGGAGCCATATGGTTGTCGCTTATTGTATGCAATGCAATCGCCCTGTAATGCTTTAGTTTATCACTAAGCGGTAGCGGTAGTCGTAGAAGCATAAGATTGGCGAGACGACAACGATGCTATGATGGAGATCAAGGTGTCGCGCCGGTGACGATGGTGATCATGACGGTGCTTCGGAGATGGAGATCACAAGCACAAGATGGTGATGGCCATATCATATCACTTATATTGATTGCATGTGATGTTTATCTTTTATGCATCTTATCTTGCTTTGATTGACGGTAGCATTATAAGATGATCTCTCACTAAATTTCAAGATAAAAGTGTTCTCCCAGAGTATGCACCGTTGCCAAAGTTTGTCGTGCCAGACACCACGTGATGATCGGGTGTGATAAGCTCTATGTCCATCTACAACGGGTGCAAGCCAGTTTTGCACACGCAGAATACTCGAGTTAAACTTGACGAGCCTAGCATATGCAGATATGGCCTCGAAACACTGAGACCGAAAGGTCGAGCGTGAATCATATAGTAGATATGATCAACATAGTGATGTTCACCATTGAAAACTACTCCATTTCATGTGATGATAGGTTATGGTTTAGTTGATATGGATCACGTGATCACTTAGAGGATTAGAGGGATGTCTATCTAAGTGGGAGTTCTTAAGTAATATGATTAATTGAACTTTAATTTATCATGAACTTAGTCCTGGTAGTATTAGCATGTCTATGTTGTAGATCAATAGCTCGCGATGTTGCTCCCCGTTTATTTTTATATGTTCCTAGAGAAAACTAAGTTAAAAGATGTTAGTAGAAATGATGCGGATTGGATCCGTGATCTGAGGTTTATCCTCATTGCTGCACAGAAGAATTATGTCCTTGATGCACCGCTAGGTGACAGACCTATTGCAGGAGGCGGAATGCACGTTATGAACGTTTGACAAAGCTCGGTATGATGACTACTTGATAGTTTAGTGCACCATGCTTTACGGCTTAGAACCGGGCTTCAAAAACGTTTTGAATGCCATGGAGCATATGAGATGTTCCAAGAGTTGAAATTGGTATTTCATACTCACGCTCGTGTCGAGAGGTATGAGACCTCTGACAGTATTTTGCCTACAAGATGGAGGAGAATAGCTCAACCAGTGAGCATGTGCTCAGATTTTCTGGGTACTACAATTGCTTGAATCAAGTGGGAGTTAATCTTCCAGATAATATAGTGATTGACAGAATTCTCTAGTCACCACCACCAAGTTAGTAGAACTTCGTAATGAACTATAATATGCAAGGGATGATGAAAACAATTCCCAAGCTCTTCACGATGCGAAAATCGGCAAAGGTAGAAATCAAAGAAAAACATCAAAGTGTTGATGGTTGACAAGATCACAAGTTTCAAGAAAAAGGGCAAAGGGAAGATAGGGAACTTCAAAAAGAATGGCAAACAAGTTGCTGCTCAAGTGAAGAAGCCCAAGTCTGAACCTAAGCCTGAGACTAAGTGCTTCTACTGCAAAGGGACTGGTCACTGGAAGCGGAACTGCCCCAAGTATTTGGCGGATAAGAAGGATGGCAAAGTAAACAAAGGTATATTTTATATACAGATTATTGATGTGTATTTTACTAGTGTTCGTAGCAACCCCTCGGTATTTGATACTGGTTCAGTTGCTAAGAGTAGTAACTCGGAACGGGAGTTGCAGAATGAACAAGAACTAGTTAAGGGCGAGGTGACGATGTGTGTTGGAAAGAGTTCCAAGATTGATATGATCATCATCGCACACTCCCTATATTTTCGGGATAAGTGTTGAACCTAAATAAGTGTTATTTGGTGTTTGCGTTGAGCATGAATATGATTTGATCATGTTTATTGCAATATGGTTATTCATTTAAGTTAGAGAATAATTGTTGTTCTGTTTACATGAATAAACACCTTATATGGTTATACACCCAATGAAATTCATTGGATCTCGATCGTAGTGATACACATATTCATAATATCGAAGCCAAAAGATGCAAAGTTAATAATGATAGTGCAACTTATTTGTGGCACTGCCGTTTAAGTCATATTGGTCTAAAGCGCATGAAGAAACTCCATGCTGATGGGCTTTTGGAATCACTTGATTATGAATCACTTGATGCTTGCGAACCATGCCTCATGGGCAAGATGACTAAAACGTCGTTCTCCGGAACAATGGAGCGAGCAACTGACTTATTGGAAATATTACATACTGATGTATGCAGTCCGATGAGTGTTAAGGCTCGCGGCAAGTATCGTTATTTTCTGACCTTCACAGATGATTTGAGCAGATATGGATATATCTACTTGATAAAACATGAGCCTGAAACGTTTGAAAAGTTCAAGAATTTCAGAGTGAAGTAGAAAATCATCATAACAAGAAAATAAAAGTTTCTACGATATGATCGCAGAGGTAAAATATTTGAGTTACGAGTTTGGTCTTTAGTTAAAATAACGTGAAATAGTTTCGCAACTCACGCCACCTAGAACACCACAGTGTAATGGTGTGTCCGAACGTCGTAATCGTACTTTACTAGATATGGTGCGATCTATGAGGTCTCTTACTGATTTACCGCTATCGTTTTGGGGTTATGCTTTAGAGACGGCCACATTCACGTTAAATAGGGCACCATCAAAATCCGTTCAGACGACGCCTTATGAACTGTGGTTTGGCAAGAAACCAAAGTTGTCATTTCTTAAAGTTTGGGGCTACGATGCTTATGTGAAAAAGTTTCATCCTGATAAGCTCAAACCCAAATCGGAGAAATATGTCTTCATAGGATACCCAAAGGAGACAGTTATGTACACCTTCTATCATAGATCCGAAAGGCAAGACATTCGTTGCTAAGAATGGATCCTTTCTAGAGAAGGAGTTTGTCGTGGAATTGTCACGGCAGATGTCCTCTTGCAAGGACTTAGTCGTGGAGCCATCGCAACTAGGAAGCTTAAAGGGGTTAACCGGGACAAAGTACACGAGAGGTTTATACTAGTTTGGCCCCTTACGGTGAAGGTAAGGCCTACGTCTAGTTGGGTTGGTATTGCTTGATGTTTCGATGACCAGGGAGCAAGACACGCTATGCCCGATTCTCAATGAGTTGTTTCTTTCCCTAAGCCAAATGGTCGTCCCCTTATATACATGGGTTGGCATACTGCGGCTTGCGTAGTCCCGATCGGCTCATGAACGATGTCCGCTCGGTGACTAGTTAAATCTACCTTATGATACAAGTCATGCCATCATGGCGGTTTATCACTATGGGCCTTAAGCCGCCTGTGGGCCTTAGACCCTTTATTGAACCACCATCTTCGTGCTTGTTCTTTGGGCTTCTTTCTGATGAGTCTTATTTGCGTAACCCGGCCCCTCCTGGGCGGCTTACACAAATAGTTATATCCCCAACATTAGGCCCCAGATTGATTTGAACCGGTTCATGTCAATCTTAAAATACCTTAAGAAATAAACCTTTAGCCTTCTGCCTGTGCAAAGGTTTTTTTAACCCGCAATGACGTCATCTTCTGGATCCGGTTTAACCCGCCGTGACATCATCTTTACTTAAATTCATATTTTACTCCGCCATATCCTCCAACGGATCTTTGCTTTTACTGACCGTTCCAAAAACCGAGGCGTCAGGGCCGCTGGATAATGATGTTTTAATCTCCTCGTTTCTCGCGTCGTCTCAGTCAGACCTTCCTTATAAATAGGCACAACCTAGGTCTTTTTTCCATTCTCCCCCTCCGTTCGTCTTCTTCCTCTCGCTGTCCCTTTGCTGCTCGAGCTTCGCTGCCGCCGCCGCCGCAGATTCCCTCGTCTTCACTAACTCAGGCCGCTGCATCAACCTGACTTGACCAGAAAAACGCGACGGACCTCCGCAGCAACTCTACATCTGTAAGTTTCTTCCTCCCTGTTCCTCGGATCTGCATTAGGATTTTCGAGTTCATCGGTGTTCGTCACCGTTCGTCACGAACCCTTGACAGATTCCACCTCCAACGCCTCTTTCTAATCTTAAGATAGTATAAAACTGTTATGCGGCAATGCTTAGCACTCATTTCAATGCAAATAGATCCCTTTTCGCTTGTTCAGAGGCTTCCTTCGAGTGTATGAACTTCTCTGCCCTATTTTTAGGTCTAGAATTTTTTCTTTTCCAAACGACCATTTGATCCAAAATAATAGCTGCAACTTGTGAAACCTGTTTGTTCCATACTTAGCTGAAAAATTGTATCTGTTAAATCTGCTTCACACGGTAGCTCGTGTAGCCGGTTTAAGAAGACAACACTGATTGTCAGCTTTGCTTGCTTCCCGCGGCTTAAGAAAATTTAACTGCCTTTGGTACCTGTAGCGGCTTAAATATCACTACATAGTTACCCATATGTCATTAGGCCCCTTCTTAAGCCGCCATTTTGAATAGACTTAAAATGTTTTCCTCCGGGTTAAATTTGAACCGGAACTTCTTATTTTGTCATAGGCTTCAACTTATACAATGGCACCCAAGGCTCCCAAAGCTCATGTGACACCGCAATCGGGTCAAATCCTTTATTCTGAAAGTACTTTGTCTGACTTTGTGAAATCCGGCCATCTGCCCAAGAGAGAGGTCATGTCTTATCGTGCTCTTAACCCGTCAAAGGAGAAGCCTCGACCCAAGGAGGGGGAGGTGATCATGTTTACTGATCATATGAACCGGGGCTTCGCTCCACCCGGTTCAAAATTCTTCAGGGATGTTTTACATTTCTTTGACCTCAGACCTCAAGACATTGGACCTAACTCCGTGTCAAACATTTGCAACTTTCAAGTTTTCTGCGAAGTGTACCTGGGAGAAGAGCCCAACTTACTTTTATTCAGAGAATTGTTTTACTTAAACCGGCAGAACGAACGCGCGAACGGGCCCAGTCTGGAACTTGGTGGCATCTCGATTCAGCGGCGGAGAGACTGCCTGTTTCCTTATGCTGAACTGCCGAGTCATCCAAAGGATTGGAATCAGACGTGGTTTTACTGCGAGGATACTTCTCAGACGAAAATCCTCTGCGCTTGACTTCCGCTTTGCGCCTTGACTCCAACCACCCATTGCCGGATAAATCGACCGTTGTTGAGCGTCGCCACTTGCTCCCACCATTAGTAAAATCAAAGCTCTTTTGGGAAATGGCTTAGATGGTATTGACCTGGTCCGAGTCAGGTCGCTTGGCGAGTGATTCCGTTAAGCCGCCGCCCGGCTTAATGTGCACTTACTCGGCGAGAAGAATGACCCATCGCGTCATAGTTCCGACGACTTACCGGATGATGTGGTGGATGCTACGACCCAGACGTTCTTTGAAGAGGGCAAAGTGACCGATAATGCCTTTGGCTTACTTCCTTTACGCAAGAAGAACCCGGCCCTGCGATGAAGTCATCAACCTCAATAATTACTCCTTCTTGTGTTATACCTTACTTTTATTCATAACCCCTTATCATTCTTCACAGGTGATGATAACTTCGGAAGGTCAAGTATAACCATGAGGCGGCCAAACAAGCGGAGCGGCAAAAGAGCCGAAAGGAAAGCCGCCAAGACTGGAACTTCGAAGAAGAGGAAGCCAAGCGCTTCAGATATGTTTAAACTTGACGATACTGATGATGATGAAGAAGAGGTAACTTTTTAACTCCCTTGACTCTTTATCATTACCTTGCTGACATTAAATCTTTTTAGGAAGACACGGGGAACAACCAAGCCATCGAGGAAGAGGTAACTATAATCTCCTCCGACTCCGAGCCCCTGCCGCGTCAGAAAATTCGAAGAGTAACCCGGAAAGTAAGATTTTCACATCCTTTGGCTTACCAAGATCCTCAATTTCTTTTGAAGCAACAGCAATTGGAAAGCCGGAGGTAGACCCGGACCAGCAAGGATGTAGAGCTCTCCTCCGGCTTACCTGACATAACCAGGAAGCGTCGGGCTGAGGTTATCTCCGATTTACGTTCTGTTTACCCTTTGGAGGGTTTAATTCATCAACCTCTCAATCCATCTGACTCCAATTATCGGGGATACCTCTCCTTCCTCCGTGAATCTATGCAATCTAACATGCGGCTTTCAAAACTGCCCTTACAGGTAATATAATTTTGTTTACCTTATGCTTTACTTTACTCATGCTTTTGTACTCATCCTTCTGCCTTTGTCCATAGCGTACAAGTGAAAACCAGTAAGAGGGCAAAGAAGAGCAAGCCGTCCCAAGACCCGGTCGTGACTGGACCGGAGCTTGGCACAGCCGCTCCTGATAGTTCTACCCATCAGCCGCCGCCTAAACCAGCCTCTGACATTCCAGTACCAACCTCTGATCCACCCGCCGAAGATACTCTCAACAACTCTGATAACCCGGAAGCTCCTAGCCCGGCCAAGACAATTGATCCGGAAGTTGAGATTCTGAAGACTCAATTTGTTGAGCCGGGTCAGCCCATTGTCCTTGCCAAGTGCTCTGCCAAGGAGGAGCTTTTGGAGCGCCGAAAGGCCAAGTTAGACATTGCAGAATATACTCATTTGAGCATTGGAGACATAGTCTCTGGCTATATCAATCAAGTACATAGCAGCCGTGACACAGAAGTTAACATGGTGAAGCAAATACAGCAAAAAATCTGAGGTACAACTTATGCTACTTTTCTTAGTCATACTTAATCAGACGCCCCCAAGTCTATTGCTTATGGATAAATATGATGTAGACTTAGAAAACTGCTTAACCTTTGCTTTGTCCGGTTTAGAAAGAAAATATTTAACCCGGTTGTAATATGATACCTTGAACTTGTGATACACATTAGCCCCCAAGTGTCAAGTACCTTTGCTTGCAAAGTGCTTGGGACTTAATTACCATGAACCGGCATTGTAAGTGTAAAATTCTTCAGCATACATTAGCCCCCAAGTGTCAAGTACCTTTGCTTGCAAATTACTTGGGACTTTAATGTTCTCTTACCATGATTCTGACTATAACCCGGCATCAATGCAGGCCACCACCAGTCAATTTGAGTCGGAAATTGCTGACCTGAAGAGCCGCCTGGCAGCTCAAGAACTTGAACTTCAAAAGGCTAACTCCAAATTTGGATTCAGCATCTCTGAACAAGAGAAGTTGAAGAAGAATTTTGATGCGGAGAAGAAACTCTGGGCTGATGAGAAGGCCTCACTAGTGACCCGGATCGAGACAGCAGAAGCATCACTTGCAGAAGCAACAGTAAATGTCCGGCTTAAAGCGCCGGATATCTCAAATGGTCTCGGAATCTTGATGAAGTTACTATAGATAACCTCAAATATTGCAATTTTTCCTTTGATGACTACTTTAAGTATTATCTTGGCTCACCTTATGTTTATGAATGCAGGCCCAGAGCACTAACCTCAAGCGAACATGTTGATCAAGTCAAGGCGGTTTACACTCTGGTGGAACAAGCAGACACCGGGTCTAGCGATGCTTTGGCCGTTGTGGCTTTATCAAATGACGTTCCCCATCTCCTGCAAGATGTGCTAAAGCGGCTTGCCGTGCTACCCCAGCGGATCCAAGAACTAAGACGGGCATCTGCCAGAACCGGGGCTATAGCTGCATTGAGCCGGGCCAAGGCGTTGCTTACAGAACTAGACCTGGCAGACGTTGCTCTTGGATATCCCAGCTTGAAGGAAGACGGCTCTTTATTCGACAAAACAGACTTTACTGCCTGTGTGAAAGTCGTACGTCCTGTGGCTACTCTCATTGGGAACGATATTGACCTTACCAAGTATCAGCCGGGCTATGACAGCGAGAACTGGAGAATTCCAACACCTCACTATGATGACGTTAGCCTGATCCCTCCAACTCATAAGCATACCTTTGCCCCTGAAGTCGACCCAGCCGGTTTAATAGATGATGAAGCTGAGTTTGAAGCCTTGAGCGGCATTAATCGGGCCTCGTCAACCTTCCGGGACAGAGGCGTGACGGAGGCGGAGAAGGATAACCCGGAATCTTCAAGCCAACCAAAGGAGTGAAGCGCCAGGCGTTTATGACTTTGCGAAAACAATGCTTCATTATTCAGACTCGGGGAGTCTTGTAATAGGGTAGAAAAAACCTCTCGATTTTGTCATGCCTTCACGCATGTTTGTGGCGCTTAATACTTTTGTAAGCCGCCAACGCTATATACTTCCAGCTTATGTTTGATCCTTCCTTGATGTTAAAAATTTGCTTGCCTTATCCTGCATATAAAACAAGCAGAATTCCCTTGGCGACTTATCGCATCAGGGGTCACATAAAGTATTGATAACCCGGAGTGCAAACCAAAACATCATATAAAGGCCGGTTTATGATTATATTCGTGAAATATAATCACAATAGCATACCTGCGATCCTTTTGGGAATCTCGCCGGCTTATGTGACCCAAATTATGAGAGTGAGTTTAACTCCTGAAAGTTGGCACATATGATGTTCACCTGGCCCTTAATAACATTTACACTTACAAAGTATAATGAATAATAAACTTAATTTTAAGGGCCTCTGATTCGAATACGATCAGTGAACCGTTCCAAAGGGGTTAAGCTAAGATTCGGATACGATCATATAGCCCCAGTGGCTTTGGCGATGCCGATCAAGTGGGTATCGACAACTATGTTCTCTTTGGTTCGAATATGACCTATGTTTGAACAGGAAGCCCCCAAGTGACCATAAGAGTTGTTTAATGACGCTGATTCAAATACGATCCATGTCAGACCCAAAGGGGTTAAGCTATGATTCAAATATGATCAAGAAGCCCCCAAGTGGGTTTGGCAGTATGCCGATCAAGCGGGTATCGACAGCTATGTTCTCTTTGGTTCGAATACGACCTATGTCTGAACAGGAAGCCCCAAGTGATCATGGCTAGATTCAGATATGATCATAAGCCGGACCAAAGGGAAAGCCGGATTCAGATATGATCCGCTCCCTGTTGGTTGTTTCCACCACCTGATAAAGAAGACATATAAACCTTTGAGGGTAAAAAGGACAGAGGCCCTGCTTTATTGCTTTATATAATATATACATCTTCAAAATATATACATCTTGACAGTCGGTGGCTCAAGTATAATAAGGCCGAAGATGAGCGATATTCCACGGCCGGCGGGTCTCTTCCTCCGACTTACGTGAGTCTTTGTGCTCTCGAACATCGATGAGGTAGTATGACCCGTTGTTCATATTCTTGCTGACCACAAAGGGTCCTTCCCAAGGAGGGGATAGCTTGTGCATATCGGACTGGTCTGGATGAGCCGGAGCACTAAGTCTCCTTCTGAAAGGCTCGCTTCTAACCCGGCGCTGTGATAGCAGCGCAGGTCTTGCTAGTAAATCGCCGAGCGGGCTATTGCCAAGTCTCGCTCCTCATCCAACAAGTCAAGTGCATCCTGACGAGCTTTTTCGTTATCAGCCTCAATGTAAGCCGCCACGCGGGGTAAGTCGTCTTGGGATGTCACTTGGCGGGGACTGCCTCGCTCCGTACACCATGAAGAAAGGTGTATAACATGTAGATCTGTTAGGCGTGGTGTTGATGCTCCACAAGACAGAGGGTAGCTCCTCCACCCAACAACCCGGAGTTATTTGTAAGGGGACCAAGAGCCGGGTTTGATACCCTTCAGGATCTCCTGATTAGCTCTCTCTGCTTGACCATTGGATTGAGGATGAGCAACAGCCGAAACATCAAGCCGGATATGTTCTCGTTGACGGAACTCTTCCATGGCACTTTTGGAAAGATTAGTGCCATTATCAGTTATGATGTTGTGTGGAAAACTAAAACAAAAGATCACCTTTTTCATGAACTGAACCGCCGTGGCTACATCACGCTTACTGACCGGCTCTGCCTCAACCCACTTTGTAAACTTATCCACTGCCACCAGGAGGTGGGTCTTTTTATCCTTAGACCTCTTGAAAGGTCCAACCATGTCAAGCCCCCAGACTGCGAATGGCCAAGTAATTGGAATCATCCTCAACTCTTGAGCCGGCACATGAGCTCGTCGTGAGAATTTTTGACATCCATCACATTTGCTAACCAGATCCTCCGCATCAGCATGAGCCGTCAGCCAATAGAAACCATGAGGAAAGCTTTGGCAACAAGAGATTTTGAGCCGGCATGATGACCACAATCTCCTTCATGGATCTCACGAAGTATCTCCTGACCCTCCGCAGGCGACACACAACGTTGAAACGCCCCAGTGACACTGCGGTGATGTAACTCGCCATGAACAATCGTCATAGATTTGGATCGCCTGATGATTTGTCTCGCCAAAGTCTCATCCTCAGGCAACTCTCCCCGGGTCATATAGGCCAAATATGGCACTGTCCAATCCGAGATGACGTGCGGGGCTGCCACCACCGGTGTGCCTCCGGATCCGCAATCGCTAGTTCTTCCTCTGTAGGTATCTTGACAGAAGGATTATGCAAAACGTCTAGAAAGGTGTTGGGCGGCACCGTCTTACGCAGAGATCACAGCCGGCTTAAAGCATCAGCCGCCTCATTCTTAATTCTATAAATGTGCTCCACATGATAACCTTTGAAGTGTCCAGCCACAAAGATCAACTTCACGATGGTAAGCCGCCATTAAGGGATCCTTAGAATCCCACTTGCCTGATACCTGTTGAGCCACAAGATCTGAGTCACCCAAACACCTTACCCGGCTCAAATTCATCTCTTTGGCCATCCTGAGACCATGGAGTAAGGCCTCATATTCAGCTGCAGTGTTAGTACAAGGAAACATAAGCCGGAGCACATAACAAAATTTGTCACCTCGGGGGGAAGTTAAAACGACTCCTGCCCCCGAGCCTTCCAACTGCCTGGACCCATCAAAGTGAATAGTCCAATATGTGTTGTCCGGCTTCTCCTCAGGTGCCTGTAACTCTGCCCAATCATTGATAAAGTCCACCAAGGCTTGAGACTTAATAGCGGTACGTGGCATGTACTTCAAACCATGAGGCCCAAGCTCAATGGCCCACTTGGCGACTCGATCACCTGTGGCTTCCCTGTTCGATGATGTCTCCCAAAGGGGCGAGAACTTACCATGCTTATAGGATGACCTTGGAAATCTTGCTTGACTTCCGGCTTGCCATGAACACTCCGTAAACAAGTTTCTGCCAATGCGGATACCTTTGTTTAGACTCAATGAGCACCTCACTGATGTAGTAAACCGGCCGCTGGACCGGATGCTTCTTGCCAGCCTCCTTTCGCTCCACCACGATGGCAACACTGACGGCTCGTGAGTTAGCAGCCACATATAACAGCAACGGCTCTTTATCAATGGGAGCCGCCAGGACTGGTGGCTCAGACAACTGTCTCTTTAAATCTTCAAATGCAATATCAGCAGCATCACTCCAGACAAAAGTGTCCGTTTTCTTCATCATATGATACAGCAGTAGGGCCTTCTCGCCTAACCGGCTTATGAACCAGCTTAAAGCAGCAACAAGACCCGCCAGTCACTGAACATCATTGATGCACGCCGGCTTAGCCAAAGAAGTAATTGCCTTGATCTTTTCCGGATTAGCTTCAATGCCTCTGTTTGAGACCAGAAAACCCAGAAGCTTGCTGCGAGCACGCCAAATACACACTTGGCCGGGTTAAGCATCATCTTATAAACCCGGAGATTATCAAAGGTTTCCTTTAAATCAGATATCAAGGTTTCCTTCTCCCTGGACTTCACCACGATGTCATCCACATAAGCATGAACATTGCGCCCAATTTGATTGTGGAGACAGTTATGTACACATCTCTGATAAGTCGCCTGGGCACTCTTGAGCCCAAATGGCATAGATACATAGCAGAAGGCTCCAAACGGAGTGATGAAAGCCGTCTTCTCCTGGTCCTTAACTGCCATTTTGATCTGATGATAACCGGAGTAAGCATCCAAAAAGCTCAAACGCTCGCAACCCGCCGTAGCATTAATGATTTGATCAATACGGGGGAGAGCAAAGGGATCAGCCGGACAAGCCTTATTTAAGTCCATGTAATCCACACACATCCGCCAGGTGACGTTCTTTTTTAGCACGAGCACCGGGTTAGCCAACCACTCCAGGTGAAAAACTTCAACAATAAACCCAGCCGCTAAGAGCCAGGCGACTTCCTCTCCAATAGCTTTTCGTCTCTCTTCGTTGAACCTTCGAAGAAACTGCCTGACCGGCTTATACTTCGGATCAATATTGAGAGTGTGCTCAGCGAGTTCTCTCGATACACCCGGCATGTCAGAAGGCTTCCATGCGAAGATGTCCCGGTTCTCAGGATGAACTCGATGAGCGCGCTTTCCTATTTAGGATCCAAATTGGTACTGATACTGAACTGCTTAGATGAATCGCCTGGAGTAAAATCAACAAGCTTTGTTTCAGCAGCCGACTTAAACTTCATCGCCGGGTCATGCTCGGTGGTTGGCTTCTTTAGAGAGGTCATATCCGCCGGGTCAACATTGTCTTGATAAAACTTCAGCTCCTCTGCTGCACAAACAGACTCAAAGATAAGCCGCGTCGCTTTCCTCACATTCCGGGGCTACCTTTCGACTTCCATGCATGGTGATGGTGCCCTTGTGACCCGGCATCTTAAGCTGCAGATAAACATAACACGGCCGTGCCATGAACTTGGCATAAGCCGCCGACCAAACAGAAAGCATGATATGGACTCTTGATATTGACCACCTCAAAAGTTAATTTCTCAGCTCTAGAATCATACTCATCTCCAAAGGCCACTTCCAGTTCAATCTTGCCAACTGGGTAAGCCGACTTACCAGGCACCACCCCATGAAAAACAGTGTTGGACGTCATCAAATCCTTATCACCAATCCCATGCGTCGAAAGGTCTCGTAATAAAGGATATTGATGCTGCTACCTCCGTCCATGAGTACCTTAGTGAATTTATATCCACCAACCTGAGGTGCTACCACGAGCTAATCGACCCGGATTATCAACCCGGAGGGGTGATCTTCCCTGCTCCATATAATGGGCTATTCGACCACCTCAAATAACGGGAACCGCCGCTCAACAGAATTCACGGCCCTCTTATGAACCTTTCCGTCACGTTTGCACAAATTAGTAGTGAACACATGATATCGCCCACCATTCACCGCTTCGGGTGGCTTTGATAACTCGACCGCTGCTGCTGTCCCCTTGACCAGATCGGCCGTTGATTATAACCGCCTTGAGGTGCCTGAAAGCCGGAACTTGAACCGCCGCCCGGGCCATGAAAGCCGCCGGCTCCTGAGCCGCCGCCCGGCCCGTGATTGCCATCAAACGCATTGGAATTCTTAAAAGCCTTCATGATCGTGCAATTCTTCCATAAGTGGGTGGCGGGTCGTTCCCGGGTGCCGTGTCTTGGGCAAGGCTCATTGAGTAACTGTTCAAGAGATGGGCCTGATCCGCCAGACCGAGGGGGCGGTTTGCCCTTACGTCTCTGATTGTTACCCTGTGCATTGGCGTTGGCTACAAACTCCGGGTTACCCTCAGCCTTACGCTTGTTGCCTCCTTGATTCATCGGGTTATGCTGCTGACCCTTTCCATTGTCGTTCTTCTTTCCCTTCCCTGTATTTTCCTCATCAGACGTGGGATCCTTGGTACTATCAGAATCGGCATATTTGACTAAAGCTGCCATCAGCGTAGCTATATCATTGCAATCACGCTTAAGACGCCCCAGTTTCTGTCTCAGCGGCTCAAAGCGGCAGTTCTTCTCCAACATGAGGACTGCAGAGCCGGCATCCATCTTGTCAGACGAATGTATTATCTCCTTGACCCGGCGTACCCAATGAGCCATGGATTCACCCTCCTCCTGCTTACAATTTGTCAAGTCCACAATCAACATAGATTGCTTGCAAGTGTCTTTGAAGTTCTGAATGAAACGGGCCTTTAGCTCTGCCCATGAACTAATGGAATGGGGTTGCAAACCCTTTAACCAAGACCGAGCCGTTCCATCTAACATCATGGTGAAGTACTTAGCCATTGCTGCATCGCTGACCTCCAACAGCTCCATGGCCATCTCGTAACTCTCGATCCACGCTCCGGGCTGTAAGTCGGCTGTATAATTCGGCACCTTCCGAGGTCCCTTGAAGTCCTTGGGTAAACGTACATTACGTAGAGCCGGTACCAAACAAGGAACACCGCCGGTTCTGGTAGCCACTCCCACCTCAACGGAAGTCGTCGGATAATCTGGAAGGTCCTGACGAGCCGTTTGTTGAGCCGCTAGCTGAGCCGCCCGTTCGTCCTCCTGACGTATTCGGTCCTGCACCGGGTTATAACCGCCAGGCTGGTTACGGCGTTGGGCGTTGCTTGAAAAAGCTTCTGACTTCATGTACCTGTTGTAACTCGGACTCCGGTTTGGACGAGCCGGAGCTAACCAAGGCGGAGGAGTTGAATGAATCATGTCTTGGCTGTAAGAATAAGTCTCTTGCTGGGCTAGGGCTGTCTGGACGAGGTCTCTGATCCTTCGGGTCTCCACTACTGTTGGATCGTCACCGTCCACCGAGAGAGCCGCCAAACGTGTTGACGCTGCGATCAAGTTCTCCATGGGGTTGGAAAAGTGACCCGGCGGTATCGGTACATAATGGGGTGGCGCCATGTTCCCATGATGAGGTGCCACCTCCCGAGGCTGAGCCGGCCCTCCTGTTCCGGCTGTCATAAACTGATTTGCTTCGGGCGGGTTACTAGGGCCGGCACCGGGTGTAGCGAAAAGGTTCCGAGGATCGTAAACCGGAGGCAAACGGGATTGAGTTTTCTGGTGCCTCCTTCTCATCACCTCATTAGATGCGTTCAGGCTCATATTAAGCTGGAAAGCCTCTGACTGGAGCTGCTGCACCCGTGCATCCAAAGCCGCCCGTTCTGTAGCTAATCTGGTGTCCTCAGCTGCCAAGGCCTCCTTGGCCCGAGCTATCTCCTCACGCACCCGTGCCACTTCCGCGTTATGCTCATCTTGATTCGCAGGAATAACCGTGGCGGTTAACAGGGCCGTAAGCTTATCCATGAGATCCATCAGTATCTGAGCCGGCGGGCGCACAGGGCCTTCTGCCCCGGCCGCTCCTGATCCAGACGTTATTGTTGTTGCAGCCGTTGAGTTTTGACCGGGTTGAGTACCAGCCATGAAGACTCCTGCCCAACTTGGCGGCTCATAGGGGTCCGGAATACTGGAGCCATCGGAACAACCCCCAAGCATGTCCTCTTGTACTTGATACAGCGAATCTGTTGAACCGGCGGACGAATCACCGTCAGAGAGGACGATCGTCTCACCACCATCTTCAGATCCTTTAGAAAGTTCCTCTCCGTGGATGCAGCCCACGAAGGCACACTTCATGACGGGTTGAACTCGGGCGGGTCTCGCGCGCTGAGCCGTCTCAACGAGGTCGATGCAGTTGTCCGACTCAGGGCCCGGCTCACCAATCCGTCCAATGAAGACGTGGATTCCGCCGAAGGGGACCCGGTACCCGTACTCAATTGAGTCGGCGTCGGGGCCCCAGCCTTCGTCGTCGATGTAGATCTTGCCGCGACGACTCTTGGTCATCCGGCCTACTGTGTATCCCTTGAGCCCTTCGAAGTTGCCCTTCAAGAACTCAAATCCACCGTGCGCTGGTCCCACGGTGGGCGCCAACTGTCGTGGAATTGTCACGGCAGATGTCCTCTTGCAAGGACTTAGTCGTGGAGCCATCGCAACTAGGAAGCTTAAAGGGGTTAATCGGGACAAAGGACATGAGAGGTATATACTAGTTCGGCCCCTTACGGTGAAGGTAAGGCCTACGTCTAGTTGGGTTGGTATTGCTTGATGTTTCGATGACCAGGGAGCGAGACACGCTATGCCCGATTCTCGATGAGTTGTTTCTTGCCCTAAGCCTCCAGCGGGTCATCCCCTTATATACATGGGTTGACGCCCTGCGGCTTGCATAGTCCCGGCCGGCTCATAAACAGTGTCCGGCTCGGTGACTAGTTAAATCTACCTTATGATACAAGTCATTCCATCATGGCGGTTTATCACTATGGGCCCTAAGCCGCCTGTGGGCCTTAGACCCTTTATTGAACCGCCGTCTTCGTGCTTGTTCTTTGGGCTTCTTTCTGATGAGTCTTATTTGCGTAACCCGGCCCCTCCTGGGCGGCTTACACAAATAGTTATATCCCCAACAGAGTTTCTCTCGAAAGAAGTGAGTGGGAGGAAAGTAGAACTTGATGAGGTAATTGTACCTGCTCCCTTATTGGAAAGTAGTTCATCACGGAAATCTGTTCCTGTGACTCCTACACCAATTAGTGAGGAAGTTAATGATGATGATCATGTAACTTCAGATCAAGTTACTACCGAACCTCGTAGGTCAACCAGAATGAAATCCGCGCCAGAGTGGTACGGTAATCCTGTTCTGGAGGTCATGTTACTTGACCATGACGAACCTATGAACGATGAGGAAGCGATGGTGATCCCAGATTCCGCGAAATGGCTTGAGGCCATGAAATCTGAGATGGGATCCATGTATGAGAACAAAGTGTGGACTTTGGTTGACTTGCCCAATGATCGGTGAGCCATTGAGATTAAATGGATCTTCAAGAGGAAGACGGGCGCTGATAGTAGTGTTACTATCTACAAAGCTAGAATTGTCGCAAAAGGTTTTCGACAAGTTCAAGGTGTTGACTACGATCAGAGTTTCTCACTCGTATCTATGCTTAAGTCTGTCCGAATCATGTTAGCAATTGCCGTATTTTATGAAATCTGGCAAATGGATAAACAAAACTGCATTCCTTAATGGATTTATTAAAGAAGAGTTGTATATGATGCAACCAGAAGGTTTTGTCAATCCTAAAGGTGCTAACAAAATATGCAAGCTCCAGCGATCCATCTATGGACTGGTGCAAGCATCTCGGAGTTGGAATATACGCTTTGATATAAGTTGATCAAAGAATATAGTTTTATACAGACTTGTGGTGAAGCCTGTATTAACAAGAAAGTGAGTGGGAGCACTACAGCATTTCTGATAAGTATATGTGAATGACATATTGTTGATCGGAAATAATGTAGAATTATTCTGCAAAGCATAAAGGAGTGTTCGAAAGGAGTTTTTCAAAGAAAGACCTCAGTGAAGCTGCTTACATATTAAGCATCAAGATCTATAGAGATAGATCAAGACGCTTGATAAGTTTTTTCAATGAGTACATACCTTGACAAGATTTTGAAGTAGTTCAAAATGGAACAGTCAAAGAAAGAGTTCTTGCATGTGTTACAAGGTGTGAAATTGAGTAAGACTCAAAGCCTGACCACGGCAGAAGATAGAAAGAGAATGAAAGTCATTCCCTATGCCTTGGCCATAGGTTCTATAAAGTATGCCATGCTATGTACCAGATCTATTGTATACCCTACACTGATTTTGGGAAGGGAGTACAATAGTGATCTAGGAGTAGATCACTGGACAGCGGTCAAAATTATCCTTAGTGGAATAAGGATATGTTTCTCGATTATGGAGGTGACAAAAAGGTTCATCGTAAAGGGTTACGTCGATGCAAGTTTTGACATTGATCCAGATGACTCTAAGTCTCAATCTGGATACATATTAAAAGTGGGAGCTATTAGCTAGAGTAGCTCCGTGCAGAGCATTGTAGACATAAAAATTTGCAAAATACTTACGGATCTGAATGTGACAGGCCCGTTGACTAAAATTATCTCACAAGCAAAACATGATCACACCTTAGTACTCTTTGGGTGTTAATCACATAGCAATGTGAACTAGATTATTGACTCTAGTAAACCCTTTGGGTGTTGGTCACATGACGATGTGAACTATGGGTGTTAATCACATGGTGATGTGAACTATTGGTGTTAAATCACATGGTGATGTGAACTAGATTATTGACTCTAGTGCAAGTGGGAGACTGAAGGAAATATGCCCTAGAGGCAATAATAAAGTTATTGTTTATTTCCTTATTCTCATGATAAATGTTTATTATTCATGCTATAATTGTATTAATCGGAAACATAATACATGTGTGAATACATAGACAAACAGAGTGTCATTAGTATGCCTCTACTTGACTAGCTCGTTGACCAAAGATGGTTATGTTTCCTAACCATTGACATGAGTTGTCAATTGATTAACGGGATCACATCATTAGGAGAATGATGTGATTGACTTGACCCATTCTGTTAGCTTAGCACACGATCGTTTAGTATGTTGCTATTGCTTTCTTCATGACTTATACATGTTCCTATGACTATGAGATTATGCAACTCCCATTTACCGGAGGAACACTTTGTGTGCTACCAAACGTCACAACGTAACTGGGTGATTATAAAGGTGCTCTACAGGTGTCTCGGAAGGTACTTGTTGGTTTGGCGTATTTCGAGATTAGGATTTGTCACTCCGATTGTCAGAGAGGTATGTCTGGACCCCCTTGGTAATACACATCACTTAAGCCTTGCAAGCATTGCAACTAATGAGTTAGTTGCGGAATGATGTATTATGGAACGAGTAAAGAGACTTGCCGGTAACGAGATTGAACTAGGTATTGAGATACCGACGATCGAATCTCGGGCAAGTAACATATCGATGACAAAGGGAACAACGTATGTTGTTATGCGGTCTGACCGATAAAGATCTTCGTAGAATATGTGGGAGCCAATATGAGCATCCAGGTTCCGCTATTGGTTATTGACCGGAGATGAGTCTCGGTCATGTCTACATAGTTCTCGAACCCATAGGGTCCGCACGCTTAACGTTTCGATGACAGTTATATTATGAGTTTATATGGTTTGATGTACCGAAGGTTGTTTGGAGTCCCGGATGTGATCACGGACATGATGAGGAGTCTCGAAATGGTCGAGACATGAATATTGATATATTGGAAGCCTATGTTTGGATATCGGAAGTGTTCCGGGTGAAATCAGGATTTTACCGGAGTACCGGGAGGTTACCAGAACCCCCCGGGGACTTAATGGGCCTTAGTGGGCCTTGGTGGAAGAGAGAAGAGGCGGCCAGGGCAAGGGCCGCGCGCCCCTCCCCGCTAGTCCGAATAGGACAAGGAGAAGGGGGCAGTGCCCCCCCCCCTTCCTTCTTCTCCTCCACCTCTTTCCCCCTCCCAAGTCCTAATCCAACTAGGAAAGGGGGGAGTCCTACTCCCGGTGGGTGTAGGACTCCTCCTGGCGCACCCCCTCCAGCCGGCCGCACCCCCTTGCTCCTTTATATACGGGGCAAGGGGCACCCTAGAGACACAACAATTGATCGTTTGATCTTTTAGCCGTGTCGGTGCCCTCCACCATAGTCCACCTCGATATCTTTGTAGCGGTGCTTAGGCGAAGCCCTGCGTCGTTAGAACATCATCATCATCACCACACCGTCGTGCTGACGAAACTCTCCCTCAACACTCGGCTGGATCGGAGTTCGAGGGACGTCGTCGGGCTGAACGTGTGCTGAACTCGGAGGTGCCGTGCGTTCGGTACTTGATCGGTCGGATCGTGAAGACGTACGACTACATCAACCGCGTTGTGCTAACGCTTCCGCTTTCGGTCTACGAGGGTACATGGACAACACTCTCCCCTCTCGTTGCTATGCATCACCATGATCTTGCGTGTGCGTAGGAAAAAATTTAAATTACTACGTTCCCCAACAAAAGCCAGGCCTTCCCAAGAAGGCTCCTGCAAAGAGAGCTCCTATGTCTAAAGCTAGGCAATCCACTGTTGCTCAAGAGCAAGCACAGTCAGCAAGTGGTGCTGGAAAGGAGAAGAAAGAGAGGAAAAGAGGGAGATGGTGCAAGCTAGTTGATCTAATGGCTGAATTTGAAAAGCACTCATCGGATGAATATGATGAGGAGGAGGAGGAAGAGCATGTTGTGAAAGTGCGTTATATCGACTAGAGGGGGTGAATAGGCGATTTTTATGAATTCTTCACTGAGGAATTTGCCGGTGAGGAAATTCCTTAGCGAAGAACTACTTGCAGCGGAATAAGTACTCAGAAGTAAGCATAACAGAATACACGCATGGTCATCATGATGAAATGAAGACGAGCACAGAGTACAGAAAGCGTAATCACAGGATAACACAAGATGAAGACAAACAGACTGAAGAAATTGAACTGAGGAAATTGAGAAAGTCTTGATCAAAGTCTTCAAACACAGATATGAACAAACACTCAACACAATAATGAGGAAATGAAAGGGTTGAGGAAATAGAACCGATTAGGTTGGTGAAGACAATGATTTGGTAGACCAGTTCCAATCATTGTCTCGGTTATGCGTCTGGTTGGAGCGGCTGAGTATTTAAACTCGAGGACACACAGTCCGGACACCCGATCGGCCGAGCACGCAACTCAGGACACCAAGTCCTCACCGTATTCTCCTTGAACTGAGGTCACACAGACCTCGTCCAATCACTCGTGGTAAGTCTTCAGGCGACTTCCAAACCTTCACAGACTTGGTCACTCGGCAATCCACAATTCCTCTTGGATGCTCTAGACCATGACGCCTAACCGTCTGGAAGAAGCACAGTCTTCAAAGGTAACAAGCGTCGGATCCACGCAGGATCAATTTCTTCAGTGATGCTCAATCACTCTGGGTTTGTAGGGGTTTGGTTTTTGGGTTTTCCTCACTTGATGATTTTCACTCAAAGTCCTCGGAGGATGGGTTGCTCTCAAATGACAAGTGTCAAGTTCTCTCGGAGCAGCCAACCAGCTAGTGGTTGTAGGGGCGGCTATTTATAGCCTAGGGAGCAGCCGACATGATAAGACATAAATGCCCTTCAATGATATGACCGTTAGGTGGATAAGATATTTTGGAACAGTGGCCAAGAAGACGGCAACGGTCGGAAATTTGACTCTCAAATTCCTCGGGGCTATCATGTTACTCCTTTGTGTAGGCAATACGACCTTTGGCGAATTCCTAACTCCTCGGTCAGAACAAATTCTCAATGACCGGAAGAACTTCGTCTACATCCTTTGAAGAAATTGACTGAACTGTATGAGATTTCCAAAGGCTTCACTCGAAGGGATTTATAGGTGTAGGATTTTGAGTTGTGCATCGCATGGAAATTTTTCCTTAGTATTTCCTCGACCCCCTTTAACAGTACGGTGATTCCTATGACTCAAGAAAGAGAAAATGAAACTACGAAAACAAAAGTCTTCACGCTTCATGTTCCTCGAATGAATACCGAGTCTTCAATGTCACCCAATTTCTTCACTTTGAAAGTCTTCAGAAAGTCTTCAGAATTTCAAAGTCTTCAGTCGAAGAACTTCATTTTTAGGGGTCGAATTTTTCTGTAAATATCAAACTCCTCATAGACTTATAGACCTGTGTACACTCACAAACGCATTAGTCCCTTAACCTATAAGTCTTCAATCAACCAAAATCACTAAGGGGCACTAGATGCACTTACAATCTCCCCCTTTTTGGTGATTGATGACAATACAGGTTAAGTTTTCAACCGGGATAAAACATATGAAGTGTAAATACTGATAATGAGGAATTTGATTGCAAGATATAGAAGAGCTCCCCCTGAAGATGTGCATAGTGAGGAATTTGCTTTTGAGGCAATGCACATTTGAAGAGTTGAATCATGGAGATCTCCCCCTATATCTTGCAATTCATACACGCATTTGACATATAATATGAAGAATTTGAAATGCATGATGAAATATGGTGCTTGATGAAATTCAGCATGAGGAATCAGAGCACATAAAGTATCAAAACACAAGTAGATTTGCTATGAAGCATAGTGCAAAATCATGATGCATCAAAAGTATCAGAGCACCATCGGGTTTAAGATTACAACTCGATCCAATAAAAGTTTCAGAAGAACGAGAGTTGTAACTTAACAAAAATAATTTACTGTATATAGGCAATAAAATAGACCCGCTTGAAGACTAACTCAAATTTCTCCCCCTATGTCATCAAATGACCTAAAAGGATCGAAACTGAGGACTAATGCTCCAGAAGAATTTCAAGTTGAAGAAGGAGCGCCAGCGTTGTTGGGGTCGGTTGTTGCAGTAGGACCTGCCGCGGTGTCATTCAAGTCTTTGTTTTCATCAGTGTCGCGTGATGAAGAATAGGAGGTTGCCACCAAGGAAGGAACTTTGACCTTCTTGTATTTCTTCGGAGGAGGTGCAGACCAGTCAAATTCTTCCTTGAGTCCCATTAACTTCAGTTCTTCTGCATCGTAGACATGTGAAAGAACAGCCCAGGTGCGTTTGAAGGTTTCATGGAGGTAGTAGTGGTTTTTCTTCACTGCATTGTGTGTTGAGGTCATGTTGTGAAGAATTGAACCAAATCGACGCTTGACCCATTTGTGATTGCGATCAACCTTCCGATGAAGGCGAGGAGTAACTCACGATCGGTCATCACCACAGGTGAAGTTGCTTGAGGACTTTGCTTGGGGAGGTATTTCTTGGCAGAGTCATGAGTGGCGAGTCATCATTGGTGGAGTAGGATGCTGCTTTAAAACTGTCCATCCAATGGACGAATGCCTTCATCGATCACAGCGATAGCCTTGCCCTTGTCATCATCTCGAGGTAAATGTCCGTTTGAGGACTTCAATCGGGGCAAGTAGCTGCAGTGGTTCGTAGTATCGACCTTGTAATTTAGTGAAGACCTTGTCCCGATGAATCTCATTATCCAAGGTGCATAAGGCTTCACTCAAATGGTGACATAGCGATGTTAGCCGAGTCCTCATGAAGAAATCATGGAAGTTGGCCAGAACGCCATGGATGATGTAGAAAAGCATGTTCTTCATGATGCCAACGACTTCTTCATCACTCGAGTCGTGGCCTTTGATAGGACTCATTGTCTTCGTCGAATCCGATAGACAGATCGAGGCACATACAATAATTCCTTGACGAGGAATTTGGTTCTTTGGGCCTGCCTTGGCTTCAAAGGATTCATCAGCACTTGCATATAGTGATTTGAAAGTTCTGGTTCATTGTAGATACACCGTGCACCATCAAGTGGAGGATCGAGTGGTAGGGCACGCGAAGCAATTCGATTCTTTGGTGCCTTGTAGTGAGTATTTTCGGACATCCATCTAATACCCATGAGGTCACGTCTTGACGTCTCCGGTGATGTGCAGCGTTGCATAGAATTGAAGAATTAGTTCTTCATTCCGGTCCACATATATCGGTGCAGAAATTGAAGTCTGCGTCGTGAAGAACACCGAGAACTGGCTCAAAGCACTGGCGGAGACTCCATGTCCACATGAGGAATATGAGCATGATCGAAGATTTTGTCCTTGTTGAAGAGCACCTTGAGGAATAGAAGTTGGCTTGGTGGCAGTCCGTAAACGCCTCTTCCTAATGCGAGCAGTCATATGGGTTGTAATCTGTGAAGAAAAGCGTGCTCGCTAAAGAAATCTTCAGCCTTGAACTTTTGCTTCGTCGAGAAAGGATTCTTTTGCTTGGGCGGAGGGTGTCAGTGAGTTGCATCACCACCTCAGGAATCGCAAGTTCAGGTTCTTCAGGCTGAGGAATTTCTTGTTCCTCAACAGGTGCAGTCTGAGGATTAGTAGCAGGTTCATCAGCACTAGTGGCTGGAATTTCTTCATGCACAGAGCCGGTGGGTTGAGTTTCTTCAGAGTCCATTTGGACTGTTTGTGCAGGGGACTGAGGAATCTGTTGAAGCGGGGTGAAGAGAGGAGTATTGGGATGCTGACTTTCCCAAGAGTCATCATTCATCACTGGTGTGGTGCACCCAATATCCACATCTTCATCTTGAATTTTCTCAACACCACCTCTTCAAAGAAGGAATGAGGCGTAGGTGAGGAAATGATCGGGTTGAAGGACTGCGTCCACTTCAATTTCTTCATCAATCTGCTCTGTCAAGCGGCGAGAATGATGTTCTTCATCAGATCCGATTGGGATCTCATAGTCTTCTCCAAAAGGAACAAGGTCCTTTGATGGCTTGGAGGAAATTGGAACGGCATCAATTGGATTTTCAAATGAGCTGGTCATTGGCTTCATTTTCTTCGCAGCCGAAGAATCTGATGCAGCTGATGCTTTCCTTTTCTTCACAGCAGCACGTTCTGCTGCCTTGGTTTTCTTCACATCAGATGCAGATGGAAGAATTGGTGTTGGAGTTGGCGCAGGAGGAGTTGAGGAATTTGGTTGAGTTTCTTCAGGCACAACTGATGCAGTTGCCCTGATTTCTTCAGTTTCATCAGGCGCACCACTTGCGGATGCCCTGGCAATTTCTTCAGCGGCTGGGATTGAGTCATCAGCCACGGAACTTGTATTTTCATCGGCAGGCTGAAAATCATCGATCGTCTTGGCATGTTCTTCAAATATTTGAGCGGAGGCTGCAACTGAGGTATTTCCTGTTGCGTTGGGGTTCCAACATTTGTGAGATTCTTCGTCGGGTTGTGAATCGACCTTGGCTCCTTGCCAATCAGCATAGTAAGAATTGAAGTTTTCTTTGAGGTCTTGAATTTCGATCTGGACCTTGAGAAGTTCCTCGGTGTCATTCGACAACATTTTTTCTTGAAACTTCTCCTTTACGTATTGAGCCTTCTTGATTTCTCTTGCCTTTTCAAACTTCCATTTCTCTTGACGATGAAATGGGTCACATATGACTTTGTCCGAGGATCGATGAAAGTCGGGCATAGGAGTATTGGGATCTTTGTGCGGAGGTCAATATAGTCGAGGATTTTCTTGGATCCAACAACGATGGCACAAAAGTGTCTTTGGCTCTACCGGCCCTTTCTTGGCGATTTCGATGATTTCCATAAGTTCTTCATCGAAGCTTCATCATCGAAGGCACATGGAATGCAACTTGTTTCTTCTTTGGACTTGGTGAGGACCACGTCCACCGTTGTTTTGATCTTCAAAGATCGGGCCAGATGATGAAATGGGAGCTGCCGAGGAACTTGCGTAAACGCCGAGGCAATTGAGAAGCCAGCAGTCCTTTGACATGTAGCCGGATGCACAGGGCTGAGGATTTTGTGAGCTGTTGAGGACTTTGGTGAAGCTGGAGCGGTGTGAGGAATTTGCCGTGAGGGCGCTTGGTGAAGCACTTGGCTTATGAGCGTGCTTCTTTGGCATGGATTTCCTCGGTTTGACCGAGGCCTCGGTAGCGATAGCGATGGCAGAATCCTTATTGAATTTCTTCACTGCATCCTTGGCTTGTCTTGCCAACAGCTTGGCGCTTAGCCCATTCTTCGTGAAAGTCCTCACCGCGTTTGATGCTTGTGGGATCAGCTACTTGGCTAGGTGCCAATGGAGCTCTTGGGCATGGAGGATTGAGAGCGAATTTCTTCATGTATTTTGGAGTCACATATATGTACTCCCTCCATTCCCGTGCCCATCTTCGTTCAATCTTCTGAATGCGCACCTTGCGCTGGTTTTTGCTTTCTTCATCAGGTGTGCAATAGCCAGCATAGATTTCCTCAGGGATTTCGAACGCAGTCATAACCTCAGGTTTCTTTCCTCCTTTCATTGCTTCTTTTAAATACGCCATTTTCTTCAGTTGAGGAAATTGAACAATTGAGTTTTCTGAAGAAGTATGCAGTTTTTCTTCGAGGAACACCGAAGTGAAGAACACGACGAACTAGGAAGAATAGTTGGGAAGTTCGTCAGTTCAGATCTTCCACGCCCTAACTTGGCGGAGGAAGACAGCTACGGCGGCGGAGGAGTGAGGATTTCTGCGGTCGGCGCGAGTACGTCGGTGACGAGGTCAAGGCAGTGAAGCTTTTCCTCACCGGCGACGATGGAGTAGCGGCGGCGCTAGGGTTTGAAGAGCTCGAGCGGGAGAGAGAGGTCGAGCGGGGTAAAAGAAGTGAGGAAGGGGAGAGGGGTATAGACACGGTGAAAAAAACGGATCGCCCGAAGATTTAGGATGAACGTGCCCCTGACCATTTCCCTTCTCACGACATGTGTCATCCACGTACTGTGTAGTGGAGATCGTGTATGATTGTGGGTGAGTAAAGTAATGCATCGTGGGATGCGGAACGGTTTAAGCGGCAAAAACTGAAAATTTTGGATAAGATTAGTTTTAAAGTTTCGTTCGCAATTTCTTCACCGACAAGGACACGATGAAGATTTTGAGCGAGTTTCAAATAGAACGCACATGAAGAATTTGTGAATAGATTGGGTTGAGTATAGCATAGAGGGGGAAGGGTCCGATCACATTCACTTAGCAGAAAAAAAACCAACTTGAAGAAATAGCCATAAGTGAATGCTATAGAGGACATAAACCATATATATATATAGCCAATGAAGAAAGACGATGGAAACAGTGAAGATTTTGCAAAGTTGAAGAATTTGAAAACTGAAGAATTTCAAAACTGAGGAAAAACTCAAATTGAAGATTTTCAACTTTTGGTGGTGGCGTGACCCACCGTATAAGAATGATGATTTCAGACACCGCGTACAATTGTCGTAGGGTTGTGAGAATCAAATTCTTCATTAATTTCTTCACACTTAGAGTGTTATTCTTCATTGATTGAAGAAAAACATTTCTTCATGTGTTGCACATCTAAGTCATCAATTTTGCATAAGTGTCAGGATGTGTGTCCTTTTCAAAGAACGTTCAAAGATTCTAAGATATTTAGCTCACACCGCAACTTGCTAAATCTCTTCTCATCCAAGGGCTTAGTGAAGATATCAGCTAGATGTTCTTGATCTTCACGTGCTTTCGATGGAGATGTAAGCCCTTCAACACATGATCACGAAGAAAATGATGACGAATTTGAATGTGCTTTGTCTTCGAAAGTGCTGAACTGGGTTGTGAGCAATCTTGATGGCACTCTCATTGTCACAAGATGAGAGGCACATTCTTCACGTTAATGCCATAGTCCTTGAGAGTTTGCTTCATCCACAGCAATTGAGCACAACACGAGCCAGAAGAATGTATTCAGCTTCCGCAGATGACAGCGACACGCAGTGATTCTGTTTCTTCGAGGACCAGCGGACCAAAGATCGTCCGAGGAAATGACAAGTACCAGATGTTGACTTGCGGTCCACGCGATCACCAAAGCATAGTCGAGTCAGAATATCCAATGAGATCAAGAGTAGAGCCCTTGGGGTACCATAATCCTAGTGTTGGTGTGTGAGCTAGATATCGAAGAATATGCTTCACAGCCTTATGGTGTGATTCCTTCCGTGTAGCTTGAAATCGGGCACACATGCAAACACTAAGAATTATATCTGGCCTAGTTGCACATAAGTACAATAAAGAACCAATCATGGAGCGGTATACCTTGTGATCGAAGTCAATACCATTTTCATCGATTGCAAAGATGGCCATTTGTGGGCATAGGAATTTTGACGCCTTTGCAATCTTGCATGCCAATTTCTTCAAGACATCTTTGAGGTATTTCTCCTGAGATATGAATATGCCATTGTGTTGTTGACGAATTTGAAGACCTAAGAAGAATTTCAACTCTCCCATCATAGACATTTGATATTCTTCACTCATCATATAGGCAAATTCATCACTATAACGTTGGTCAAGACAGCCAAAGATAATATCATCAACATATATTTGGCACACAAACAGTTCACCATCATAAGATTTAGTAAAGAGAGTAGGGTCGAGTGAATCGAGTGAAGCCATTCTTCACGAAGAATTCCTTCAATGTATCATACCACGCCTGAGTAGGGCTTGTTTGAGACCATAGAGGGCCTTGTTGAGTCTCAAGACTTTGTCGAGATTCTTTGGATCTTCAAAACACAGGGGTTGAGCAACATATACTTCTTCCTCAAGCTTACCATTGAGGAATGCACTTTTCACATCCATTTGATATATAGTGTTATTGTGATGGTTAACTTAGGAGTGTAATATGCGAATAGTCTCTAGTATAGCTACTGGTGCAACAGTTTCATCGAAATCAATTCCTTCAACCTGTGTGTAGCCTTGAGCTACTAGTCGTGCCTTATTCCTCACCACAAGGCCATTTTCATCTTGCTTGTTGCGGTAGATCCACTTTGTGCCAATGATATTATGCTTGCGAGGATCTGGACGTTTGACCGGTTCCTTACATTGTTGAGCTCGAACTGATGTAATTCTTCTTGCATAGCCTGAATCCACTCCGGCTCGAAATGCTTCATCTACCTTAGTGGGCTCTGTGATAGAGACAAAAGCATAGTGCCCACAAAAGTTAGATAAATGTGAAGCTTTTGAGCGAGTGAGAGGACACAGTGCTTTAATGTCATCGA
The DNA here is from genome assembly GCA_021605145.1 of Aegilops bicornis. NCBI lineage: Eukaryota > Viridiplantae > Streptophyta > Magnoliopsida > Poales > Poaceae > Aegilops > Aegilops bicornis. The sequence continues at coordinate 201,458,817 of CM038670.1, forward strand.
TGATCTTCTCCACTTGTACTTCTTTTGCAACGCGAGGATGAGCTGGTTGTCGTCGAGGAATTTGATCATTTTCCTCAGCACCTTCAGGTGCATCAGCTCGACGTTCTTCGCGTACAGGAATGAATTCTTCAGCAGTTTCTTTAGTAGGAATGACATCCTCAGTTGCCTTGAACTTGATAGAATCCTCAGGTGCCGGTTCATCTAACACAGAAGGTAGGTGCTCTCTTTGCGAGCCATTAGTTTCATCGAACCGCACATCTACAGTGTCAACAATCTTATGTAGAGTGATGTTGAAGACTACAGCAGGTGTCTGAGTCCTTTCCGTAACCAAGCATAAAACCTTCATGTGCTTTCGGTGCAAATTTAGAATTGTGATGAGGATCTCTAATCCAGCATTTAGCAATCAAGACTTTGAAATAACTTACATTGGGTTTCTTGTCGTTGAGGAGTTCATAGGCGGTCTTTTGAAGAATTTGTGAAGATATACTCTGTTGATAATGTGGCACGCCGTATCAATTGCATCAATCCAAAAACGACTAGGCGTTTTGTATTCATCAAGCATAGTGCGAGCCATCTCAACAAGAGTTCTGTTCTTGCGCTCCACGACGCAATTTTGCTGAGGAGTATAAGGAGCAGATAACTCATGAGTAATACCAAGTTCATCAAGATAGTCATCAAGACCAGAATTCTTGAAATCAGTTCCATTGTCACTCCTGATGTGCTTGATCTTCACACCAAATTTAGTTGAAGCCCTCGAGGAAAATCGTTTGAAGACTTCCTGCACTTGATTTTTGTAAGTAACAATGTGTACCCATGTGTAACGAGAGTAATCATCAACAATAACAAAGCCATATAGAGATGCATCATTAGTGACTGTTGAGTAATGATTTGGACCAAAGAGGTCCATGTGAAGCAATTCGAAGGGACGAGTAGTGGTCATGATAGTCTTCGCTGGATGCTTGGCCTTGGTCATTTTCCCAGCTTCACAAGCTCCACACAAGTGATCCTTGAGGAATTTGACATTCTCAATGCCAATGACATGCTTCTTCTTTGCAAGTGTGTTCAAATTCCTCATGCTTGCGTGACCAAGTCGTCGATGCCATAGCCAGCCTTCTGAAGCTTTTGCAAGTAAACACACGGTTGGTTGTGGTCCTGTAGAGAAGTCAACAATATACAAGTCTCCTCTCCTAAAGCCCTCGAAGACTTTGGAATTGTCAGCTTCCATAATCACAACACAACGATACTTGCCAAAGATCACAACCATATCAAGATCACAAAGCATTGAGATCGACATGAGGTTGTATCCTAAGGACTCAACAAGCATGACTTTGTCCATGTGTTTATCCTTAGAGATTGCAACCTTACCAAGACCCAATACCGACTTTTGCCTTTGTCGGCAAAGATGATATGCTTCAGATGTGACGGTGATAAGGGAGCATCCATCAATAGATTCTTGTCACCGGTCATGTGATTTGTACAACCACTATCGAGAACCCACTCAGTGGCTTTGGGTTGATCATCCTGCAGATGAATTAGTACAACTTACGATCTCATATACTTCATCAGTGAAGAATATGATATCAAGTTCATCGGATGAATTTCATAAGTTAGTGTTAATCAGATAAGCAGTATGAGGACGTGTGAAATGAAAGTTCATTTCATCATGATTAGCCTGCGTCCTTTCGAGCGATTTAAATCGAGGTCCCCAGCAAATTCTTCAGACGTTAAGGCACGTCTGGAGACCTGACCCTGCAGAAAAGATTAGTTCTTTTTCTTCACCACCCACATCTGAAGGGGTGGTAAAGAGTTCATCACTCTGCGAGCACCATACGAGAATGGTGGCATAGAAGCCAAACCATTTCGTTTCACATAAGAGGGGTTAGGATAAGCATATGAATAAGCAGAGAAATTCTTCGAGGACTTATGAACATATTGGTTTGAAGAATAATGAACATATTCATAGCCCTTAGCTCTACCTGCGAAGCAGAGTTGTTAGCACGATGATAGTCATATGAGGACTTGGATCCATATGAAGAATTTGGTCCATATGAAGAATTTGATCCGGGGTTCCTATTCTTCACGGTGGTGTCATGAGGACATTCACTGAAGACTTTCAAGGCACTTCTTGGGAACCCAGATTTTCTTCATAGGGGAACCGTTCCTGCAGATTAGTGCCAACATATCTAGCAAATACTTCACCATTCTGATTTTTGAACAGTTTATAGTTGGAGTCAAAGACTCATCAAGAATGAGGAGATTCGCATGTAAAGCCAGATAAGTTAGATGGATCAATCGAGGTCCCTTTGCGCAACCCATGAGGTTTTGGGATCTTGCTCGGGCTTCCAATATGTTCCATCGGCATTGAGTTTCCTCTCAAAGGCAATACCCTCTTTCCTAGGGTTCTGTTGAGGATCTGCTTTTAAGCACATCACAAAGAGTCTGATGCCCTTTGAGGCTTTTGTACATGCTTGTCATGTACAATTCCTTCAACCACTGCATCGTCGGTGATACTAGCAATGTCCTCGGATGAGGAACTAGTGATAGTAGAGTCAGTGAAGAATTTGTAACAGTTGAAGCACTTGAACATTCGGTGAAGAATTAAGCGATTCACGTTCAATGCACTTTAAGCATGGAGGAGCAAATTCTTCACGAGAAGTGCTGATTTGTTGAGCAAGTAATGAATCGCGCTCCTTCGAAGATCTTCATAACTCACTCTTAGCTTCTCAAGATCTTGCTTTCTTTGAAGAAATTCATAAGAAAGTTTCTCATGATCAGATAAGAGAGTGTTATGATGACCTTGAAGGCTATCAAACCTAGACTGAAGTCTCTGAAGATTTTCAGTCAGGGCTTTTGTGCGGTCCATTTCTTCACCTAACATATCATCACTCTTATCTAGCATGTTTTGAACCTTTTCCAAAGCCCTTTGTTGTTTTACAGCAATTTCAGCAAGTTTTGAGTAACTGGGCTTTAGATCATCATCAGATTCATTTTCACTAGATTCAGAGGAGGTATAGTTGAGTACCTTGGCACCCTTTGCCATGAAGCAATAGGTGGGAGTGTAGTCATCACTATCTTCATCAGCATTGTTGATGAAGTCATTTTCTTCAGAGTTGAAGATGGACTTGTTGACGAAAGCAGTAGCGAAAGCTAGACTTGCCACACCAGACTCGGATTCTTCTGATGCCTCCTCTTCCTCATGTTCCTCAGAATCAGCTTCAGAGTCCATTTCCTTGCCAATGAATGCCCGAGCCTTTTTGGAGCTGTCCTTCTTGTGAGACGAAGGTTTTGAGGATTTTGATGATGAAGATTTCGACGATTTCTTCTTCTTCTTTGCGTCATCAAAACTGTAATCCTTATGTTTCTTCTTCTTTAATTCCTTTTCCCATCGAGGACAATCTTGGATATAGTGACCAGGTTTCTTGCATTTGTGACAAAGTCTTCTCTTATAGTCACTTTGGATGAGGAATCACCGCTTCTTGAGGATTTTCCAAAGCGACCACGTCTTGTGAACTTCTGGAATTTCTTCACGGCGGTGCTAGCTCTGGCCTAATTCTTGAGATCTCCAAGGCTACTACGAGTCTTCACACTCAGATTCGAGATACGACTTTGGCCTTGAGGCACGTGTTTTCCATAGCTAGAACCATAGAGATCTCTCTTTTGACAATTTGGAACTCATGAGTATTTAGCCTCTCGAGGATATCACCGGATCAAGTGACTTGTAATCAAGACGCTCTTGTATCATCGCTGCGAGTATCAATTGAGGAATCAAGCGATCTTAACAATTTCTTCACCACCTCATGGTCGGTGATGTCGATTGGCGCCAAGAGCTTGAAGCTCATTTGAGATGTCGATGAGGCGATCGAAGGTTTGTTGAACATTTTGTTGTCGAGTCTTTTGAAGCGGTTGAAGAGATTCCAAGAACATCAACTCGAGAGTCACGCTGAGTTGAGACTCCTTCATTCACTTTGGACAGCCTTTCCCGGATGAGCTTGGCGATTCCAAAGCGCTCACTCTTCCATATTGACCTTTGCTCGAGATGGCGCATATGATATTCTTCGCTTGAGAATCGAGTTGCTTGAATCTCTTCACATCAGCAGCATTCAGAGAAGGTGTGGTGAGGAACACCATTTTCCACAACATACCGTAGATTGTTGTCAATTGCTTCAAGATGCATTCGCATCTTATTCTTCCAAAGAGGGATAGTCCGTCCCATCAAAGGTAGGACACCTGCTGAGACCTTGATCATACTGCGGTCGACATAACTAAAACTCCGGTGGTTAAACCAAAATCACACGTAACAAGGGAGTACCTTGCTCGATACCAATTGAAAGTGCGTTATATCGACTAGTGGGGGGTGAATAGGCGATTTTATGAATTCTTCAACGAGGAATTTGCGGTGAGGAAATTCCTTAGCGAAGAACTACTTGCAGCGGAATAAGTACTCGAAGTAAGCATAACAGAATACACGCATGGTCATCGGGATGAAATGAAGACGAGCACAGAGTACGTAAAGCGTAATCACGAGGATAACACAAGATGAAGACAAAGCGGTGAAGAAATTGAACCGAGGAAATTGAGAAAGTCTTGATCAAAGTCTTCAAACACAGATATGAACAAACACTCAACACGATAATGAGGAAATGAAAGGGTTGAGGAAATAGAACCGATTAGGTTGGTGAAGACAATGATTTGGTAGACCGGTTCCAACCGCTGTCTCGGTTATACGTCTGGTTGGAGCGGTGAGTATTTAAACTCGAGGACACACGATCCGGACACCCGATCGGCCGAAAGCACGCAGCTCAGACACCAAGTCCTCACCGTATTCTCCTTGAACTGAGGTCACACAGACCTCGTCCAATCACTCGTGGTAAGTCTTGAGCGACTTCCAAACCTTCACAGACTTGGTCACTCGGCGATCCACAATTCCTCTTGGATGCTCTAGACCATGACGCCTAACCGTCTGGAAGAAGCACAGTCTTCAAAGGTAACAAGCGTCGGATCCACGCAGGATCAATTTCTTCAGTGATGCTCAATCACTTTGGGTTTGTGGGGTTTGGTTTTTGGGTTTTTCCTCACTTGATGATTTTCACTCAAAGTCCTCGGAGGATGGGTTGCTCTCAAATGACAAGTATCAAGTTCTCTCGGGCAGCCAACCAGCTAGTGGTTGTAGAGGCGGCTATTTATAGCCTAGAGAGCAGCCCGACATGATAAGACATAAATGCCCTTCAATGATATGATCGTTAGGTGGATAAGATATTTTGGAACAGGTGGCGCGAAGACTGAACGGTCGGAAATTTGACTCTCAAATTCCTCGGGGCTATCATGTTCCTCACTGTAGGCAATACGCCTTTGGCGAATTCCTAACTCCTCGGTCAGAACAAATTCCTCGTGACCGGAAGAACTTCGTCTCATCCTTTGAAGAAATTGACTGAATCGTATGAGATTTCCAAAGGCTTCACTCGAAGGATTTATAGGTGTAGGATTTTGAGTTGAGCATCACATGGAAATTTTTCCTTAGTATTTCCTCGACCCCCTTTAACAAGATGCACGGTGATTCCTATGACTCAAGAAAGAGAAAATGAAACTACGAAAACAAAAGTCTTCACGCTTCATGTTCCTCGAATGAATACCGAGTCTTCAATGTCACCCAATTTCTTCACTTTCAAAGTCTTGAAAGTCTTCAGAATTTCAAAGTCTTCAGTCGAAGAACTTCATTTTTAGGGGTCGACTTTTTCTGTAAATATCGAACTCCTCATAGACTTATAGACCTGTGTACACTCACAAACGCATTAGTCCCTTAACCTATAAGTCTTCAATCAACCAAAATCACTAAGGGGCACTAGATGCACTTACATGTTGCACCTCCTGCCAAGACTCAGAAGCTAATGGGGGATGCCATTAGTATTGGGGCTGCTTCTTCTAAGTCCAAGTCTACCCCCAAGCCCACAACTCAAGCTCAATCCCCCAATGCAACTGCACCAAAGAGATCAACAAGAAATATATCTGCTGCTGAAAAGAACAAGGCCCCAGTGCCTGAAGCTTAGGAAGAGGAACAACAACAAATGCTCAGAAAGCTCAAGCCCAAGATTCCTGATCACAATGATGATCATCCTGTGGCAGAGAACATGAAGTTGAGGAAGGATGTAGTCCTGAGATTATGGAGACTGACAAATCCTTATGCCACTAGGAGGAGAACTGCTGTGGATTGTCGCTTTCACACCAGAGAACAACAAGATTTCTCTGAAACTGTCCTATTGGACAAGAAACCCATTGTTTGTGACATGAAATGGGTAGACTGGAAATACATTGATGACTACTTTCCAAGTGTGCATGAAAGTTTCAGAATGAATGGTGTTGACAAGTTTGTTGGTCAGAAGTTGACCAAATGGAACGATGAGATGATCATGCAATTCTATTCCACTGCTCACTTCTATCCCGATGGAAAGATTGTATGGATGACAGAAGGCACCAGATATCAGTCAACAATCTCAGAATGGGCCAAGTTGATCAATGCCCCCGAGCAAGAAGAAAATGATCTTGATGTGTATGCCAAGCCCAGGAAGGATCACAACTCCATGGCTAACATGTACAAGCCAATCTCTGATGCAGCCTTGGAAACTCACAAGCTTGGTTCTATATACTATCTGCTTGCTGGTTTGACCACCATAAATACTATCTTGAGGCACACCCTATTGCCCAAGTCAGTAGATCATAGGATGATTCATGGTCACTCTATCAACCTGCTTCACTTGTTTGATGTGCCACAGAAATTCAAGGTGATGAGTTTGATAGTAGAGACAGTGAAGAGAACAGCTGCAAACCAGAAGAGGTCTCTTGTGGATATGCCCCTCGCGTTCATACTTTGATCAATTCCAAGATGGGAACTGGGACATATCTACTAGACTGTGAGCATCTACCCATGATGCCAGACTTTGAGGACAATAAGGTTGTCATGGATGCTTCTGATCCTACTTGTGCTGAAGCCCAAGAGGGGAGAGAGAGAGAGAGAGAGAGAGAGAGAGAGAGAGAGAGAGCAAAGGCTGCCAAAGCAGCAAAGGCAGCAAGTGCCCCAGATACTTCAGTTGCAAATCTCAAGACCAAGCAAGATCAACTTAGTTATCTGCTTGAGGCCACCGTGAGAATTGAGAAGAGCTTGGCCACCTTGACTCAAAATCAGGAAAGTCTCAAGAGGATCATTGAAACAAAATTGCATGACATTGATGTGAAGGTCACTGAGATTCAAACTGTTGTGGAGAAGCTTCAAGAGGATGCTGAGGATTGGGATGATAGACCCACTATAGACACATTCCAGAGAGTGCCAAGGACACAAAGGTCATCATATGTACCAGTTGCCAGAGACTCCAGGACTACCACTTCAGCACCTACAGCCACCGCCACAGTTGTACCTCCAGTATCAACTCCTCCAGCTCCACAGACTTCTGCCGAAGCATTTGCAGATGGACTCCTCCACACCATCTACGCACACCGGAGCAACAAGCCAGAAGACCCCTTCAGGAGCTCCAGGAGATCATGCTTAGAGTGTCGTATAGCACTATACGTTTTCAACTTTTTGGTAACTTGTTGCCAAAGGGGGAGAAAGTGTATAGATCATAGGCTTCGAGAAAGAGTGCTTCTTGTTTTTGTTGGTTTCTTTGCCTTGCTACTCTTGCTCCTTTGGTCGTTTGGTTGTTTGATTCATATGCTACATTTGTGTTATGCTCGTGAGATACTTATGTGATCACGTGCTTGATCATATTATACTTAATGTGTGCTTGCATGTTTATATCCATGAATGTTTGTGTATGATCAATCACTTGTACTCTTGGTGATGAGTGCATGTTATTTAACTCATATCATTCTGAGCGCTCCACCAAGATGTATGTGACATGGAAGAGTGACCCATGATCCTAATTGATTGTGCATTTGCATCCAAAAGCAAATTTTAAATAAGTGACATGGAAGAGTGACTCTTGCTTATCACATACTTCTCAAGCGACGATGTATTTCATTCATATTATCATTAATTGAAGCTTTGACCTATATGTTGTCATCAATTACCAAAAAGGGGGAGATTCAGAGTGCAACTAATCCCCTGTGGTTTTGGTAATTCATAACAACATATAGCTCATTTAACTAATATCCATTCAAGTTTAATATTTCAGAAAGTTCAATGATTGGTATGGCATGGACTAGAGATGTGGACCCCTCAAAATGCTAAGGAATATTTTGGCAAAATCTCAAGACTCTTCATTTATATTTTAGTGATCCAAGATCACATTGAGTCCATAGGACAGCCAATACTATTAAAAGGGGATGAGGTGTTGCTTAATGGTCTACTTGCTCAAAGTGCTTAGTGATATTGCTCCAAAGCGCTCAACCACTTTCTCATTCTAAATATGTCCAAAACTCAAAGTCAAACTCAGCCCCACCAAAATTCTCCATACGGCGCCACCGAGTTCATTTGACATAGCCACTGCCAGAAACCCTAAACACTTCGGTCACACCGACACGGATCTCGGTCTCACCGAGATGGCCCTGCAAACTCTCTGTTTCCCTTTGTAATATTTTCGTCTCACTGAAATGAGCAATCGGTCCCATCGAGTTTGCTTGACCAACTCTCTGTTTGCTCTTTGCTGAAATCGGTCTCACCGAGTTCATGCAATCGGCTTCACCGAGATGAGATTTTGCCCTAGCCCTAGCACATCGGTCCCACCGAATTGTTTCAGTTGGTCCCACCGAGATTCCTAACGTTCACATTTTGAACTGAATCGGTCTCACCGAGTTCTTCTATTCCGTCTGACCGAGTTTGGTCCAATGTGTGTAATGGTTGGATTTTGTGTGGAGGCTATATATACCCCTCCATCCCCTTCTCCGTCAGTGAGAGAGCCATCAAAACGTGCCTACACTTTCAACTTACATTTTCTGAGAAAGAACCATCTACTCGTGTGTTGAGGCCAAGATATTCCAATCCTACCACAAGAATCTTGATCTCTAGCCTTCCCCAAGTTGTTTTCCACTCAAATCATGTTTCCACCATATCCAAATTTGTGTGAGAGAGTTGAGTGTTGGGGAGACTATCACTTGAAGCACAAGAGCAAGGAGTAAATCATCAACACAACATCTACTACCTTTTGGAGAGTGGTGTCTCCTAGATTGGTTAGGTGTCGCTTGGGAGCCTCCAACAAGATTGTGGAGTTGAACCAAGAAGTTTGTAAGGGCAAGGGGATTACCTACTTCGTGAAGATCTACCCGAGTGAGGCAAGTCCTTCGTGGGTGATGGACATGGTGGGATAGACAAGGTCGCTTCTTCGTGGACCCTTCATGGGTGGAGCCCTCCGTGAACTCGCGCAACCGTTACCCTTCGTGTGTTGAAGTCTCCATCAACGTGGACGTACGATAGCACCAGCTGTCGGAACCACGCCAAAAATCTCCGTGTCATCATTGCGTTTGCACTTTTCGAACTCTTCCCTTTACCTTCATATGTAATGCTTTACTTTCTGCTTCTACACTCTTAGAATTGCATGTGTAGACTGATTGCTTGACTTGTGCTAGGTTGCTAAAATCTGCCAACAACTAAAATTGGGAAAAGACTAGATTTTTATTTGGTCAAGTAGTCTAATCACCCCCCCCCCCATCTAGACCTACTTTCGATCCTACATTAGTATACTTTTGGAAATGTTTTAGGTCTGTTCTTTCTACTTTAGGAAGGTTTCGTGCTGCGTTTTCTTTTTCCTTAATTTTTTCAACCAGTTTTATTATTTAGCCTTTCATTTATTTTATTTTATTTTCTGTTTAAAAGAAGATGACAATTTTTAAAAAAAAAATCCAATTTTTTTAAATGATAAGAAATTTAAAAAATGTTCATAAAAGTTGTAGAAAACATTCATGTTTTTTAAGGAAATTCTCAATATTTGTAAGAACTTTTCAAAGAATAAATTCTTGTTCTTGTAAATAATGAAAATAAAACCGACTAAAAACTATGAAAATCGAAAAAAATAGAGGGCCGCTTGCTACTGTAATCAACTACAGCTCCCCGATAGCGAAATGGGGCCCAAGCGTGGCGCATGTGTGTTTTTCCCGCCATTGTAGCGCATACTGCAACAAATAGGAGCTCTCGGAGGGCAAAATCCTAATTACCGCTCCGTGCAGCAAATTTTCACCGTGATGCACAGAGCTAGTGACGGGACCTAACTGCAGTGACCAGTTTAGCTACTCTAGGTGGTCTATCGATCCTAATTTTAGAACTTTCTTCCAATCTAGTTTTTCCCTATTTTTTGTTTTTAAAATATATTTTATCAATAACTGCATGAACTTATTGTAAATAAGTGAAGACTTTTCAAATAAAAGCTTTTGTTTCTCCAATTTTTAAATGGTTGGCTATGCCTAATTGTGATAGCCACGGAATTAGTTACAACGGACCAAATGGCACTATTGGTGAGCTTCCCCCCCCCCACCCCCCACCCCACGGCTAAAAGGAGCTTACCGCCCCCTCCACCCGCTAAAACAACTATAGCGACTGTGTAGGCCACTATTTTAATGGTTTCTCTAACAGGTGTCAACACCTATTTAACATTTCATTTTATCATAATTATTTCTTTTTTGATTACTTGTATCTGTTTCTTTTGTCTCTTTTTTTTGTTTCCTTTGGTTTTTACGAAGGGTAAAATACATAGATATATTTCACGAGCTAGATTAGCACTTTCTCAAAAATGAATATTCTAAATGCAGAAACACTTTTTATATTGTTATATGGAAAAAATATTTCTGAAATATACGATGCACGTTGTTTGAATACAAGTTGACATTTTTAAAGTACACGGTGATAATTTTAAAATACACAATGTAGATCTTTAAATACATGTTGAAATTTTGATATACACGACATTTAATTTCTAAAATAATAGATGACTTTCAAAGAACTCCGGAAAATGTTTCATCTATTATTTATGCACAGTTGCAGCACTTCGAAAAATACTTCCGGAGTACATTATAAAAGATTAAGTACATGTTGAATATTTTTCAAAAGAAACGATGAACATTTTCTGAACTATACACTGCACATTTTTCGATACATTTGAAAAAGAAATAATTATGATAAAATAATAGAAAGTTTTATGTGTGTGACAAATATTTTACATACATTTGAAACATTGCATAAGAGTGTTAAGATTATATATTCTTATAATATGTCTTGTGGAATATTTTAAAAATAGAAAAAAATAAGGTAACAATTTGAAGATAACAAAAGAAGAAATGAAAAGCAAAAGAAAAAAAGGTTGTTGTTGAAAGTTAATTAAATAAAAATTAAAATGAAATAAGATAAGCAAAAGAAGAAAAGCCAAAAGAAAGTCAAGCAAATCATACTAAGCCTAACTGTAAAATAGCGACATGTATTGACTAGTAGACCCACGCGGATGTGGGCAGCCACACGCTTCTGCTTCCAACGAGCATCATATCTCGAGGGATATATGTCGCTGCCAGGTATATTAATTGCCCATTGCGAGACGAGATACTAGGACGGCCTAGTACTGTACCTGTGGTAATTTCTTTTCTCTCTATATGGTTTTCTTCTTATTATTGTTTACTATTTAAATTGGGTTTCTCATGTTTCCTTCAATTTTCTCGTTTCTTCTTAATTTGTTCTGTTTTCTTTGTTGCTTTCTTTGTTTTTCGCCAATTTTTTTGTTTCTTCGGGTTATTTGTTATCTTTTTTTAACACATGTCTACATTTTTTGTACACATTGTATATTTTTCATAAACATTAGGAACATAATTTTTATATATGTTAAACATTTCTTAAATACAAGATTGACATTTTTTCAAATAAAATATTTTTATTTTTTACTACATTAAACATTTTCCAAATGAACGTTGAAACATTTTGGAATGTACAAAACTTTTTTTAAACAATGTAAGCATTTTTATTACATCATATTAATATCTCTTATCTCTTGCAAAAGACAGATATTAGTATGATTTCATCATGGAGATCTTCATCAGTGGATGCTGGAGTATATGGACTCAGAGAAATATTTTGATCCTCGATCAGGTCCATTGTAGCATTGAGACTTGCATAGGGCTAAGCCTAGTCTCAAGGAAGGCATGCTATCATGGCTTCACAGTGTATGACTTAGATTACCTCAAAAAACTTAATGAGTTGGATTAGTGATTTATTTCTAGTTTATTATCAACCATATGTACATAAACCCCATTATTATTAAAGAAAATTACACAATAGGGGCCATCCGAACTACTTTGGTCAAAAATATAAATCTCTACTCCTAAAAAAACCTGAGTTGGTGATGATGGTATGCCTGCCATATTTCACCAATAGCCGTCGGATTTAGATCTGACGCATACAAAACAAACTGTTGCAGTTTTGCAAAAAGATGCCCGCACTTGTTTCTATATTTACAAACAACCCCTTGCTTCTCACAATCAGTCTTATCTCTCCCCCACTACATCCAGAAGGCCATGGAACAATCTGGTGTGATGGCCGCTGCCGAGGCCGTCCACCCCCATTCTTGGTGTTCCGTGCAATGCACGGGCATCTTACTAGTATATTTAAAAATGTTATGAACATATTTTGAAAAATATAATTTACATTTTTATATGGCCCGGAACCTTTTTGAATTACTTGTTCTTTTTTTGTTGTATAAACGTTTAAGAAAATGTTATGTTCATTTATTTGAAATGCGTGAACATTTTTTGAGTGCCATCAATATTTTCAAAAGTAGCATGGGCATTTCTTAACATTTTAAGTATAAACATTTATATTTTAAGATATTTCATAATATTATATTAATATAAAAGAAAACAGAAAAACGAGAAATAAAAAACAAAAGAGTGATTGAAAGGAAGCGAACGTAGCAGTGACACTGGCAGCAATGTTTCTACTGCCGGCCCATTTACCAAAGCGATGTAGGCAAGCTCAAGTTACATATTACAGCAGGCACACTATAGACGCACCGATATCTCGATTCTAGCAAAACGCGAGAGCTATATCTCACCTGTAGCGAGAATGGCTCTCGTCTTGCTGAAGGTCTTTCCTCCTCAGCTGTTCTTGAGACAACCATTTGTTGTTTTTTTCATTCACTCGATCGGTTGTGTCTTGTTTACTGTTTCTCGTCCTGTTTTCTTCTTCTTCTTTTGTTAGTTTCCTTTCTTTCAAGAATTTCATTTTTTTTGTTTTTTATGCTTTTTCATTATTTTTCTTCGTTTTCACAGGTATTTCTTCTTTCCTAAGTTTTCTTTGATTCATTTTTGTCATTCTCGATTTCTGATGATTTTATTCTTTTTATTTTTTCAATTTTTTCTTGCTTCCTTTTTTGGTTTTATTTTACTTCTTTTTCCGTTTTCATTTTTTTTCGTCGCTTGTCTTTGTTTCTTTGTCGGTTCCCTCAATTTGTTTTATTAAGCATATGCCTACTTTATTCAGCATATGTTGTTTCCTTTGATTTTTATATTTTTATTTTTCTGTTTGGTCTTCTTAGTTCTTCTTCGGTTTTCTTTGGTTTTTTCGTTGTTATACTTTCGATTTTTCCCCCTTTGGTTTCTCTTTTTTTTCACTGAATTTTCTTTTCTTTCTCATATTGCTTATTTTTTTAGTTTTTTGTTTTATCTTCATTTTTAAAGGTTTTTCTATTTTTCTTTGTTTCTTTATCAGTAATCAGTATTATCTAGTTTTTGCATTTGTTTCTTTGGTTTCATTTTTTGTTTCCTTTTTTCTCTAGTTTTTTGGATTTTAAATTTTACTTGTTTCTTTTGGTTTTCGAACTTCATTTTTCTTGTATGCCAAGAACATTTCTCTAATACATGTTTAACATTTTTCAACACAAGTTTAACATTTTTTAACACATGGACATTAATTTCTATGTAAATACTTTAAACATTTTCCGAGTACAAGTTTATTTTTTTAATACATGGTCCACATTTCTTCTATACACATTTTAACATTTTTCTAACACAAGATTTATATTTCCTAAAACATGGCCAACAGTTTTTCTACACACATTTAACATTTTTCAAGTGCTTTATTAATATTTTTCAAATATTTGTTTACCATTTTTTCCAAATTCTATATTAACATTTTCTAAATACACGATCACTTTTTCACACATATTGTATATTATTTTTATACATTTTTTAATACATGGGTAACATTTTCTTTATACATATTAACATTTTTTAAATGCTTTGTCAACACTTTTCTTATATCCGATGAACATTTTTTCTATGCACAATTTAATTATTAAAATGCTTGATTAAAATATTTCATTTACAATATTTTATAATATATGGACCACATTTTTTATATCATTTTAACATTTTTAAATGTTTGGTTAACATTTTTTAAATTACAAGTTTGACATTTTATATACATGGTCAATTTTTTTCTATACACATTTAACATTTTTAAAATAGTTGTGTGAAATCATTTCAAATGCTTGATTACAATTTTAAAAATACATGATCAACTCTTTTCACACATACTGTATTTTTTTACATTTTTCGTATATATGAGAAACATTTTCGTTATACACATTCAACATTTTTCAAATGCTCAATTAACATTTTTTTCAAATGTTTTTTGTGAAGTGTTTTATGTAATATATTTATTTAAAATGTTTGGAAGTATAAACGAAAGTAAAAAAGAGAAATAGAAACGAAAACAGAAAATGTGTTTTTGTTTTTAGAAAAATCGAGGATGTGGTCTACTGCGCGCCTAGGCCGGCCCATTTTGGGAGGAGCCTGACGCGAGAGCACGCTAACTCGCTAAGCCTCGCCGTAAGGGGGACATAGCGCTGCCCATTGCGAGATCTATGCACTTCTCGCCAAAATCGTGCAGTGAATAGGCCGGCTTTGTAACAGATGTTATATCTTTGGTTTTCTGTCCTTTATTCAATTTTCACATATGTGTTCATTAACCCCCAAAAACAATTGATTTTCTTCTTCGGTTTTTATGTTTTGACTTATCAGTTTTTTTTTAGTTTTTGATTTTTCTTCTTCTTTTTTTGGATAAATGTTCACTTTTTCAATACATGTTGTACATTTTTCGTATACACATGCAACATTTTTTAGGTACACAATGAATATTTTCTAAATACATGATGAACATTTTCTCAAACACATGTTAACAATTTTTGAATGATATTGAACATTTTGAATGGTAGGAAACATTTTTTTGAAAATTGAAAGAACATTTATTTACGTTGTAGTATTAGTATATTTTTCTAAAATGTCAGTAAACCCATTTGGACAGATCTATTAGATTGGAATATTCTTGATCGATTTGGTCGGATATGTAGAAATCTTTTTCATTATCACAGTGGATCTTCGAAAAAAACAGACTTTGTATCGACTAAAGTATATACTTTCACTTTTATGCTCTAGAACTTTACCTCCTAAACATAAAAGCACATAGGAACTTTTATGCAACGATTGGGTTTTGCGTTTTTAGAAGATTTTTTTTGTGGAAGAAAAGCAAGTTTTTGTACATATTTTTGAAATGCATTAATATTTTTTTAAATGTGATATACATTTATTTGATTGGTACAAAACATTTTTTTTCATTTAAGTGAACACTCTTTACATGTATAAACATTTTGAAAAGAAGTAAAGAATATTTTGTGGAAACACATGAACATTTATTCTTACATTGTATAAGCAATTTCGACAAATGTTACGGAATTATTTTTGGAAACGTTTAAACATTTTTAAAATTTCACAATTCTTTTTTTAATGCTCTCAACATTTTTTAAATGTTGTGCGAACATTGTTTTACACCATATGAGCAATTTTTTAATTTTCAATGAATACTTGTAAATTCTGAATTAAAGTAGTTTTTAAAATATATGTCATCTAGACTATTTCAATATATATATGTATATAAAAGTTAAATCGAAAAAAATGAAAGGAAACTAATGAACTAATGCTACTGCGTCGGTCCACTTTCGTGCGCTCCAAGGCAAGGAGACACTCGGTCTCGCACTAAAGCGAGACAAAGCCACTACCCTCAAACCGGACAGAACGCCCCGCAACTACAATTTCTCCAATAAGTACCACGTCAATGGGCTGTGATCTCGGGTTGCTCATGGGGATGTGATATTCCATTTTCGGTTCGATCTTGATTTTTTTTATTTATGTTCCTAATGTCAGACTCAGCTCAACTGACAGGGGGGAACGCAAGTTCAGGACAATAAGTCGGATGAAAACGTCCTCATCTCTTTCTTCACTGGCCAAAATCCATCTCAAATCCAAATTATACAAGTTTAAAAGTAAAAAGCAGTAAGCATGCACAAATGTCTTAACGATTTTTGGTCCCATGTTTTGCATTCCACTGCAAGGTCAGGCCGGTTCCTTAACTAGACCAACTTGCTCCCGTACAGCTTTGCTTCGCTCTGCCTAAACTTAGATAAACTAACCACCCACATGCCCCATCTACACAAACAAGTCATTGCTTAGTAAATCCCCAAACAGTATAATATGCCCAGCTTAGCAAGCAAGCTTTCTCTCTTCGGGGCCGCGTACCAGTCTGAAATCTGAATAATGCAATGCAGGGCTGGCCTAGCTTCTGGAGGGTGCCTGTACCACATGACTGGCATGTGCTCCCCCGAGCTGCCAAGTATTATGCTGGTTGTGGTAGGTACTCTAGCCAGTCAATACGAACAGTGCGCACAAATAATGGGGATTGGTTAGTTAGTTAGTCGGTTAACGAGAGCTACTACTAGTTTCTGTAGGTAAACACTTCCTATCTATAGTCTGAAGGAACTATAACGTCAGACCGCTTGGATGCCCTCGATTCGTTCGAAATCTGACGCTCAAGATTTTGACGCGGTTTATAATAAAAGGAAAGAATAAAAGAATCCCCGGGCGAATCCCCCGCGTAATCCCCTCCCCTAATCCCTCGCGACCCCATCATCCTGATCGCTCGCCTCGCCCAAGCCTCGCGCGAGATCCACTCCTCCACCGCTCTCTCATCGCTACTTCGCCACCAACAACGCCCACCGCCGAAAGCAGCACGGCTGCCCACCAGCCCTTCCACCGTGCGAACTCCGGGCATTAGGGGTCGAGCACCCCATCATCCGGCGTCTCGTCCATCGCCAGGCTCCCCATCGATTGAATCGGCCGCATCCGGTTACAACGGCCGGCGGAGAGCGAGCATTTGCGTTGTAAAATTCCGCCCTGTTTGAAGTGCCCCATCCCCAAGGCATGTGCACTTCGTCCATCGCCCCAGATTTGGGGATTTGTAAATTTTGCAACGGAATGTTCTGTGTAATTCATCCAGCAGCCGGATTATAATTGTTATTTATGTTCATTGCCTGCCTAGTATTGTTTTGAAAATTCATTTGTTTCAATACTTCTCGGAGCTTCAAATCAATTTGACAAATGTTGTGAAATTTTTATTTCAATGCTTCGTGCAATGCTTCCTGTATACAGAGCTTCCAAGTGTATGTACCCACAATTCGGTAAATATGTTTTGTTTTCACTTTATAAAATTTCATGCTTCCACTTAAGACTAAAATTGCACCCTTTGTATTTTTGCAGCTTCATACACGAATGCTTCTAAATTGTTCCCTTTTTGATACGCTCGTCTAGAAAAATGCTTCCATGCCACTGTCACCAACAGATGCATCCTCATTATGGCATCAAGCTTACTAATGCCAATGTTATCTGCCGTATTATTGAGTGAATATCACGTGCTTCCTACATTATTGATGTCATCAGTCAAAAAATATATATATTTAGTTATAATGTATTGCTTTCATACAACTAATTCCACCACACAGCGAATCTATCACTTTATTCCTTCTAACACAAGTTTTTCACAATTTTTTCAGAAATGCTAATACATTACATTCCATATGTTGTCAGGTGACACTTAACAATGACTACAAAAGAGGCGTCCATGTTTTTCAAAAATCCATGCTTCCAAGTAATACCACTTATATGCTCAGGGCACTATTTTCATGCTTCCTATTCAACGTGGCTATTGGATCACTAAACCATCGACCAGTTTATGTGAATTTGGTGTGTACATAACACAAATATACATCCCGTGTTGGCCGCAATATTTTTGTTCCATTTTCACATTTCCATGTTTCCAAGTAATACTAGTTATGTTTCCATAGAATCCTTTCCATGCTTCATACTTGCCTTGCTTCTTAATTGTAGTATATATGCTTCTGTGGAGTAAAAAGTTTGCTTTCATTGGGCAAAAATGAAGACATGGTGAATTGTGTATGTTGGTGACATGAAACAAGGAACAAGCATACCCATGCATGTTGGCCGCAAATTACTTTGCGTCAGAGCCTCCGTACTTCCGAGGTCCATATATGTGCTTCTATGTATTGATTGATTGCGACACTATAACTGTACTTGTCACTTTTTTTTCATGTGTATAGATTAACATCTGAATTTAAATTAGATTGCATCAAGCGTGTGTGTGTGTGCATCCTATCCCTGCACCAATGGCTCTCACCGGCAGTAGGTGTGTATGACATCACCAAGCCATGGTGCATCCTCAATTTTGTTCTATGCTTTGGTTTATTTTGCAATCTTGAAGCACATATCTAGAAAGATATCATTTGATACTGTAGTATTGTAGTCTAAATATGCTCATGTTTCAGTGTATTCTTATTTAAATTGATAACCATGTTGATTTCGTGTCTTTGCACACTTTTGTTTGGTGTAAACTCACAGAACTCCCACTTAGGCTTGCTGAAATTTGTTTGTTTATCACGGAATTTTGCACCCAGATCTTTGTTGCAAGCATGCTATTTTGCGTTTTAAAATTTCTATGCTTCCAATAAGTATCATATATGTAGTGATACTAACAAAATTTGCTTCAGAGCATCCATGCTTTCCAGGTCTCCTATGTGGTGCTTCTTATACACTAATGGATTGCGACACAACAACAGTGCTTCTTGATTTACTGTTTTTGTTTCTATACCATAGATAACTTTTTAGGTCTCCCATTGAAATATACAATGATTCCATATTATATTACATATTTTTGTTTGTTCTATTTAATTTTCATCCATAGTAATATTTTTGTCGATACTGTTGGAAACCATACATAGCCCTTGTGCTTCCTCCATGCCATTGTTATCTCCAACAATGCCGCCCAGATGGCTTCCCGGCCCCGCCCCACTCGACACAGCTGCCGATCGACCTCGCCGCTACATCTCCCACCATCCGTTGTTTACTCTCTACCTACAGCATGGATGGCCTTTATCTTCGTGTCTGCATGGCCAACTACACCAGAAGGCCTTGGCTGCACATGTCGATCCTTGTGGCTAGCTTTCCAAATTGCAAATCTGCCGGCCTCTCATCTATTTCTTGTAGCACAATAGTTGTGACCATTCCTTTTCATATATGCTTCCATTATACTGAAATTTGGTTCGACCAATACCATGTGTGATTCATTACTTGTGTTTAAGATTTGCATCAGGCAATACTAGTAGGCCATGCTTGTCTGCATGTGTATCATCTCCTGCATGCTTGCACTACTACCCCTTGTTGATTTATTTTCATGCATCCAAGCATACACATATGCTTAGTATTAGCTGATGGGTTTATAATTTCTATTCACATTTGCCTTCCAATTGAAATGAGTTATGTTGAGGTAGCACTGTTTTTTTATGCTTATTATTGTTTTATAGAGATTCTAAATTATAGTGTCCATGGTTTCCTTTCGTACTTTCTGCATCTTTTACATATTTGTTGTCATTATTATCACCGCTGTAATATGACACGCTCCAATATGATATGACATCTTTTTCCTTGGTCATGTATTTTGCTTACATAGATTAGTCACATATTTTTCATAAATGCCAGCGTACTACACTTTATATGTTTTCAGTTCACTAGAAATAATGAAGCAAGCCGAAGCTGATCATACTGAAGCAGGCCGGAGCAGATCATACTGATCTAATACTGAAGCAGGATGAAGAGAACGGTGCATGCATTAAGAACCATGACGACACTTGAATCTGATCGCACAAACCTATATGAAGTGAAGCAAGTCTATAGTCCATAGGAAACATGCGACATGAACTTAAAACCATTGTATTGTTATCGCCTTGGAGGAAGCAAATTTGTAGCACAGATGAAGCACAGAAACAAACTTGATAAAATAAAATAAAATGTCTTGCAAACGTAATAAAAATTATATTTTCTTGTCCATGGCTCAGTTAGAAGCAAATTAACTTATTGATGAAACACTTCTGTATTGGATGGAAGCAAAGTTTTCTTGTCTTGAAAACATAATAAAAATGATACATGGACTCAAAATTTTCAACTCTTGGATGCAACGTTCTGTTACCTGGAAGCAAAGTTATTGGGCCTAATTTTTTTTCCGGTCCAACCAAACTTTAATTCCAATAGAAGCAAATTGTCTAGCCAGTGGTCAGTGGATGCAATTTTGTGTTGCGTTGGAAACAAAATAAAATACTGCACCAGATCAAAGGAAATTTGATATGCATCAGAAGCAAATTCTACTGGATCTGAAAAAAAGAATAAAATTCCCAAAATAAACAAGCATGAAGTTTTACTAGCATCCGATGAGAAATTCTGGGCGATGGAAGCAGTAGCAAGAGATGCGTGCGTTCCGGAAGCAATTACTGCTGGAAGCACGTAATAAAAGGAATCTGTTATTAATCCAGCCTAGCATGTCCTACTGATCCAACGCCTGTTATGATACTAATCCAATGGTCACCAAGTGGTCTGATGGGAGCAAATAATCAGTAGTGTGATTCCTAGTGCCTCCCTTTGCTGTAGTATATTTCGGCGTCAATCTAGTGAGATCTACTCATCCATACTCTAACCGCGCTTTCAACGGTTTCGTTGGTCCAAAGGCCCCGTGCGCAACGCGGGAGTATCGCCTGTGATCCGTGCGATCTTCGTGAACTTGAATTTTGACGCGCCTACGGAGAGAAATGACGTGTTCTTTTTTGACGGAAATGGCATGTTGAGGGTGCATTATTAGCCTTTTGATTTTGATTTAACCGTGCAAACTACAAGGTCAGCAGCACTTGGTTGGTCGTGGCGGACTGGCGGGGAGGGTGAGGGCTGGTTGGTTAGGCTGCTGACAGTTGCATGGTTCGCCCGCTCGCTCGCATGTGAGCGGCACGTGGAATTTAACAACTTGTAGGCCGTGCATGTTCGCTACTACTCTGTATTTAAACCCTTGGAACCTTTCTGATGTACGTACCCGTAGATCTGAAGAATCATGTGGATCTTGACTTTGAAGCCGGCCGGTTGCTTATCCCTAACGTGTCGTACGTATAGCGTACACACACATGTATACATCCCATTCCGGCCCCAGCCATGTATGAAATGGAGAGTGCTACTAGCTAGCATAGTACTCCCTCCGTTCTTAAATATAAGTCTTTGTAGAGATTTCATTATGAACTACATACGGATGTATATAGATGTATTTTAGAGTATGATTCATTTATTTTGCTCTGTATGTAATCCATAGTGTAATCTCTTCAAAGACTTATATTTAGAAACGGAGAAAGTAACATGCTTGACTTTGACTATTTCCCATCATTCTAATCTGAATGGTTATGTAACTACCCAAGCTACACTTATTAGAACCTTGTATGAAATGGAAAGTGCTAACTAGCTTAGTAACATGCTTGACTTTGACGATCTCCCACCATTCTAATCTGTTCGATATACTCCCTCCATTCTCTTAGGCTAGCCACAATGAGGAGTATTATATACTAGTATCATGCATATGATACTACTATGAGCGCTGCTTCGCACACGACACTTCCCACATGAAATACAGACAAGATGTCAAATCCCACCGTCCAAAGCCAAGGCTAAACAGCTCCAGCCGGTTGGATCGGGCATCGTTCCAGCATCGTTCACCAAAGCATCATCTGCGAAGTACTTTCGTACTACTATATGATACTACCTTCATAGCGCATAGTATCATAAAGTAATATCATAGGTGATCATATTTATTGCCATGCATGACACAAAGTAGCATATCATTTAACATGATACGGTATCTACCTATGTTACTCTAACCCTCTCTCTCTTCTTTAGTTGTGTGCCACATAAGCATGTTTGCTAGTCCCAAGTGCATGTTACCGATTATGTTATCCCCACTGTGGCCAGCCTTATACAAGGTCACAAACTCATATTACATGTATCAAGGTAAAATTTAATGACTACTTTGCAAACCCATTTTTTCGTTCACCGGGTTCATTAATACGTCCGAATGCATGCAAAGAAGGAATGAGAAGGAAGTAGCACAATGTCATTATGACTAGTACATACATACAAATATTAAACAAGTTGCTAGTACTACGAGAAAACATCATTAATTTTTACCTCGATTACTGTTAGTGGCCTTGTATAGATATAAAACGTATTTTTCATACTTCCTCCGTCTAGGTGAATAAGTCATCTTAGGTTGTGCACCATGACCAAAAAGGAGGGGAAAACGAGAAAACTTAATGTTTATTTGCTAATTAATAGCATTGCATGCAATGAACTAACCACTACATGTCGTGTTTGGTAGCCTTGAGTCATTGAAAACATGCACGCCCCGCATCTCTTATTATACGATTAAGGATTTCCCCCCACTTTATATTATAAAGCAAACCGCATCCCTTATTGATTGATATGTCAAGAAATAAAAAACGAGGTGAGAGTTAATGCACCGTGACTAAGTGTTTTGGAAAGCAAACCGCATCCCCTATTGATTGATATGTCAAGAAATAAAAAACGAGGTGAGAGTTAATGCACCGTGACTAAGTGTTTTGGGATTATTTGGTTTTTGTAAGGTGACTTATACACCTAGACGGAGGAAATAGTGGTCTTGTATAAGGAATGGAGGGAGTATTCAAATGGCTGTGATTTCGTTACTACTACAACCGGTAATTCGTTTAAAAAAATACCACTGTTAGCTGCTACCGTATCGAGTGAACCATGGTGTAATCTGACAATGATATTGATCGCACTGAAAGATGGGAACGGCAGCCAAAACGCTAATCAAAGGAAGCATTTTAATTAGTCCACTCCCATTTGTGTTGTGTAGGATGTACGTATAACGTACGCCGCACTGTCAAATCACTGTCCAATCGGCGTGTTATTACCGAAGGACAACGTCATTATGAAGGCATGATTACTGCTCCCGGCTGCTGTTGGGCATGAGGAAAGCAGCAGTTCAATGATTTTCCAGCTGTGCTAGGTAAGCTAGTCGATCTTGCTGGTTTAGGCCACTGATTGCAATCTACGGGGGACGTACTCTTACACCCTGCCTACTCATGGCGCGTGGGCCGGCCGAGCCACCCTTCATTTCGCTCGCTCTCCTGTTGGGACAGGGGCCCCACCTGTCTGCGCCCCACACCAAGTATAACGAATCCCCTGGCTAGAAAAGCTTTGCTGGCTAGATGTTGTAGCATGTTCTGGCCTCAGCTTTCATGTCTCGTCTTGACAGGATACATGTTCCAATCAGATGTTTTTTCCCTTTCCCAACCAAACAAGCTATGTTTGCACCTGCATGCGAACTTCAGTACTACGTGCTATTGGTGCTAGACTAGTAGTACGAGTACTATTATTTATTCCTAGGCTAAAATGACAACAAAAAATACCGTAAAAATACACAAATAACTGCTTCTTTTTTCTTTCAGAAATCCTAAACCTACGGGCCATACTCACGGACTATAACTTACGGGCATGCCTCTCCCCACTAATTGCCCCCCTCCCTCCCCCGCTGCCCACTGGTAGTGGGCCCATATTTTTTTCCTGAAACAGGGGCATAAACTTTGTCTCATCCATTTTTTTGCATGGTTATACGTGTCACATTCACATCATAAAGATCAAAATACAAATCACGTAAAGACCGACATGACGAAACTGAAAAGATAGCAGAACATCTTTAAACTTGACAGCAATGCCCGTCACCTGCCTCCCCACCACCACAGCAGCCACGGAATGAAAAAAATGACGAATCACTTCCTCCCCGAGCTCGACGCGGCTCCATCGCTGATATGCACGATGAACGATGACATGTGTCTGAAACAAATAGAAAAGAGCATTAGTCTCCTGCATTTTTTGACTGAAACGTTTTGCACCCACGATGGCCCAAAGTCTTGCTTACTCTTCTTGATGTTATTGATAAGGATTGTTGGTGGCGGGGACTTGTGACAGAAAACCCTTGCATTTTTTTCATTGTAAATGGTCCAACTAACAAGCATGGTTATAGATGCCATGGTGCTTCTATTATTATTATTTTTGGACGCGGGAGAGCTGCGTATTTCGATTGATTAGAAGAAGCGGTAAAGAAACCGATGCTCGGTTAATTAAGGGAAACCGAGCTAAACCTTTACAAAGAGCACACCACACCTAGGCTCGAGCACAACAGGACATACAGGAAACACCTAAAGGCCAATAAGACCGCCACGGGCATGTAAGGCGACATAACCGTCGCCGGAGAGAAACGACATGCCCGACGAAAGAGGAGCGAACATGTGCCTCTCTGATCCTAGAGAGGGCGCCCAACCTGACTTGCATGGCGCTGCAAGCATGTCGTGTGTGCTCCAAGTGCCACCACCATCGCCTCCGATGGACATACCACTGAGGGGAGCTCCTGCCACACTCCTGCCGACCAACGACCGGCCCCAGACGGATGCACCACCAACGCCTCCAAGCATACCAATACGCTGCCCGCTTCAGATCCACCGCACCACCACTACCAAGTGCTCCCGGCATCCGACTTGACTCCAAGGCAATGCTTCCAACAAAGTAATGACGCCAATGGCGCCACCATTACACACGGTTTTCACTGGGAGACAAGAACTCGAAGCAGGGAGAGGTGTCGGATCCCCTCGATGGCGCCTCCAACAAGGCAAAATCACACCAGAAGGCATCATTCACCACCAGCCCAGGCCAAAGTCGAGCATGACTTTCGTCAGCGAGCCGAGCACCTATGCCGGAGACGGCGTCTCCAACACACCGCCACCAAACCGGAGCAGCAGACACCACCTGCTACACCGCCCAACAACCAGCCAAAGCGCCGCCAGCGCGCAAGTCAGAGCAACCCGAAGGCCGTGCCCCGACCATGCCACCGCGGACCACCATCCCGACAAGGAGCCACCACGCAACCTCGATCAGCAGATACGCCGCTGACTCCACCTCGGGCCTCCGGCCGCCAAATTCGCGATCCGGCCGCTCCAGCGAGACCGCCGCCCGCCGCTTCAAAGAACACCGCCAGCCATCGATCTAGACCACCTCCAGATCCACCACGTCCGCAGCACCACGACGTCCCAGCATCACGCCGGATGAGCAGGGCCACCGGCAAGCGCCCAGGCCACCACCACCCTCGCCGGACCAGATCTGAGCAGGGGACGCCTCGATCCGCCGCGAGCAGGCACCACGGGCGGCCACCACGCCGCTTCAGAGCCGTGGCGGCGCATCACCGTCGAGAACCCACAGGGCCGCCGCCCGGCTTCTGGCGCGAGCCCACGCCGCAACACCACCGCCCGCAGCTCCATGCCTCCACCGCGTCGCCGCGTAGATCTGAAGGATACCTCGCTGCAACCCGGCGCCTCGCGCCCGCGCCCCCCGCCCAAAGTTGCCCAGCCGCCACCTTCCTTGGGCCAGCCCGAGCTTCGCTGGGATGAGCCCTCCGAGTGCGGCGGGACGAGAAGAGGAGGGGGGGGGGGGAGAAAGCTGCGGCGGCTAGGGTTGTCTCCCCCGAGCCGCCAGGGAGGCGGCGCGGGGGTCGTATGGGGGTACTTCCCATGGTGCTTCTATTTGGGACATTAGCTCCGGACATTTTGATCCACCACCCTTTGGTTGGGCGCTCCAAGTGCCACGTCCAGTCAGCTCAAACGAAGTTATTTTTTTTCTGTGATACATAAACCGCCGTGCTTTAAACATGTTGATCCAGCACTCTTTGGTTTGAGATTGCTGACCAGACCTACCGCCCGGTAATTAGCAATCCCTCATTGGTCAGCCAAAAGCAGTCTAGTCCAACTCATCCACCTATCAGCAGTTCTCGGTACTCCATTGGTAGGAGAGTACGTGAGGTGAGGATGCACATCAACCCTGACCGATCGAGTGCATATGCACGACCTCCATCGCAGCCTCGCAACCACCAGTAGTACATGGCATGACAACACCACTTTTTTTTTTCTGAACAATGACAACACCACTTTTTTCACAAAATAATAAATAACACCACCACCTTTTTCGCAAAAAAAATGACAACACCACTTGACATGCGTATATGCACAGCAATGCGAACGTACAACCGACCGGCCACTCCAGTGCCGCGTGCCCACATTTCACCGGTCGATGTCTCAAAGCCGAACCCTGCATGGCTGCATGCATGCATGCATGATGCACGGGCCCACAGGGCACCACATCCCACATGGCCGGAGCGCAGCTCGTTTGTTCGGGCTCGTTTAGCCATATTAATGCGTTCGTATCATGCATGCATTGAGCCGTCGTGATCAGAACGGCAAGTTTACGAGCCCCCCGCTAGCCACCCATGGTTGTTAGTGGCGGGGGCCGGGCGGCGAAGTGCACATGCCACCCCATGCCGATCGGCCGATGCAGCCACGACGCCGGCCGGCCGGCAGGTGATGCACTTCAGAACATGCCATGTGCATAGCCTTCTGTGGTTTTATTTTTGCCTTATCGTCTACGAATCGCACATACATGCATACTAGATTCTTAGACTAGCCACAATGGATAGTAACATAGAGTAGTAAGATGGGCGTATTCTTCTATTCTACTACCCTATAGTGGAAGTAACGTATATGTGATAACACGCAACACTTCATTTATTATGTTATAGATTCATCTTGCGGCGATATGTGTGATGTTCTTCATACTTAGTAATGTGGCCTATGTTCTTCGCCTCTTTCTTCATTTATTACTTGCCATGTCATCTATTTTATTTAGATATGTGTAATGTTACTATTTATGTTACTTCTATTATGGATAGTCTTAGCAGCCCGCGTTGGTCGGCAAGGGAAACGGAACTGATGGCCGGCCCGCAGTGAGGGATCTGATCTACTACCCCCTAATTTACGTGGAAGATGCAGAGGCTGTCGTGAGAACTGAGAAGAGACGAGGCCGGCCGGTTGCCCCGCGCAGCGCAGAGCCAAGGAACTTCACCGAAACCCATGCAGAAATTCCCCCCGGAGAGACGCCGGCCAGCGCGACCGAGGAGTCCACGGGGAAACAGGAGGCGGCTTTCCTGATTGTTGCCGGGCCAGGTTCCGGGGAGATTCTGCGTGGCGCAGCCCGCCCTCCGATCCATGCTGGCGCACAGGCAGGAACCACGTGGGATGTGGCAAAGCACGTGGAACTGCTCCCTCGCAATTTCCCAAGTCTTATCTCTGGCGCACCAACCGGGGCAGCCCATTGCTAGCCTAGATGGAGATAGGTGCATCGTCTGTACGGGCACATGCCCATGCAGGGGGTCAATGAACACACCATTGGCAGGGAGAAGAAGTTATCTACAGTATTCCCTCCTTTCCGGTTTATAGGGTTTATCTTAAAATTTTAGTTCAGATTTCAATGTTCATTAAATCATTGCATGCAAGTATTAAGAGAAAATTATCAATGCATGTAATTTATGCATGCATGCATTGCAATTAATGCATTGGTAAACATACTTTTTTAAAAAAAATAAGAGCATTAATTGGGTGTTTTTGCAAACTACAAAAAATATTCCACCAATCATTATCTACCTTGGTTGATGAGATTTTTGAATTGAGCCTTATAAACCGGAAAGGAGGGAGTATCTGGTTATAACGGTTTGATTATCTTCCAAACAAACTAGTACCTTTTCTCAGCTCGAGCTCAGATGCTTCTGCCGTACATAGTAAAAAAAAAGAATCAAAATATTCTGAATTTTTTATGTGACATACTTTAAGGAATGTTTGAAGTATATGCAAAGTTTCGTCACGAAATCACATTGGTGTTAGTAATGGCCAAAAAAGAAATCAGAGCTCCGAAATGCATTCGAAAGTACCATTTTCAAAGCATCCATTTTGTTTTTTTATCACGCCTTTCACCAATGCGATTTCGTGGTGAAATTTTGCATGCACTCCAAACTCTTTCAAGTTTGCCATAAAAAAATAGTTTTTTCTTTGAATTTACTGTTCATCTAGGAGTATATGAGCTCGCAGAGTATGTACTCCACGTCTGAAACAATGGCAAAAGCTTCGCCTCATCGCATTAGTTAAGAAAGGTTGAGAGATATAACAAAGACTAACAAAAGACGGTCGATCGGGACGTGGATTATCTTAGCTCGGGTGAACAGTCATCCGGAAAAAAATGTTTGAACAAAATTAGCTAACTAGGAAGATGAAACTGATAGGAAAAGATGAACAAAATACAGCAGAGTATTGTATGTATTTATGCTCGCAAAATGCCTCGACGTGAATTGGGAAATCACATGGGCGCACGCATCTGCAAGGACTTGCTCAATCTATCATACATTGTGTGCCTTATCTGGTTCTTCAATTATACTCCTCGTATGTACATTTCTGAGGTGTACGGTGTACTTCTTGTCCCATTTAATCATATCAGCGTATGACAATGAACTTTCATATTTATAGCACATTCCTGAGGTGCAGGCTGTACTTTTTGTCACATTTAATCATGTCAATGTACAACAAGAAAGTGGCGTATATAGTCGCTTGTTTGCACATTCCTGAGCTGTACGGTGTACTTTGATTTTCTGATTTAATCAGACCAGCATATATAGCAATACTAAAAGAAAAGCCGGTATATATGGCTGAGTGAATCTTTGCAAACATACACGGCTGGCGCCCAGGCTGGATAATTTGCTTGGATCATCTCAGGCTGTTTCCGCCTTAGCAATAATACAACAATACACGTACAAGAATTGTACGATTGTGCCTATACAAAGAACTTCAGAATTATATAACAGGGAATGAGCTGCGAAATTAAAATGAAACCACAAATTAACTGATAAGATTCCCAGCAAATAAATTAACCATTTAAAGCTGCCTTTTTTAGGGAATATTTTCTTGATGGTACGTGCAAAGTACATGTGATGCTCAATTATTCAAGGAACATTTCTGCAAACCTAGCTAGCTTCCCCAAAAGTTATGGTTCTAACTTCTAAGAGGCACATGCCCTGTCATGTGACTGTGATGCAACTTGCGATAATAATGCATAATCTCTGGTGATTGAGTATTGGAGTGCATAAGAGCGAGGAGGAACATGATGCACTATCATTGATCCAATATGTACAGGCACATACAGCCCATGCAATGGACTACGGACAGATACCTCGACCAAATAACTAGCTGTGTTAGCATTTGCACAAAGGGAACTAAAAAAAAATCTAACAGTTGCATTTCCAAGTTCTTATAAATAAAATTCTACACATTCTGTAACATAGTGAGATGATCTACGCACGTACATTCCTTCTTCTTCCGAAATACTACATCTTATTTGTGCCATAAAATGGAGTCGAATGTGACAGGCATTTTTTTAGAAACATGCATTTTTTTAATAAACCAGCTAAATGTCCTTCCTTTCAATAATAAACAATTAAAGTGTGATTTACAAAGTGGCTTGGGATATGGATGAAGCCATGTGGCCACGAACCCCTGGGCGACATGCGAGAATTACTCGTGAAGAAAATGGCACTACAAGGGAGGCGTAGGTAGATGGATGTCCGCCCCAAAACTATTGGGGTGATGCCTTGTTTCTTTTTAGTCTTGATGGTTTCACTGTTTTTTTAGAATACAAAATGGACAGATGTATATTTTTTCATATAACAGAGCGAAACAGCTAGTACAATGGCTTTTGACTTACAACGTTAGTCAAGATTAGGCACCACACACGCCATGCCAATAATAAAAAGGCCACTCAACCAAAAAAAATGCACCAGCTTACCAAATGAGAGTAACAAAGCCATGTCTCGACCAAAGGCAAGCACCTCCGTAGAACGATCACATCTTCAGGGCTGCCTTGGTCAATGTACCCCCACTATTATGCACCAAAAAGAGTTAGTGGGTGAATTTGCAGGACCTGGCTGATTCGAAGGAGACGTCACCTGGGAACTATCAGTGGTGGCGGTAAAGATTGGTTTACATAACGTCACCTGGCTTTTGGCCACTGACATGTGGGGCTGGAACATTGATCCACCTATTAGTGGCCGAACTACGACGAAGTCAATGAATCTCATCCCCAGTGGAGGCGGACATGGCGGCAATGAGATTGATGCAATGAGAGCAACATTAACACCAGAGCGACATGCCATCATCGTTAGCCTCCTGCTGGTGGCACCACCGCAGTCAAAGTGAGGGGTGGGGAGTTGGAGCCTCAGGTGGTTTCGCTCTCCCCCGCCTCCCCAGTGGTCTCGGGCCGGGAGACGTCCTCTGATTCGGAGGTTGTGCATGGGGGGGGGGGGGGGGGGGAGTCCGAGGCAGGTGGTCGCGACCTCTCCTCCTCCTATACTGGCGCCGATGACGCCGACGAGGACCGGCCGTGGGGGAGGCCGTCTGGGTCAGGTGGACTCGGCTCCTTCTCCTACGATGACGGCAACAACGGCCGCTCCTACAGTGGTGCTGGGTGGGGGTCTGGGGCAGGTGGCTTCGACCCTTCATCCTTCTTCGGCAGTCAGGACAGCGACACCCTCAGGCCAGGGGGTTGCGGCCGGGGGAGTGTCCGGGCAGGCGGCGCCCGCACATCCCTCCCCCGGCTGCCCGTCCGTGGGGTTTGGGAGCCCTTCGCTGCCTCCTCCGGGATCCTTGGCTGACTATTCAGCGCGAGGTTTTACTCGGGAGGAGGTCGTTGCCTTTGGTGGGATCCCTGACCCGGTCTCTGCGGGGCGACGAATGAGTACTCGTCTCCAGGACCACCCGAGGTTGATGACATGCAGCAGAGGTGCGCTATGAGGGCGACCAAGCTTCGTGACGTTGAGGTCATCACTGGTATGTCAGTCAACATGTCTAATTCTATTTTGCATTTTTCTAATGATGAGATTATTAATAATGCCAACCAGTTAGGAGTTTCGCTAGGGAGTACTAGTATTGAAGTTTCTAACTCGGTTAATGATCTCCTATATTTGGAAGCGGAACGCGCTCTAGATACTATTCGAAACCTAGCAGCAGTAAAACCTATGAACGATGCAGAGATTGACGCGTTAGGGGTAAGAGTGCTCGATAATTTATGTGCGGATATTGCACCATCCACTCTTGAATCTGAGGAAGAGGATGTAGTTCTAGAGGATGTCGTAGCAAGACCAACTGATCCCGGTTATGAGGACCGGATGGAAGACCATGATAAACCCAAGCGTAAGTGGAAGCGGAAGGTTTATGCGGCTTCCGCGGTTCGTAGGAGTGCTAGGATTCGAACGGCCAAAAAATTTCATGATGACCTATGAAAGGAATCTTTTGGAATAGCAGAGGTCTTAAGGACTTGGATAAAAGAAGCCTTGCTGAGGCGTCTCTTGAGCATCGATTAGATTTCATTGCTCTCTCTGAAACTGGTAGAGATAATTTTGCGCCCCAGTTTCTCAATACTTTATCGGGTGGTGTCGATTTTGATTGGCATTGCCTTCCTCCGCGAGGAAGATCGGGTGGGATCTTGCTTGGAGTGAGATGCGATTCACTGGAAGTTTGTAGTGTAGTGATGGGTGACTTCGCGGTTAAATTTCGGGTCAGGTCCAAAAGTCGATGGGTTTAATCGGGCTCGTGGCGGTGTATGGTGCCGCACAACCCGAGCTTAAACCGAGTTTTTAGCGGACCTTGTTCAATTCTTGATTCGAGCAGCTCCCAATTTTGGTTGGGGTGACTTCAATATCATTAGGAGGAGAGATGAAAAGAATAATGATAATTTTGACGGCAGATGGTCGTTTATGTTCAATACCATTATTGAAAGCTTGGGTCTGAGAGAGATAGAGCTTTCCGGTATAAAGTTTACCTGGGCTAACGCTTTGCCAAACCCGACGTATGAGAAGCTGGATCGAGTTCTCGCGAGTGTCGAGTGGGAACAAAAGTTCCCTCTCGTAACGGTCCAGGCTCTCTCGCGCGGAATCTTGGATCACACACCTTTATTCGTGGACTCAGATGAGCTAAACCACGTGGGAAACAAAAACACCTTTTCTTTCGAACTTGCATGGTTTGAACGAGAAGGCTTCCTGGATCTGGTAGCCAGGGAATGGGCTAAAGATGCAGGAGGCACGACCTCTGTCCAGCGTTGGCAGAACAAGATTAGGCTTTCTCTGATTCAGTCCCTAGATATAAAAGCCGAGTCCAGACTAAGCTAGATGCGGAGATGAGGTTGAAAGAACTCCTCCGCGAAGAAGAATTGAAGTGGGCGTTGCGGGCTAAGGTTCATAGAGTGGTCCAGGGGGACACAAACACTCAATTCTTTCACTTGATTGCTAATGGTAAACACAGAAAGAAGAGAATCTTTCAGCTTGAGCAAGATGAAGGAACGATTGTAGGGAAGGACAACCTGAAACTTTATATCACCGAATATTATAAGCAGTTATTTGGACCTCCGGAGGATAGTTGTGTATCCCTCGATGAGTCCAGGATTCAGGATGTGCCTCAACTAACTGCTCATGATAATGATATTCTGGTTGCCCCATTCTCGGAGAAGGAGGTGTTTGATGCTATAGCGCAGATGAAAAACAATAAGGCTCCCGGGCCTGATGGATTCCCGGCGGAGTTTTACAAGAGATGTTGGCACATTATTAAGGGAGATTTACTTCCAATGTTTCACGATCTTTTCTCTGGACAGCTTCAGTTATTTCACTTAAATTTTGGAACAATAACACTGCTTCCTAAGAAAACGGATGCTGTGAGAATTGAGCAGTTTAGGCCGATCTGCCTTCTCAATGTTAGTTTCAAAATTTTCACCAAGGTTGGGACTAATCGGCTCACACAGATTGCGCATTCTGTGGTGCAGCATTCCCGAACTGCTTTCATGCCGGACAGAAACATCCTAGAAGGGGTGGTGGTCCTGCATGAAACGCTCCATGAAATCCACTCAAAAAAGTTGGATGTAGTCATCTTTAAAGTGGATTTCGAGAAAGCGTACGATAAAGTAAAATGGCCATTCCTACAACAGGCGTTGCGTATGAAAGGCTTTGATGAAATCTGGCGACGCCAGGTTGAGTCATATACGCAAAAAGGGAGTGTTGGAATCAAAGTGAATGATGAGATCGGTCATTATTTCCAGACACAAAAGGGCCTGCGACAAGGGGATCCGATGTCCCCTATATTGTTCAACATTGTAGTGGATATATTGGCAATTTTAATAGGAAGGGCCAAGGAGGTTGGTCAAGTGGGTGGCCTGGTACCTCATCTAGTTGATGGAGGTGTGTCCATCCTCCAATACGCTGATGATACAATCATCTTTATGGAGCATGACTTGGAAAAATCAAGAATTATGAAGATGGTGTTATGCTTATTTGAACAATTGACCGGGTTAAAAATTAACTTTCACAAAAACGAGTTGTTCTGCTTTGGTAGAGCCAACGATGAACAAGAGGCTTATAGGCAATTGTTCGGATGTGATTTGGGGGCTTTGCCTTTCACCTACTTAGGAATACCAATCCACCATCGTAAGTTGACAAACATGGAGTGGAAGTGCATCGAGGATTGATTTGAAAAGAAACTGAGTTGCTGGAAGGGCCAGCTCATGTCGTATGGAGGCCATTTAATTCTGATAAATTCGGTTCTCACGAGTATGCCTATGTTTATTTTGTCGTTCTTTGAAGTCCCAGTTGGAGTTAGGAAAAGACTGGACTTCTATCGATCGCGTTTCTTCTGGCAAGGTGATGAGGTAAAAACAAAATACCGGTTAGCCAAATGGGATATCATCTGTAGACCGAAAGACCAAAGGGGTCTTGGTATTGAGAATCTTGAAGTTAAGAACAAATGTTTTCTCAGCAAGTGGTTGTGGAAGTTATCAAGTGGGACTGACGTCACTTGGGCGCAAATCCTCCGTAGCAAGTATCTTCAAACCAAAACTCTGTCTCAGGTGACAGTAAGAGCGAGTGATTCACCCTTTTGGAAAGGGCTTATGAAAGTAAAGCTTTCCTTGTTTAATAGGACAAAGTTTATTGTTGGTGACGGTGCCAGTACGCGATTCTGGGAGGATACTTGGCTCGGAGAGGCACCCTTAGCAATCCAATACCCGTCTTTGTATAGTATAGTTCAATGACGTGAGATTTTTGTTGCTACGGTATTACAGTCGATCCCCCTTAATATTCAGTTCAGAAGGGCATTAGTGGGTAATCGTTGGGAAGAATGGCTGCATCTAGTAAGGAGACTGATGGACATTCAGCTTTCCCAACAACCAGATGAATTACACTGAAAGCTTACTAGGTCTGGAGTTTTTACTGTTAAATCAATGTATGTTGATGTTATCAATTCAAGCTCGATCCCTAGTTCCAAACATGTTGGGCTGTCAAAGTCCCTTTGAAAATCAAAGTGTTTATGTGGTTTCTCCATAAACAGGTTATTTTAACCAAGGACAACTTGACAAAGCGTAATTGGACAGGATCTACTAGGTGTAGCTTCTGTGATCGGGATGAGACGATCAAACACCTTTTTCTTGATTGCCCGCTAGCTAAAGTTTTATGGAGGACGATCCATATTGCTTTCAATATTACTCCACTGAGTTCAGTCAACACGTTATTTGGAATGTGGCTTAACGGGTAGAGCCCGAGTTAGCGAGACATATTCGTGTAGGAGTCTGTGCCTTGGTCTGGGCGCTCTGGAATTGCAGAAATGATTTGGTTTTTAACAGGACAACACATATTCATTTTTTGCAGGTTATTTTCAGAGCCACGGCGTTGATCCGTTCGTGGTCGCTACTCACTCTGACGGAGGCCAGGGAGCGTTTGGTTACTGGATCTATCCGCTGGGAGATGGTAGCTCGGAATATCTTTAACCGGCTTGGATGGCGATTATGTAATTGGATAGGCAATTAGTTTACCTATCTCTTTTTCAGCCAGCCGGTTGTGGCATCTTTTATATGGCTAGTTTGTGTTTCTAGCCCATTTTGGCTCTGTGTGAGCTTTTTACACTTCTCAGTAGGAGACTTTGAAACCTTGTTGGAACTAATTTGGTTTAATAAGATGGTCGTATGCATTGTTCTGATGCAGAGGCCGGGGAGTCCCCTTTTTGAAGAAAAAAATGACCCAACAAACCCGAGAAGTACTGCCTCAAAAAAATGTTTTAAATAAAGGGATAACGCTGAAGACAACTGTATCGCCAAGTCAGCAAGTATAATTTCAGTTTTCGCAAGGTGGCAACACCCGTGGCGGAGGAGAAGCCGGAGGTCCTTAGCAATTCCCCCAAGGAGGAAACGGCGCTCAAAGCAATCGTCATCGCCGGCATAAACAAAATTAAGGCATGACTTTTTTCTGAAAAATCACACTTTTTTTTGCGGGGTAAATCATACATCTGTTGTCACCGAGCCCCGCCGCAACCAACAACGGCGGTCGCCAGAGGAAAGCGCTGAAGCCCGAAGCCAAACCATGACCATGCACCACCTCGGTGCCAATTTGCTGCACCCCAATGTCCAAGCTCCACCACATACTTTGCGCCGCGAAAATATTTTTGTAGTAAGGATATGTACATTCATTTTAACTGCACACAAATGTACACATTTTTCATTGAAAACAATGCGATTTGTTTTGACTAGTGGACAGATGCACATTTATTTGAACACTTTTCCGGTCGACACCGGTTACTTTTTTTTGAAAAATATTTTTCAGGCGTGACCGTGTCAGTTCAAATATATGGCTATGATGTCGATGCAGCACCTGTCACCTGCTAGATTCTCTAGAAAATGTTCACCTGCAAGATCTTGCAACTTGTGTTATTTATGTCAGGTTAGTTTGTTTGCAATTGCAGGGGGGCAGGTTGCTTACTTCAGCAGCTTGCGTTGTTCGTGTCGGCAAACCAAATATCGACGAGATAATTATTTAGCCCTAATCGCTGTCAGAAATCAAAATCACAGCTGCGAATCTCGTGTTAAACAAGAAGGGGGTCGTGCTTTTCTAGAGAAGGTTGGTGTTCTTCTTGGAGTATGCAGAAAATGGTTGGTTTATTTGGTTGGAGGAGATGCGTCAGTGCGTCATGGCAATCTTTTCGTTGCCTTTGTTTTTCGTTGAAGGAACATAGAGGGTTACACTTTGACTGCTGCCGGTAATGATTAGAACTCAATGACAGTAGTTAAAGTTGATCTGGAAACATATTTGCAGAAAAGAACAAGTTGTTCCCCTGTTCACATGTACACGATATAATCGACACATAAGTTTAGCTACTGGTATTGTTTTGGGGTGCAAGGATCCTATTTTACTAATTTAATCACATATATAATGCTTGCGACAATTACTTCTAGTATGATGAAATTCACAACTTATTACAACACAGAGGACCGTTGATCTTGCATTGAGATTTTTTTTTAAGGAGGATGTACTCTCTCGTGATCCTGACGACGACATGTACCATATTATTAATTATTCAGAAAGACCATACAAGCGTGATACATCAAGAAGTTCTGAAGCCACCATGTTGCCAACACCGTTGCTACTCCTATCCCCTTGATGAAGGCGTGCCGTATGTCCGGGCCTAATACCAAACAGACATCGCACCAAAGCCTAACATCTAAAGCCGGGGTGTCCCATCCAAGCCACCACCTAGATTGGGTCCCACACCGGTCTGACACGCTCCCTGTGAGCACCGCACGCTGCAAGGGCCGTCACCTCCATCTTCCCCCGGTTCATCCTCAGAGTAGAACTGATGCACCGACCTTGCCAGGCTTCTCTGCCATCAATGTCGCCATGACGCCAGACAGTTTCCTCCTCCTGCGCAAGTCCATCTCCAACGCGCCCATCGCCGAACCTCCGCGGCGCCATGCCGCCGGGATCCGTCGTCGGACTTGCGGTAGATGCAACACCGATCCTCCTCTCGTCCCCTCCAGCCAGCACGTGCTCCAAAACGATGCCCCTAGGAGGGACAACGGCATCAAAGGTGCCATCATCGTCCGATCCGGTAGACCGAGATCTAGGGTTTCCCCCGAAGCATCACGAGTGGGGCGCCATGACCTACAACAACAATGCCTCTAGAAGGGAACGACGTCATAGACGCCGCCATGACCGTAGTCGGCGCGATTTTCACCGGAAATCATGGCCCCGATCTTGGTGGCCCGAAACCGAATGGAGCTTCACCGAAGACCAAAGTCATTGCTTAAGACGCGCCAGGGAGCCTCCAGCCGCCCTCACTGGTCCTCCATGCGCCACCAGTTGCCACGCCGGGGCGGATCTGGACGGTACGCCAGATCCACGGCTTCCGACGCCCATCTCCAGACATAGACTCCACCGAGGGGAAGAGCACCATGCCGGCCATGGATCTGGCTGCCGCCGCACAGGCAAGGGACGCCGCCCTACCTGCAGCTCGCGGATCCAACACCGGAGTCGCCCATGTCGCCTCCCGGTGATCCTGCAGCCCCTGCCGTGTCCGGCCCTCCACGCACAGGACGAGGCA
The DNA here is from genome assembly GCA_021605145.1 of Aegilops bicornis. NCBI lineage: Eukaryota > Viridiplantae > Streptophyta > Magnoliopsida > Poales > Poaceae > Aegilops > Aegilops bicornis. The sequence continues at coordinate 201,496,349 of CM038670.1, forward strand.
CCGCAGCCGGACCTGCCCGCCAGGCTACCGCCGCGTTCTTGATGAATGCTGGCCACGCCGCCCGAGGACGCCACTGCCGAGCCCTCGCGAGGAAGGGATGGGGAGCTGTCGCCAAGACTCTACCGGGCTTTGCCCGGCGGCGCAGATCGGCAGCGGCGAGGGGAGAAGAGGGGCGGGGGGACCTGAGGTGCCGCCGGCTAGAGTTGCCCCCTCGGTCGCTCGTGAGAGGAGCGACGCGAGGGGCCCGAGATTTCGATTTCTCGGTGCTATCGCTGATATGTGCAAGATTTCTGTTTTTCCCACTCTTAGAACAAATGCTGCAACTGTTGCGTTGGATGAATACATAATTACAATATGGTGGAACATCTTTCAGATTGCCATGAACATATTTGGAAATCAACTGCGAATCAGTTAATTCTCAGTCAATTGAGATACCATTATATTTTTTTTACTAGATGAATAAAATTGAAAAACTTTTGCAAACATGATTTTAGATTAACATTGTGCAAATTCAGAAAACAACCCGTGAATTAGTCGACCGAGACATAAACACTTTCAAAACTCAACGTAGGAATTTTGACGGTTACATGCGTTGCATGGGTCGCTTTGCTATTGTTAGGTTAACAATCATGGTCATTTGGCACGCCCATTTAATTCCTGTGTTCTTGCATCACTTGATTGACTTCTTCCATGATGGGATCTATGCGTAATCCGTAGGGTTCTGTGCGTGGATATACTCCATAGGGTTTTTGTGTGTGTGGAGACGCTCCTTTCAGAGTATCATTTTGACCAAACAGTTGAATGAATATACTGTATCTTGTATACACCGAATGGACTCATGCATATTTTTTTTAAAGAAATTACATGTAAACATGACTAGACCCATCAACCAGCCATGGTAGCAATTGAAAGCTCACCAAACGCATGATCGTTTACCTGTCAAAATTGTACTGCCGCGCGCGCGCACATACTTTGCTGCACGCGTGCACGCTTTCACTCGACTCCGCACGTCCTTCCAAAACCAAACCCCCCTACACCTCTACCGGGTTTTTCTTCTCCCCATGCCGCTGACGTAGAACCTGTACATCCTACAAGCACACAAAAGCACACGTACGCTAGGTAGGCGATACTACTCCGGTGCTATCCAGAGCATCTGCATTTCGTGTAGATGAAAGAAAAGGAAAGATTTACTGCGTTGGACCAAGCATGCAGCATGTAGTATCCTCACACTCCCGACAGTGCCGCGGAAAGTGACCACGACTCTCCCGAGAGCATTTGCGGTGATCGACAACGGTCCGTACCAGTAACATGCATGGATCGCTACAGGTTCATGCAAGGGAGAAGGAACCCGGCCAGCTGCGGCGCTAGCGACCCTGCCCAGCCCGGAAAGCAACCCGCAAGCCGGAGACGTGACACGGCAGGAGGAGGAGGCTTCCATTACTCGTCCCGGAGTAAGGGCAGAGCAGCACCATCGTCGGCGTTGCTCTCCGTGTTGGGCGCCTGCCTGCAGCCCACCATACACGGTCATTGCACTCCACACCAAGAGGAGAAGAGACTTTTGCGCGGGGTGCAATGGCTCCATGCGTCGCCGGCCGCGTATGGTTGCGGAGTCCACACCCTGTTTTGCGTGTATGTCTCTGACCAGTTTCGAAGGAGGTGTTCGGAGCGGGCTCGTCGCCTTCAGCTAGCTGTTGGGATCCAGTTGGATGGACGAGGTAGTACCGCTTGATGCATGCATGCATGCGTGTTGATTATTCGCCGCTGACCGACCGGCACATTGTTAGTTCAGCGCCAACTTATCCTTCATTTTTTCTAGGATTATCAGGTGTCCTTGAATACAATCATTCCTACGTTCATAAATACCTTCCTTTTTTCTAAGCGTATAAAATTTGGCGTAGAAATTATAATAGAATTGGCGGGAACGCCGGGAAGGAAGAGAGACGTTGCTCACTTTCCTTCGCACGTAGACGTAGTAGGACCCGAAAGCATAGCTGGCGGGAAATCTAACGAACGGACGCCTTTAATACGGAGAGATTCCTCCTACCTCATTAAACAAGACTACACCACCATTAAATTCCCAAGTTTTGAAATCCCGGTGCTAGGAACCTATTCAAATTCGGCAACCGGGACTTTCTTCTTGGTCATCTAATATGTCTTTTTTTTCTTTCAGTTTTACGTTTGATTTTTTTTCCCGCATGATTTTTTTTGCCAAATGGTTGATCATAGTGCAAATATAGGACTAGCTTGTTTTACCTACCCATGTTTCATAGTTGTGCAAGCTAATCATTTTGGCCGGCCCACCTGGCTTGAGCACAGCTTTTCCTTGACACTAATTTACCATGAGGATAAGAGAACGCCTAGAGAAGATGGTCGATCATGGTGCAAGCAAAGCAATGCTAGCGACTGGCTGGTCCACTCCCAAAGCACACAACTACTAGCAAGCAGCAGCCCATGGTGCTCCCAGATCCACCTACACTGGTCCCGGGGCCCCACCGACAGGCGCCTCAATGCGCATGTTCTCTAGCTTGCGTTTTTGTTTGCTATGCCTCCACCTCTGAGCTGGGCGCGCGCGGTGCATGCAGAGACAACCACTACCGCGGTACGAGTGTTCGACCACACACACACACATTGCTTGGGTTTGCCGGGAAGAAACCAAAATACTTGCCAGAGCTAGTTTGCTGCCGCAGAAAGTTACTACAGTATGTATGGCGCGTCCCGGCTGAATCCCTGGTGTCGTCGTCTACCCGGCTCCCCCCACCCCCGCGTGCGTCTGGATCGGTGGATCTTGGCGTTGGGACTTGCATTGTGTGTGTGGCGGCGACACAGGGAGGACCACCGCAGTCCGCAGCGCCATGCATGAGAGTGCTCGCAGTTGTAGCCATGCTTCTTATTGATTGGCCTAAAACCAGTCACCTATCGGTGGACGACCGGTGGAGTACTATATTACTGGTCGATCACACAAGCTCGATTGAGCAGTAAAGGGGAAATTAGCCTGCGTAACACCTTTCCTCTTTCAAAAAAACTTTCAATCCATTCATCAACCGTGGAGTCAATACAAAGAACAACAGAAGTAAAAAATACATTCAGGTCCGTAGACCACCTAACGACCACAAGCACTGGAGCGCGCCTCCCTCACTGAAGCGGTGCAAAGCCTGTTGTAGTAGACCGTCGGAAAGTTGTCGTGCTAATGCGCTACAGGACCAACAAAGAGAAGCGAAGGTCAAAATGCTGGAATTTAGTCTATATTGAGGCAGCCCAATAACTATTTCAGAAATTCCTAATAAATCCTAGAGGCCCACTTAGCCCATTTGTGCAAGACAAGGGATACTATTGAAGTTTAGTCCCACATTGCTAGTTGAGTGGGAATTGGACCTACTTATAAGGGAGGTTCTTTCCCCACTTGTATGAGCATGAGAACAAAAGGGACATCCACGCCACGCCACGCCACGCGGGATGCGGGAATGAGCCGAGTCGATGTCTAATTTTTGCCACGCAGAGGTCGCTCCTCTCCCGAGAGACATATCAGAAGATCCTCTTCCTCTCGCCACACAGTTCCAACCTCGTACTCTCATTGTCTTCCTCATCCCGGCTTGCGGCACCGTGACGTCGGGACAAGAGGGCCTCCGAGACCGCACCTTCCGAGTCCCTGTCTGAGAGAAGGGTGATAAGGTTTGGGAGCGCCAAATGACCATCGGTCGCTTCATCACGGACGATCCGGCCGCCGACGACTACTTCCCCGACGACGACTTCTTCCTCGACGTCCACGACCTCCTCGAAGACATGGCGCGAGGACACCGATCCCAAGTCCGGTAACCTGCTGCTGGTCATGCGTCACGTGTTCTTCTCCTTTCGTTAGAAGTCCTCCTACGCTTCTTGGCTATAGTTTACGCCCTACGACGTTAGGTTACATTTCGTATAAGCAACTTCATCTAGTGTTTGTTCTAGATGTGTTTACCTCAAGTTCATATATACGCATTTATGTTTACCTTCTCTCTGTCAGATTGCATGACTTGCTCTATATTTGATATTTTAGTCATGCTTTATCTAGTATTTTTGTTAATAAAATCATTTGGTAAATTGCTCATATTTTCAACACAAAAGGATCTAACCAGTAGACACATGACCATTGACGAATGAAGACCGGATCCACATGGATCCGTCGAAGACAAGCGCCGGTTGAATCCCCCAAGATCCACTAGAGACAAATCTCCATGCGCCCTTCAACAATGCAAGAAGCGTCAGAACAGGGGCCATGCGGCGAGAATCTTATTCAATCTACGAGAGTCACCACCGCCTCGTCTCTGAGCCGGTACAAACCCTAAAAAAAACTTAGAAAACACCTTATCATTGTGAGGGTACTCAGCACCGATGCGAGGTTAATTAACCTACCTCGTGTTAGCTAGGCTCGAAGCCGTTCCCCACGCTCCAGCAGACGATCAGCTATCGCGACGCTGCATCACTGCTAACACCGTGTTACTCGAATTTGGAGCGAGCCTTTTCGTTGAAAGCGCATTAAACTCCATTAGTTGGCCGTACGTTACATGCTGCCTCGTAATAACTGTCCTGTCCAAACACGCTTTCGAATCCATCCATCCATCCCTCTTCAGATCTCCTCCTCTCTGTTGGATGGCGGGAACCGAGAGTTTTGCCAAAGGCAGAGCTTTTAACCCAACCATGCAACTGATGCAAGAATCCAGGTCCATGGGGTCCCACACGCAGGCGGCAGTAAAAGCGATCACCGATTCACCGTGATACATCTGCACAGAGCGTGCGTGCGTGCGTGCACGGAGAAGTAAGTACGCTGGTGCACCGCACAGGTTCCCCCTGCCACCCTTCCCGTCACGACTCACGACAAAGCGCAGAGAAAATTTACCTCTTGGGGTAAATACTCGTACTCGTACAGTCGTACTAGCCATGCATAGCCATGGGCTAGCGCGCTCTCACGGCGTCACTGTCACGCACTTGCGGATCCAGCCAGACCTGAGGTATATCGTATGGCGGCAGCCCCGTGGCGGCCGTACGTACGTATACGTATATGTATCCCAGTCACACTGACGTACGTACATACGCGGCAGGCAGGTCGTGCCCGCGGGGGGCCGGGCCGTCGTTCTCCCGTCATCCCTCGCCGTGTTTGGCAGCGAAGCGCAGCGCAGCACGGCCGACCGGCCACGCCCCACCGGTGAGCTGTCGATCCACCCATTCTACCCTATCCACTGAGGCCAGCAAGAACCTAACGACATCACCCAATGGAGAGTACGCCACGTACGTTGCGTGTCGAGCGCCCGGAGCCAGGCACGGTACACGGTCGGCGCGCGCGTGCCGGTGGTTGCACGTACGCTCTGGCCCTGCACCCGCGTCGTCACGGGAATTAAACGCCGCCCCGGCTGCCGCGGCTGGCCAGCCGGCGTCGTGCTCCGGTGCTCCGGCTCCGGCTCCCTCGACGAAAACTCCTGTGCGGTGCTGTGCGGCCTGACACAGATCACATGCCGGCGGAACCGGCTCGCGCGCACCCACGCGAGCACACCGGTGCGCGCGCCCGGGCAGGGCAGGCCACCCGCAATGATCAGCGCGCACATGGGCTTGTGATGGACGCGCGCGCGCGCAGGACCAGAGACACGGCTTGACCCACCCCAGCACCCCATGCCCCCCCTCTCTTATTTCACGCACCTAGGCCAGCGCCCGCCTCCCTCTTAAAATCCCCGAGCCCCCCCTCGCTCCCTCTTCCCTCCATCCAACCCGAACCCGTCCTCTCCTCTCCTCACCAGGTCACGAGAACCGAGCCCGCCTCTGCATGTATGAGCCGCAATCATCATAAGTAGTAACATTCCTCCGCCGAACTCACAACGCCCATCCCAAGAGCCTGCAACACTTCTATATCTGCACCTGCATCCATCCACATACCGCTGCTGCTTCTTCCTCGCAGCTGCTCTGCCTCCTCTTCTTCTGCTCTGGTCTCCGAACCTTCTCCTGCTTTTGCAATCTCCGACAGGGTGCCGCTGCCGCACGGTGAGCGTGCGTGAGGCCTGCCGTGGGCGGTGAATGTGCGGCGGCCGTCTCGTTTGGGCCGGCGTTTGATCGGTTTCGGAGCGTCGGGGGATGCCGGCGGCGAGGAGGGTGCTCAACGCCTTCGCCGACGACATGCCGGAGTTCGACCGCCGCCAGATGGGCTGCATGGCCGGCATATTCCAGATCTTCGACCGCCAGCGGATGCTCACCGCGCGTCGCGCCGGCGCTGGCGCTGGCGGGCGGCAGCCGCAGCAGAAGAGACTGCCCGCAGGTAACCGCCGCACCCTCACCATGTCCACCATTGGCTCTCCTGCCATCTTGTGTCCATTCCATTCACACTGCCATCGAGCTCTGGCGTAATCTTCTTCTTGCTTACGGTTTCATCTTCTTCGGTTTAATTAGCGGATAGTCTCCGAGTTTTTAATGGCTCTCTGAATCGCGCGCTGCAACTCGTTCTGCCATCGTTGACCAGATGCCAGCAAGAAAGCTATCAAGTGGTTTTTCCCTTGTCAGAAAGATTGCTTGTTGCGTTCGCTGAACACAAGTCCTTTCAGACTGCCATACAGAGTTGGGTAACATGGACAGTTGTTGATAGGTTCAGAAAAAAACAACCACCAAAATGGTTAGTAAATAAAACGGTACCAATGGTAGAAACTTTCTTTTTTGCAAAAAGCACGGTAGATTCCCAAAGTTTAGGTTGGAAAACAAGTTTTGAAGGTCCTGATTTTATTTCAAGTTTTTCTGCTGACAAGAGACAAAAGGCTTGAGCTAAAAAGTTTGCTGCTAGTTACTGTATGGAGAACATCTAGAACTACAGCAGTATATAAACAGCAAAGAAGAATCTGATGAGTCTGATCTCAAAAGCATTTCATCAAAAATAAGAATGTTCAATGACAGCGCCTAACCACTTTTAGCACTATATGAGCCGGGCATTGACATGGTGACAGGCAATTGTGTGTATTCCTAAGTAGCATTACTATTTTCAGCGAAGAGGACGGCTGAACAGTAGGTTACTGAATTTCTTTTCTAATGAAACTGAAGAGGACAGCTGAACTTTTGATTTAAGAAACATTCTTGAGATGGTAGTTTAATCAAGGAGATGACAGGTTAACAATTGAATATAAATTTCCTTTTCATGTTACAATAATGGTGAATAGAAACAAAAATGCATCACCTTTTATCCCATCAAATCCATCCTTTTGTTATTATTACCATGATGGGATCATAAACTGATCTGTTTTCTCTGTTTAAAATTTAGACTACTATTCTAATGTCCTTTCATTTTTGTCCAGGCCGTACTCCACCAGAAAGCAGCAGCAATGTTCCAGTGCAGAGCTCAAGTACCCCCAAAATCATTCTGGTGATTCCCCCATCTAGACTAAATCAACTTAATTTTATTGGCAGGAAAACCAAGGAAAGGCTCTAACCTTTCAGTTCACTTTGCAGGAGAAAACACTCAGCAAAAGCATGACCGAGAACAGTAGCCTCTCAATAGAGTCATCAAGAGCTTCTTGTTCTTCATCTTCATGCTCGTCCTTCTCGTCGATCGACGGCAGCAAATCAGCCCAGCAGGAGCTACCGTATATCAACGAAGAACTCTTTCCACAGGGGCCACCGAAGAGCTCACCAAGTCTGAAGGGCGCTGACATGGACACCAAGACCGCACAGCCGAACGTCGGTTTCAGAGACATCGTTAAGGACTCCATCAACCGGGACTCGGGAGGGTTAACTATCATGACCACGGCGAATGGAGCAAGAAGGAATGCACAGTACAAGGACTCGCCAAGGCCATTGCTGCTCTCCAAATCGATGGACGGAACCTACGTCATCAGCATCGACAGGACCACCAAGGCCGTCCCCGCAAACGTCGTCGAGTCCAGCAGGCGTTTCCCGGAGCAGTCGCGCTTCTCATGCGACGACCGGCGGCTCCTGCGGCCGGCTGAAACCCAAGAAGCCAAGAAGCCTTCTTCCACAAGGGCCAAAGAGCTTCCTAGGCTGTCCTTGGACAGCAGGAAAGAGTCTCTGAGCCCAAGTTCACGTCTGAAGAGCTACAGTTACAGGAGAACCGATGACTCTCTCCTGGACGCTCTGAAGCCTCAAGACTCCCCGGGCCACAGGCGTTCCAACAGTGTCATCGCCAAGCTCATGGGGCTGGAAGAGGCACCAGATGCTATGGGGATGCTGGTCGCTGATAGCTACGAGCCTGCAAGATCACCAAGAACAGCAGCACAAGCCACACGGAGCGAGCGTCCATCGCGTTCGCCCAGGAGAGATTGCCAGGATGCGTGTGGTTCGCTGCCGAAAAACGAGCCTTCAGCACTGAAAACAAGACCTCCTCCAAGAATTCTCACCGAAGCTGCTCCCTGGAGGCAGCAGGAGAGAGGCGTCAGCATCACCAACAGCAAGGCTTCACAATGCCGAGACGCTGAGGCGAGGCCAAGAACCGCATCTCTCTATGCCGATATAGAGAGAAGGCTTGGTGGGCTCGAGTTCTCAGAGTGCAACAAAGACTTCAGAGCTCTCAGAATTCTGGGTGCATTGCATGCAAAGGATGCTAAGCACCAGAACAACGATGGTGATGCCGCATCGGTGGCTTCTCAGAGCCAAGAAGAGGATTCAGCCACCACCAGTTCCAGAAGCTTCCAGTCTCCCATCTTAGTCATGAAGCCAGCAAGAACCACCGAGAAGCCTGGGGTCTCAGTTGCTCCCCTTGCAGGGCTGAGAGGCCTCAGGAAGCTGCAGCGCAGAGATTCATCCCTCACTGACAAGAGCGAAGCCAGCACAAATGAGAAGATCCATTCTCGCGTTGCAAGGGCTCAATCCAAGTCTGACGAACCTGCCAGCAGAGCGAGCTCGCCGAGGCCTACAGGGTCATCAAGCCCCAGGTTAGTGCAGAGGAAGGCAGAGTCGGAGAGGCGGTCTCGTCCCCCGGTCTCACCAAAGTCTCCAAGCAAGAAGTCAAATGAAGCAGCATCCCCAAGAGGAAGAACAAGACCAAAGCCTTCTCAAGTGAAGAGCAACCGTGACAATGAGGTATCGCAGAGTCCAGGAAGAAGGATCAGCTTGGCGAAGCAGATTGATGTCAGTATAATGGATTGTCAAAATCCTCTGGCTGCTAGATCATCGTTCATTGACCCAAAAACACCGAGCCAAAAGGTAGATAAATAGATATATGAAAGAAACCAGCCAGCTCTAAGTATTTTTTTTTCATATGCTCATTGTTAACACTAACTAACGAAACTTCTCATTTTCTTCAGAGCCCTTCTTCAATTCTGGGTTCAGATCACAAGATCCATTCACTGGAGAACGCCCTGAGCCCCGTGTCGGTCCTCGACACATCCTTCTACCATAAAAGCATCTCAGATTCATTCAAAGGTGAGAAGTTGATCTAGCATTTTTCCTGCATATTCCTTTGCAATGAAATAACAGATAAACCACCAATTTGTTAATAATCGATAGCCACCAGCTGTAAGATCAATGGCATAATAGGTCCTACTATTTGGTCCCATTCAATTCAGAAGCACACAGTGCTATGCAAAGGACAAACATAGTTAGCTGTAAGCATACCAATGCCGCTAGTGACAGATAATCTGCATTTAAGGCTACCAGGCAGCTCGTGGTCCTGCGAGTGGGAGGAACCACATCATATTGATAGTTGCATCTGATATGCTGGTGCTGAACAGTGCTATTTTCGCAAGCCCCACATGTTGCACTCGCTCATACAGCAGCATGATGCATGTCCTCCGGTGTCTATGCATTGCTAGTGTAGATGTGCCCACCAGTGTCCCCTTTACAGATGCACCTAGTGTGTGTGGTTCAGTGAATCATGTAGCCAGAACAGTACAGTGAATTCACATCTCCAGTCTGATCCATGTACATGTCTGTTTCAGTTTAACTGTCTGTAGCGGATTCAGTATTTCTGTCTGGTACATTATTTTTCTGCGGTTGTGTCAAGCATTGGTTCCTTAATATGTGTACATCCTTTTCTGATTCTTCAGATGGCGAGACGCATACTTCAGACGAATGCTGGAATTCAAACAGCCTGCCGGACACGCCACAGTCGAAGACGAGCAGTGAAGTCAGCCAGATCAAACCAGAAAACCTGGAGGCGCTCATTCAGAAACTTGAACAATTGCAATCGATGAACGATGAAGCTGCAAACTCCAAAGATCACCAGTATATCTACGAGATACTCTTAGCATCTGGTCTTCTGCACAAGGAACTTAGCTTTGCAGCGATGCCTGCACAACTTTCGCCATCCAGTTGCCCGATCAATCCAGAGCTCTTCCTCATTCTAGAGCAAACAAAGCCGCACTTCATTTCAGCGACTCAAGCTGTTACCGGAGCTAAGAAGAGTTCTGACCCTAACACGGAGAAGCTTCATCGCAGAATTGTGTTCGATCTGGTAAATGAAATTATAGCTCAGAAGATGAACATCTATAGCTCTGCAAGTGGAGCGGCGAAACTTCTTCGATCAAGGAAGTTAAGTGGGTGGCGTCTATTCAAGGAATTGTGCACAGAGGTTGATAGGCTCTTATTCGAGAGCTCGGCAGCGAAATGCTCTGAAGAGGATGAGGATGAAAACATACCATTATCTGAGGATGCATTGTATGAGATGAAAGATTGGGGTAGCCCTGAAGGTGAGCTACAAGGCATGGTTTTGGACATTGAAAGATCCATCTTTCGGGACCTCATTGACGAGGTCATAGGTGGCGAGGCTACAGAGAGGATGCAAGCTGGACAATGGAAATTGCGTAGGCAGCTGTCTTTCAGTAGTATAAACTGAATACGACTGGCGATAGTTGTTGTTTCCATTAGGAAGCTTAGTCACTAGTATAAATGTAACCTTTGTGTTTTTCTGAAGACTGAATTATATAGAAGAAATATAATTATTCCTGGAACACTGGTCTCGCGGACATTTTTTTGAGGGAAGGAAAGAAGTTCTTTTTTTTAGGGTCTCGCGGACATTGACACGAGAGGAAGCAAGCAGTTGAATATCAGTTATGCACTTGTAGAAAGTCTTATTTTTAGTACTCCCTCCGTCCCAAAATAAGTGACTCAAAGTTAGTACAAAGTTGAGTCACTTATTTTGGGATGGAGGGAGTAGATGTTACATACTTACTTTGATCAGAATCAGATCATGTTCCATTTCCTGATTGCACAACTATTGTTTGTTCCATAATACGCGATCACATGAAGCAACAGTTTCTTACACAATCTTCATCTATTTTAGATAAGAAGGGACCATTCGGCTCCTGCATGCCAGGAAGATCGCACACTGTGTTATACTACTAGTAGATAACAAGATTTTCCTGCCAGATGGGTGTGATAATGCCCACTAGAAGTTTCAGGCCTGCAGTTAGCTCCCAAAACTGTTTGTACATCACAAAGAAAATTCTACGGCAGCCCTACCCCGACACTCGCACGAGGACGGTGTCCCTTGAACCGATCATCGCCTCACAGTAAATGAATTGATGCATTTTACATGGATATAAATGAACATCCATAGGTTGGAATTGAGGCCCCGTGCAAGCGAAAATCGCACCCCCCACCTCGGCGCAACGACACGTCGTCGAGCTCTCGACAAGAGAACTGTACCACAGTCAGTGCCCGATCATCCAGGACGCCGGACACATGATGCAGGATGTTAATTGATTTGTACTACCGGCTAGAGAGGAATGAACAGGAGAGGGCACCGGACACATGGCGCAGTTTCATCGGCAACAGCTAGGGGAATGCACGGGAGGGACAGGCATTCTTGGAGAGGACGAGACGAAGGCGTACCTGGGGGGCCGGCCGCGGCGGGCGGAGCTCCGGGGCCGCGGTGATCATTCTGGGCAGGCAAGGGGAATTTCGCACTGTAAAGATTTCAACGCCACTGTTAGAGAGGTCAAGAGGCTGATCATGGCGACGCACGTGGAACCGCGTCATCGCGGCGGCCGCACCGGGGCCTGGCCTGGTGGAGGTCGATGCCTTCCGGGCTTGGAACCGCACATGGAATGCCACCGCTCCCGCTCGTGGTTCGCTCGCTCGGTCGTCTGGAACAGGAACCCGGCACTGGTGGTGGTTGATGGCAGTGGAGCACGCCGTCCTGCTGCCCTGGGCGATATGCACACCTCGCGTAGGCATTGCGTCGAGCACGTGGTGGGCGTGGCGCGTAGATCTCTGGAGCAGAACGCTGGCTTCCAAGGCACGCGAGCTATCCAACCTAAGAGTCACAGACCCGTTGAACACGGTGAGAGCATCTACTTGGAGCACACAAAATATCACTCATCAGCTTGAAAACATAGACCAATATATATGCACTGCTCCTCCATCTTTCCTCCAGCCATACCCAAGTACCCACTTCCATAACGGTGTGCAGAAATTCTGAACTCAACAGGCAGCAGCATACAAACACTGAACAGGTAGCAGTTTACAACTCGCATGCAAAAAAGAACAAACAAGGCGTTGCATTAAGCACTAAACATCAGTGACAACACCACTCAAGGGAAAGGGGCTAAGAGGAGTCACGCAGCAGATGACAGTCGGGTCTCAGGAAGCAGAAAAATACAGTGTCAAAACTGAACTCTCCAGGCGAGTCGTCCTAGGCGTTCTGATAGTGGTGCAGCTTGTACAGCAACACTTTTCCGCCGGCGTGTCCGACAGAGAGGAACCCGCAGGCACCGGGGGTACTGGAGGCTGAACCGAGGCCCTGGCCAGTTCTGGAACACGGTGAGAGACGGGACGTGCACGAGCCTCATTCCGTTCCGCTCCTTCCCCAAGTTTATCGCCAGAACCTGGGCGTTGTGGTTGAACTTCATCTGACTGATCTCGGTCGTGAGGTTCTCGATCGCCTTCAGCGGCTTCCTCTTCCCGCCGAGGAACACGCCCCTGCTGTACACGTTCACGATGCTGCTGCTGGAGCCTGTGGCGAAATAAGAGCCGTCCTGTGAGGTGCAGGCCTGTCAGGGAACCCTTGTCGATAGCCTTGTGCATACACTTCCTTGTTCTAAGATCCCGGTGGTAAACATGGCCATCCCCGCCACTGCTTAGTAACTGATTCCCACCGTCCGCAAAAGCCAATGAACGCACATTTCTGTTCATCTTCAAGGTCCCAATTAGCTGCTTTGCTTTGGAAGATATCAAGAGAATGTACCCCTCATTACCAACAGACGCAATGGTTTTTGAGTCAGGTGATATCTCAAAGCTTTTCAGGCTTTTCTCCTCGCGCCCGGTCAAGGGTCCAATCTTACTAACAGCAGCTTCACCAAATCAAATGAGTAGAAGAATTTCCTCCTGCCTGAAAGGATCACTTCAGAGCCATCAGGTAGAAAGGATGCCTTGTAAACCGGACAATCCTCGATAATTTTTTTTTGCGGGGGATCCTCGATAAATATGCTCTGGATCATGGGGTTTCTTTTCCCGTCAATCTGGAAAAATCTCAGATGTTTATCCAGGCCAGCAGCAAGCATCAGCTGTCCATTCCTATGAAACTGCACGGAATTGATAGGACCAGTAGATGGCTCCTGCGCATTAGCATCAACAAGCCTTGAAAAGTCCAACATGCCAAGTAAAAAACTTAGCGGTACCCTTGACAACAAGCTCATTGTTGTTCTGAAGAATATTGTCGACTCCGCCATCCTCATCGCATTCATCATCATAAACCCCAGGGAGAGGAGCCTTACGGCCCATATCTGCCCAGCCAGTGAAGGGGTTCAACTTGGCATGGTGACCACGCAACCTAGCTTCATACTCTCTGCCCGAGATCACACGCTCATCAGCCTCCTTTCTCAACTTCCTCAATCTTGCAACCTTTAAGATATCCACCTCAGTCCTCTCGTCCTCGTCATCTACCCACACAGGCTTCCTCCCCTTATTGACCGTCTCACCTTCATCAACTTCACTGCCGAAGTCCTCCTCATAAACAGGCAATCCATCGAATTCCATCACTGGCAGACTGATCCATGAAGAACAAAGGACCATCCTTGTCACGAGCCGACACCGCAGCACCAACTTCTGTGCCAAACTTCAGTAGCGCATAGATCGGCCCAAACAGTGAACTCTCCAGCTGCCTCATCTCCTCTGCCTCTTGATTCTGCTTGGCTTCCAACGCCTTGGCCTTCCTTTTCTTCAAACCCTTATTGTGATCCTCCTTAGCCCTCTTTTGCTTCCTATCCTTTACTGTGGCTCTCTGTCTTGGGTTCCTTACCAGCCTCTGCATCCAAAGCAACGGGGGAACCAATGCCCTCGTCACAATCATCATCGACCCCATTTCTCTCCATTGGGCGCTTCCGGGGCACATTCTGGGGATAGCAAGCTCATCCTAACCAAAGGAACAGCCTGCTAAATAACATCAATAAATGAGACCATGCTAATCCACAAATGTACAAAGTTTGTACCGATTGCAAGCTAGGGTACTGAGGCCTATGACCCCAGCCAAAATGGTGGCCACCGGCACACAATTTCGTTGGCTCATTAGTTTGGGCTTAATCATTCATATCATATCACTGTATGACTAATTTTTTGAGCAGAATCATTTGTATGACAAATAAAAGCTCATACCTCGAACACCAATGTCCAATATCATGGACGGGTGGCGACAAGGGGACGCTGGCGCCGCTGACGAGATAGAACGGGCGGGCGGCGATGGAAGCAACGCGCGTGAGAGGTGCGAGGCGTCGGCGTCGGCGGCGGCGGATTGGAGGAGCTTGGGTGCAGCCGTGCAGGCCAGAGCACGAGCTAGGGTACCCAGGAGAGAAGAAGAGGACGTACGGGCTTGGTGGTGGAAAGCGACTGCGGAGCACACGGAGGGTCAGGTGGATGGCCGCCGCGCCGCCGTCTAGAGTGAGGGAGGGGAGCGCCGCCAGGATAGGAGGGTTCTAGAAGAAAAAGAAAAAGCAAAGACGAGCAACATCGGGGTCGTAATAAGAACAACGAAAAGTCGGACTCGTGGGTCGGACCGACGGAGCCCAACCGCAGCCGGCGTGCAGGCGATCGGGTCCGTCCGACCGCAAGCTGTCGAGTGAGGGCCCAGAAGCCAGTGAGACGCAGCGGGAACATTCGCGACCCGTCCCCCACCCCCACCACACCACCCCCCAAAACCCTTCCCGTTATAAACCCCCTCCGGCTCCTGCTCCGTCCTTTCCTCTCTCTCGCTCCGCCTCCTCGATCGAGTCCAACTGCCCCGCCCGCCACCCGCGTCGCCCAGCCGCTCCGCTAGGGTTTGCCCGCCCTCCCGTGGCCGTCGGCGGCCGTCGGCCCGTGCTCCGTCCGGAAGGTAGTGCCCCTCTTCCCCTCCCCGCGCGCGCGGCTCGATCTCTCCTGTTTTACGCTCCCCGTTCCGTTCCGTTCCGCCGGCTCTCGGTTCGCACGGTGCGCGCTCGTCCTCCTCGTCGTGGCGCGGCTCGAGGGACCTCGCGGGTTTCGTTGGTCTGCGCGGGGGGTAGGGTTTGGTGCGGTGTAATGCTGCCGGTCTGGGCGGATTCCTGGTTTAAACCGCGTCGCCTGGGGATTAGCACTGGGCTGTTCTGGGTTGTTTGTTGGGCATAAATTGGTCCCGGAGCGGCTATGGACAAGCTTTGTTGTGGTCTGTGTGCTTGGGTGAAGGAAAGGGACTCCCTTTGACGACAAAATTGACGTATTGTATGGGTTGCTGCCTGGCTGCGGTTTACGTAATGATGTTTTGTGTGAAAATTTCATCTTTATTTGTCTATACTCTCAATCGGTATTAAACTAATGTTGCCCATTGACTGGTTTGGAGTATCAGGACGGCCTAGCGCTGCAAATCTAATGCTTTTGTTTTGCTGTGGTCATTAGATAGGTAGCTTATGTGTCTTGTGTGGTTTCAGAATTTTGGTCGGAGTGCTCCATCATGGCACCGAGCTGCAGACATTTAGTATTGCTTTTGCCTCGTGGAACATTCTTTGTTTGCATTGCAACAGGCTTACGTGCATCAGGTCTAGTGGATGGTTCCATGTATAGTTTATTTATTTTGTTATCTAGTTTACTGTTTCAGTTCTGAAATTTCAATCATTTTCCTGTTGTGAGTTGTTTTTTCCTATATGGATGTTACTCTGAACGGTGGCCGATTTTCTTTGCAGAAAGAGATTGTAGCTAGCTTTTCTGATGATTTGTTCTATTTCCAATGTTGATAAGCTCAGGTCGAGTCTGCTGAATAAATGGCTATTGTTTTGTGTGATGATTGGGAGAAATTGGGAAAACAATTATGAGCTCAAGTATCCAAACGCTGTATCCAATTTTTCTCAATCTGATAGTTATTGTCATTGGGCTATATCTGGGATCTGATAGTTATTGGCATTGTTCCAAGTTCTTATTTTACGCTTTCCGTGCAATCGACTTGGCTTGCTCGATGCACGCTTGTCCTTGTCATGGCGTGGCTTTTGTCCGTCGATGCGGTGGTCGGGTTTGATGGGTTTAAAACTATGTTTTCTGTGAATTAACAACGGATTATTCTGGGTGGTTGTTTAATAAATTGGTCTTGTAGCAGTTATGGACACGCTTTCATGTGGTTTACTTGCTTGGGTGAAGGAAAGGGCCTCCTTTTGACGACAAAATTGATGTATTGTATGGGTTGCGGCTGGGGTTTATGTAATGGTTTGTGTGAAATTGTCACCTTTATTTATCTAGACATACTAGATTCTCAGTCGCTATTAAACTAATGTTGGCTGTTGACTGGTTTGGAGTATCAACAGCCTAGCACTGCAAATCAAATGCAATTTTTGCTGTGGTCATTAGATAGGTGGCTTATGAGTCTTGTATGGTTTCAGATTTTGGTGCGAGTGTTTCATGGCACCGTGCTGCAGACATCTAATATTGATTTTGCCTTGTGGAACATAGTTTTTGCAACAATGTTTGTTTTCTTGCAACAATGTTTACAATTTACTGTGAACCTTTCTGATTAACTATAGGTTTTGAATAGCTACATCCTTTTTATGCTGCTCGATCGTCGCACAATATTCATTCGCCTCAAAACATGAGATACTAATCAGTGTCATCTATTGTGCAGCAATGTCTACGCCAACTGGGAATTACGTACGTCCTTTTCATCCGGATGTGGTACTGTTTTGCTCCCATCTTATTTATTATTAATCTAGAGTAATAGCAGTATTGCTAAACACGATTGGTCTTGCTGACAGATTGGGAATGCGTTTGCTCAACAATACTACAGAGTTTTGTGTTCGTCACCAGAGCATGTCCATAAGTTCTATCATGATGAAAGTATCCTTGGTCGACCAGATTCTGATGGTCCATTGACATCTATAACCACTACATACGTAAGTTCTCTGCAGTACAGCAGTGGTATTCTATGATCTTACTATTATGTATAAGTTGTATAGATTAAACGTGATTAGGTGGAAACTAGAATTCAGGGCACACCTGTTCACTTATTTTATACCAGAGCTTGTTTTCGGCCATGCTATCGATGGACTTCACTTCTGTGATTTGCCACTTAGAATTAGAATAGCTTGAGGACAAATAACAGCTAGTTTGTTTAAGGTAGATTTTGCTAGCATGTTGTGATCATCAGGCTGCTTTGGCGTGGTAACTCACAACAGGATACCACTTCCATGTTCTCATGTGGTCACCTACGCAGAGTGTTTTTTTACTGTAAATTGGGCAGGTAGTAGTAGCAGTGGTGGTGGTATTGTGCAATTAATCAAATATATAGGCCACACGTATTGATGAAATTTGGTTGATTATCTAAAGGGCGCGCATCTGTAGGTAATGTTTGTTAAGGATCATCCATGTAATATCATTTGCCTGCAGTAAGTATAGTTTTTCCAGCTCTCTTATTTAATTTGTCTAAGATGTATTGTATAATCAGCTACATGGTCATATCACTTTATACATGCTACTTGCTAATCCATGCCTAGTCACCTGATTTGTTATAACTGACTTGTTTCATGTGCTTGACCAGGCTATCAATCAACACTTCTTATCTACAGATATGAAGGGCTGTTTGATACAGTTAGATAATGTAGATACTCAGCCATCCCACGGTGGTGGTGTGCTCATTTTGGTTACTGGATCTCTTACCATGCTTGATACTGTGAAGCATAGATTTGTTCAGTCATTCTTCCTTGCTCCACAAGAAAATGGAGGCTATTTTGTTTTGAATGATGTGCTTCGAGGTGTGCCGGAGATGCCATTGGCTGAGACAAATGAAGCTTTAGTTGACCATGTTAATGGAAACACTCAGATTGCCCCATTTCCAGCTGAACCAGGTAATGGAATTTCATCTTCAAACTGATCGTTTCATAGCTTGCTGACATTTCAATATTTGACCAGAAACATCTGTCAAGGAGAGCATGGACCCAGAGCTTCCATCTGCAGGGAGTATTTCCACCAATGGTGAAGTCATAAATCCATCTGCAGAGACGATTCTTGTGGATGCTGAAGTCATAAATCCATCGGCAGAGAATATTTCCATCAATAATGAAGTCATGGATCCATCTGTAGAGAGTATTTCTAGCAAGGAGAAAGTCATAAATTCATTTGGAAATGAAAATTCTCAAATTAATGATGCTATTAAGATACCTGAGGTAGCACCTACTCCTGCTTCAGCTCAGAAGGATGTTATTAAGAAGACTTATGCATCGATTGTAAGTTTCCTCTTGTTTTCCTGCAGTTTCCCCCACTAATTGTACTGCCAGAATTGAGTGAGTTCTGGATGTGGAATAATAATTAACTCGATCTGTTATGCTCTCGCTTACTGGCTTCTGTGACTTGCATGATAGGTTAAGGCCACAAATGAGAGCATACCGCCAGCACCCATTACCAAACCCAAACCCAAACCCAAACCTAGACCAAATCCAACAGTAAAGAGAGCTGAAAATGGGGAGAAATCTTCGTCTGTTCCTGCAAAACTACGCATGCAGCTGATACTGCGCCTCCAAATGACCAAAATATTTCTGATGGTTGGTGCTTTCTCCATCTGTTTTATAGGAAATTGAAGCACATATCTTTGTTGTACTGAACTATAACACTACCTTGTTTGCAGACCAAGGGTATTCAATCTTTGTGAAGAACTTGCCTTGGAATGCAACTATCGAAATGGTTGAGGCTGAGTTCAGTAAGTTTGGTTCAATCAAGCCTCGTGGTATACAAGTTGTACACCGTCAGGTTAGTTAATATTGTATGAATGTAGGCTTGGTTTCTATGAAACATATGCTTGCTAACATTAGTTTTGCATTGCAGGCTGATGGGTTCTGCTTTGGCTTTGTCGAATTTGAGTCTGAAAAATCAATGAATGCAGCAATCGAGGTTTGTTCTCCCAGTGTATTTTCTCAGTTCGCGCTATTACTTTACAAGTTAAATTTAGCTACGCTGCTGCATTCTGTTTCAGTTTGTGCAACTTTAAGTTAGCTGGAGCACATTTAGCTACATTGTCTAAAATAGCGGAGGGCTAATTGTAACTTGGCCTACTTGTCCATCGTCATTTCAGCATTTTAAGTATGTGCAAGATGTTGCAAGAGCTCTATAACTAATGCTCGTTTTGACTTTTAGGTATTTAAAGTTCGTTTTGGCTCGTATGTGTCTTATGTCGAGGAGAAGCGAACTCCAAAACGAGGTGAGCTGCATCATGATATCGGCACGTCATATATGCAACTAAAATAGAATGATTTCTTCCATAGTTTTAGTCCACCTTTCACAGGTGGACATGTCATATGCAACCGTTGGTGTGTCCTTGCTTTCCATCTGAAAAGAAGTCCTTACTCTCAAAAATTAAAATGAACAACTTTGTACTAAATCAGCAACACTTAATTTTGAACGGAGGTAGTATAAGATAGCATCTGGATGGTTAGAAACCAATTAAATTGCAATTTGTTTTCCTTCCCATCTCCGATTAAGTTATGCTGCTGATAACTGATCCATGTGTACAGTAAATGCTGCGTCCTTTGCATATTTGTCTTAGTTTAATTCCATTGTTGCAAGTCATATTTTTGCTGGTTTCTAGGCCTTGCATGCTTGGATTATAACTTTCAGTTGTTAATTCCCCAAAAAACTTTCAGTTGTTAATGGAGTCACCCATAGTGAGTACAATGGCAATGCCGGGCAGTCGGGTCCTGCCAGACAGAGGTGGTTACCATGGCGACAACTTCAGGGGACAGGGAGCAGGCTTTGTGAACAATGGCAACTACCGTGATGGCGACAACTTCAGGGGTCAGGGGCCGAGCTTTGGGAGCAACAATAACTACCGTGATGGTGAAAACTTCAGAGGACGGGGAGCGGGCTTTGTGAACAATGGTAACAACTACCGTGATGGCAATAACATGAGGAATGATAACAGAAATCAGAACGAGTACTCAGGCCATGGTCGAGGAGTGCAGGGAATGACTACCGCCAGAATGACTCCCGTCAGAACAGGAATGACTACCGTCAGGACGGGAACGGCTACCGCCAGAATGGAGACGACTACCGCCAGAACAGGGACGGCTACCGTCAGAACGGAGATGGCTTCCGCCAGAACAGGGATGGCTACCGCCAGATCGGAGATGGCTTCCACCAGAACAGGGACGGCTACCGCCAGAATGGAGATGACTACCGCCAGAATGGGAACGGACACCATCAGCCACGCCCCGTCCACAACGGGAACGGGAATGCGAATGGGAGGCCTGGCCGCTTCAATGGTCCCAAGCAAATAGCCGTTACCGCATAGTGTGCAATCCAGCAAAGTAGGAAAAGAGAGTGTTCGCCTATTGATACTGTTTCGCACCCCGTACTCCTTTAGGAATCTCTGAAATCATCCGCATTCTCTCGCATGTTCAACCTGATGATACCAAGTTTCGGCTGGTGCCTCTTTTGTGGCTGGTTGCTGCCCGCATTTTCGAATGCTCTGACCTGTAAACATCATGCGGAGATTTTATATAGATGTGGTTCGGTATTTGTGCGAATCCTAAATCATTGACGCTGTTTGTTGTTAGTTTCTGGGGGCTTTAGCACAATTCTTTTATGGCAGGCTGGAACTCGCTTGAGGATGTGTGTTATGTTGAGTTGTTCCTCTCTTTCAGTTTGTTATCTTTGGTTGGCGTTTCTGAGCTCATGCCTCTTGTGCTAATTTCTTGATGCTTGACGGTGCTTATGTAGAGGAGTTTTAACATGGCCCCAAGCAAAGCACATGAGTTTCTGCTAAAGTGTTACGACAGCTAAAAATTGGCCATTTCACTTATGTTGCTGTCATGTGTGGCTGGGTATACTTTTAAACCAATCTCGTTTCCTGTAAACATCACTATCAACACAAAACAAAGCATCATTGCTTTTTTATTGGAAATGTTGCCTCTTTATTTAATTAAAAGTTTGGGTGTTCATCCGAAATTACATCCAACAAAAGTCCGGGGAACTGAAAACCAGACCTTACAAAGATCATCTCCTACACCTACTCTAGCAAACTTATGTGTGACAACATTAGCGGAACGTCGTACCCATGTAGCCTTTACCTCAACAAAGGATTTGAACATCTCCTTAATCTCTCCAATCCACGGCCCCAGTGAGCTAAAATTCTTCGCTGGCTGGTTTAGCATCTGAACCACCTTCTGATTGTCCAGCTCTACGTGAAGCCTCTGAACATTTCTCTCCTGTGCTACTTGAACTGCTCTTCTGCAAGCCAGTACCTCGACGGCCTCCGGATCACCAACGTGTGGAAAGGAATGGCATGCCCCTGCAAGAAAAGCCCCGTTGTGGTCACGGAGAACTAGACCTCCTCCACCTCTGTCAGCTTGTTTCGTAGTAGCTCCATCGGTATTCGCCTTGATCCACATCCACCCCTCAACAGGAGCTTGCCAACGCTGCACCTCCTTCTGCATCATTGTTGGCTTGTATCTTGTGGGGCACATCTCCACGATGGAGGGGTAAATAGTTGCCAGTTACCAACATCATTAATCAAAGATCCAAAAAAATACACGAATGGAACTCGAAAAGAAAAAAAAGACGGAGTAAAACCCTTGTTAGAATCAATCTGAGACGCAAAGTCGATCTACTGAGGACCAAGCAATCACATGAGCACGACATCGAGATTTGTTAACGAGGTTCACCGATATGGCTACGTTTCGGGACCTGACTACGGGCGCTCCTTCCCATGACACCGCTACAATACCGTACACCAGTCGCCCGGACGCCGACACATGCCGCCGGCACCCCCGCGTGCCTGTGCTATTTTGTTGGCATAGGTTACATTAGGAAAAGTATCAGGTACTCCCATCCTTGGGGTACTCCCGGTGCGCCAAATTAAAAAAAATAATTCTTAAATGTATCAAAAAAAAATCGGAAAAAATATGAATGTTCACAAGGTATTCGACTACAACTCCTAAAAATATCATATCCAAACTTGAAATGCACATTGAGAAACAAAAAGATAAAATCCAGATGTGAATAGTATCAATGTTGCTTTTGTCTTTTTCTTACACTATTCATGCTAGATTTCACATTTTTATTTCTCAATGTGCGTTTCAAGTTTGGACCTGAATTTTTTATAGATTATAGTTACATTCCTTGTGAACATTCACATTTTTACTGTAATTTTTTGTTACAATTAAGAATGACTTTTTTGAATTTGGAGCACCAGGAGTACCTCAAGACGGGAGTCCCTGATACTTTCCCAAGTTACATCATGTGTCTACCCCCTTAATTATATAAGAAGCCTAGAATACAAGTGTCTTATTAGGACAAAGCTTCATATTCTATCTACACATCATACGACTCAGAATCCCACTGTAACCTACCTTGTACAATAATATTCGACACAATTCTAACAAACTCCACCTCGGCGAATATTCTTCACCACCTTGGATCCATCCATGCGTCGAATCTTCATGTACTTTGGACTTGAGATTATACCATGAGTACCACCGCTACTCTAAGACTCCATGTGATTCCACCTGCAACTGTAGTCCCTTCTTGTCTTCTTCGCAGTCAATGCTTGAGCAAAATTAAGTTCCTCTTTACTCTACTTTGTGCTCCCAACTTTCAGAGTATCCATCCAACTCTATCACATATCGATCTGCGTGAAAGTGAACAATTCACATATTGGACGCCACACATAAGAGCTACCTGAACTCAACATCACCGCTCTTTCTTGACCATCTGTCTCACTCACAAGAAAAAGACCATCCGTCTGAAATTTGAAGGAAATTCACCGTTGCACTCTGTCACCGAGTCAAATTCCCAGCTTGTCTCACCCTTTTTTCTGGATAGTCTCTGACATGTCCCACAGCTATAGCACTCCGTCTCCTAACCATGGACATGAGTTGTCATTTGATAACGAGATCACATCATTAGGAGAATGATGTGATGGACAAGACCCATCCGTTAGCTTAGCATATTGATCGTTCAGTTTTATTGCTATTGCTTTCTTCATGTCAAATACATATTCCTTTGACTATGAGATTATGCAACTCTCGGATACCGTGAGGGATACCTTGTGTGCTATCAAACATCACAACATAACTGGGTGATTATAAAGATGCTCTACAGGTATCTTCGAAGGTGTTTGTTGGGTTGGCATAAATCGAGATTAGGATTTGTCACTCCGAGTATCGGAGAGGTATCTCTAGGCCCTCTCGGTAATACACGTCATAAGAAGCCTTGCAAGCAAAGTGACTGATGAGTTAGTTGTGGCATGATATATTACGGAACGAGTAAAAAGACTTGCCGGTAACGAGATTGAACTAGGTATGAAGATACCGACGATCGAATCTCGGGCAAGTAACATACCGATGACAAAGGGAATAACGTATGTTGTCATTACGGTTCGACCGATAAAGATCTTCGTAGAATATGTGGGAACCAATATGAGCATCCATGTTCTGCTGTTGGTTATTGACTGGAGAGGTGTCTCGGTCATGTCTACATAGTTCTCGAACCCGTAGGGTCCGTGTGACAGCCTGGATTTTGCCTTCTCTCTTTTTACCGGACTTGCCTTCTCTCTCTTTCCGGACTTGGTTTTCATCATGGTTTTTGCCCTGATTTGATTTGGATTTTTGGATCAATTCAAATGGATTTGTCACTTGGGCATATCCTTGGCTTTCACCCAAGTGACCTATCTACCTTATTCCTCCCACAAATTCCCAAAATAATAAAATGAATATTTTTCCTAAAAGGAAAATATTCATTTTCTCTCTTAAGCTCATTTCGTAACTTTGTGCTCCAAAGCAACCTCAATTTTTCTTGCTTAGAAAAATCTGAGATAATTCCTAAATATTCTTAGGACCATGGCATATCTTCCCATGCAAAAATATTGCATCACTTTTTGTAATATTTTTGCTGTAGAAAATCTTTTCACTGCTGGACCAGAAATGCACTTTGTACAGCAAGTGCATTTTCCTTGAGCTTTTGGCCTTGAGAGTTCTTAAAGACCTTCCTAAGAAACCCTAAACCCCAGGAGATTAGCCCTAATGGCCTTCTAGAAGGTGGCCAAACTTGGCGACCAAGTTCCTGACCAGAAACTTGCCAGCTTGGTAGAGTCGCGTCTGGTCGGCCTGGGTATGATCCATCACCTCTCCTAGACGTAGCACTGCACGGTCGAGCTCGTAGACAAGGTTTGGCCGCTCCTGGCCGTCGTTTTGGCCATGCCAGATTGGTGACCGCGTGAGGACACGGCGCCTGGCAGCGTCTCGACGCGCTCTGGCTGGCGCTTTGCGTTCTGTTTCGCGCGTGTGCATGCAGTCGCTCGCCTCTGACTGCCGCAACGTGCCACAACCCTCGACCCATCACCCATGACCCCTCCCTGGCGCTCGCTGATGCCAGAGCCGCCGCAGCAAGCCCGGTCAAGCCGCGGCCAAAACGGCATAGTGTGCGCGTGTGCTTGTCCCCATCTCAAACCGCCTCCTGTGCTCGTCCGCGAGCGTGGGCAAGCGCCGGCGTTGAAGCTGCACCACCTGTCCCCTCACGTTGGAGCCTCTGCCGACGTTAGCGGCGTGTCAGAGCGCTCCGGCGACAAGCCCCCTCTCTGCTCCGGCTATATAAAGCCACCCGCCTCCTTGCTAGCCACGCACCACTCCACACCACCTCCACGAACACGTGACGGCAGAAGTCCGGTCGGGCAGGCCTCGCCGTCGCCCGACCCGAGGACTCCGCGATCCCTGCAGCCAGCTGCCGCTCTCCGTGGCCTCTCGAGCTCAAGCATTTGCTTGGGCGGGGCCTTGGTGGTCTCTGAGCTGCCTGGACCCCGCCAAGCCCCTGAGCTACCTCTAGCCACCGTCTTCCACCTCTCCGGTGAACCCGTCCGCCACCGGCTTGCAGGCTCGACCGTGACCAGCTCCGCCCACCTTTCGCCAAGCCATGGGTGCAGGCAGGTGCCATGAGCCCCGCTTCGATCTATCCCTCTAGCCGAGCCCCAAACCCCTCGTCACGGCATGAGCTCCCGTGGCACCGCCTCCCCCTCGGATCTCGATCCCCTTCCCTCTCTCCTGACTGGTGGGGCCCAGTGTCAGCCTCACCACTCGCGCCCGAAGCGGTACGAGTGGAGGCGCACTCCCACTTTACGCCTTCGACGTCACCCCCCCCCCCAAGATTTTCTATTTATTCAAATTTAATTCAGAAATTTGACTAAACTTTGATCATCCACTATTTCTAAACCATAAGTCCAAATGAATTGATTCTTTTTGCATTGTCTTTGTTACAGAAAGCTCTAGCAGCACACCAAAAGGTGGATTTTTCCTTGCTGTCTAGAATTTCTGGTGATTTTCAGAATGTGTTTTGACATTTATTTTTGTGGTTTTAAAATATTTTCAGAAGGAGGATCTTGCCTTGAAGCTAACCAGGAGGAGTGTGACCCTCCTCTGCACTAAGGCAAGCCAAAGCATCATTTGGATGGTGTTATTTCAATATCTATGATTTTCTACTTGAATATGAGTCTTTATTTGCATTTAAATTTTGATAAATTAATATGGTTAATTGCTAGTTGTTTTGTGATGCTTGACATGCTTGTTTTAGCTTCTGGTTGAGTTCATAGAATTGTTTGGCTAGGTAGAGTAAGATTTTGCACTAGATATTTTGTTATGGAAAGTTATGGTAGCTATTTTTGCGAGTAATAGTTTTCAACTAAATGATGAACTAATAAAAATGTTGTTTGTAGATAAAAATGAGTTATAACCAGAGAATTTTCTAATCTTAGTATTGCAATATAGTTATGTTGCTTGTTTTGATCCATGCTTAAGAGTTGCTTGCTCTGTGTGACGAGTAGTTGCATGATTTCCAGTATGATGCCATGTTAGTAATAAAAAGTTTTTCTGAAAGTTAATACTTGATTAAGTTCAACCTGAATATGATGTTGATCACATCATGGTGCCACTGAATCAGGTTTTTAATTCAGTGCGACCACATTTACCTAATGGGAAGGTCTTGATTCGGTCCTTTGTCTTGGCTCTCACCAGTGCCTCCAATGAGGGAAGGTTATGGGCGTGCATACCACGGCCCGGTAGGCGGACATAACCTTGTGAGCTTGTTTTGTTTTTATGGTACCTTGTCCCTGTTTGGGACCGTTTTGCCTGACGGTGGCCGTTGGTGTCTTTGGTAGACACGGGCCACCCAAGACCTAGCCTCATGAGGGAGATGGTCGGAGTGACCGGGAGAGTGCATGACAAAGGGAGGGTTTCGTCGAATACTTTGGTCCACCCGAACGGGAGTACGAGGCCGTATTCCGCAGTGTGGATAAAGTGAGCTACCTCTGCAGAGTGTATTTAATCTATCGATAGCCACGCCCTCGGTTATGGGCAAGACTCGGGAGTAAGTCACACCATGGATCAACTTTTATAATTAATATTGCAAACTAGTAATTGTTGTGATGCATTGTTTCGTGGTGAACCTTGAACACTCGAGGAGTTCATGAGTGATTGGTTTCAGGTGTGACCCCGGTGTGGTCACCGTTTGGTTACGAGGTAACCGTCTGGTAAGCGAGTCCGTGTGACTCGGTGCGCTGTTTGATTGCTTTGCATAGCTTTGCATTTGTAGTAATTTCTTGCATTAATTTAACTTGATTAATTATCATGATATTGTCTGTCATCGTGCTTATGTTTGTTGTGAGCTTGCAAGTACATTCAATGTACTGACATGGCGTGTCATGCCAGCTTTCAGGCAAGTTGATTCGCATCGGAGCGCAGGTCTTGTCTAGGCCATGTCCACGTCGGTGTCCCTGTGCCATGGAGTTCTGCTACGTCGTTCTTCCGCTGCCGCGTAGTTTCGTGTGATCGAGGCCCCAACCATGTTCATTAAATAATGTACATACTGTCCAGCAGCACCGTGTGTGCCGCTTGGCCTCGAATCTCGATGTAATATCAGACCTTTGTACCACGCTAGTATCAATAAAGCGGTTATTTCTGTTCCAGGTTGTTGTGTATTGCCAGAAGACTCGATCTCTGGGCTGGCAATGTAGGGTAAATCGGTTGCTCTGAGCCGGTGCCTGGCAACGCTTGTAAAACGGTAGATAGTTTCGTTTGAGTGCCGATAGACATAGGAATTGGTTGTTGCATTGCATGCATGACTTATTGTTGTTATTACTAACCGTATGGTTTGTGAGTGTAGATGGCACCAGTACCGATCTTGTACCATCCTGAGCCAGCTCCGTGCACATCGCCGCACCTGCTTCAGAACGTGTGGCGACGACTCTATCCAGAGGGTGCTGATCCAGAGTATCGGGTGTATCGCGAGCATCTGGCGGTGCATTGTATGAGTATTATGCTGAGGTCATTCTACACCACAGTTCCCCATACGGCGCTTACACTCGTTCGTCTAAGGGTGGTCTTGCTTCTACGCCATCTCAGGCGGTTCAGTTTGCTGCTATCGAGGCTCTTGTAGACTTGCACTACAATGAGGTTCGCATGCACACCCACCCTGGACTTTTCTTCTACCCATCTCTGCACGAGAATGGGTGTATCCGCTTTCCTTTGATTAATCCGGCGTGCGATCGTCCCACTAGCCACCTTGCACGCTACATCACCGCTTAGCTATCTCCTTAACTACGAAGTTAGCTCGGGAGCTCTCACGCCGCTCAGCGCGCTCTCGCTGCTGCTCATATAAGGAACCCTCTTCCCGCTGTCATCTACACTTCTTCTCCTCCCACCTCCGTTCCTACGACGACCTCGCAGGGTACCGTTAACCCTTAGACGGTGAACCCTCACAGCGCTCCTGCTGCATGGTCTTCTCTTGTCGCTACTCCTGCCACTCCTATGCTTAGATCCCATCCCCCGCCTGCCCCTGAGGGATTGCCCTCAAGGCAGCGCCAGCGCACCCCTCTTCCCCCGGAGGTCTCTACTATCAGTTCAGGATCTGGGTCCGGCTCACGAGACGAGCCTGCATCAGCACCATCCTAGCAGTAGATCGTTAGAGTATCGTGGTAGTCATGAGCATGATGTATGGCTATAATCGCACTTGTCATGATGTGTAGTTTCATGTACGAGGGTAGTAGACCCATTGCGATGTTTATTTTCATGTTGGGACTATGTATAATTATGTTGGACTCTTTTTTGACTTGGTTTTATTCGCTGCTTTCTTCCAGGATTTGTCATTGGTTTTTCCCCCATTTTGGAATTTTCTCATCATGGTTGCTATGTATTAGGAAAACGAAAAATAGGATGCCGCGTGGAGGCAGCAACAGTCAATCTGGTGAGGATGTCCCTGTCCGTCATTCCGCAAGACAGGCAGGACATTCCCCTGAACCATACCAGCCACCTTTGCCTCCACCGCCACAACCGCCTTCCACAGAGCAAATCCCGCGAATGTTTGAAGAAAGAAGGAGCAACGATCTGCTGGAAATACTGAAAAGTGTACAAGTTATGGTTGGGAAGAATGGAAACCAGAATGGCCATCATTCCAAGCTATCAGATTTTCAGCAAACCAAGCCTCCCAGTTTCAGCCATGCTACTGATCCTTTGGACGCCGACGACTGGCTAAGGACTATTGAAAGAAAACTGGAAATTGCTCGCACAGACGACGGAGACAAGGTTCCCTTTGCAACGCATTATCTCGAAGGAGCTGCCGCTATATGGTGGGATAATGCCAAAGCAATATGGCCTGCCGACGAGGAAATTACTTGGACAAAATTCAAGGGTCATTTCCGCAAATATCATATTCCCACCGGAGTCATGAAGATCAAGCAACGTGAATTTCTCGCTCTCACTCAAGGCAGCATGACCGTCATTGAGTATCTGAATAAATTCAACCATCTGGCCCGCTATTCTCTCCACGATGTGGCCACAGAAGAGCGGAAGATCGACCGATTCCTTGGAGGCCTACATCAACATCTCCGGTGCACTCTCAGTATGTTTGATTTCCCAGACTTCCGACTACGGTGAACAAGGCCCTCATCGCCGAGAGGGAACACAAGCTCTGCATCGACAACAAGCCACCAAGCTAATGACCACAAGCGCAAATTCGAGCCCAAGAAGGATATGCAACCAGTGCAAAAGGCTTGTGCATGGCAACAAACTCAGGTGGAGTACAAACCCAATTGGCAGCAGAACGTCAACAAGACTACTACACAAGTCAAGAATTTCGTGACCAGCCCGGTGCGCGACGATTGCCAGCGCAACAATTCGTGCTTCAGCTGTGGTCAAACTGGACACTACGCCCGACAAAGGTCCCAAGAACACCAAGCACGCCGCTCCATTTCAGCCGCAAGTCAACTACATGGAGCAGTATTCCGCCCCCGATATAATCCAAGGGCAAGTTCATCACATCTCCGCAGACGAAGCCCAAGAGGACCCGAAAGTCGTCATTGGTATGTTTCTCGTTAACGACATACCCGCCGTAATGTTATTTGACTCTGGGGCTTCCCACTCTTTTATTCCGCGGAGTTTTGCTTCCCAAAACAATTTTTCTTGCTCGATTTTGGGAAAACACATGCTGGTACAATCCCCGGGATCCCTCCTCAGAAGCAATCTCGTCTGCCGAAATTTGGAGATTGACATCAAGGGCGTCAAATTTCCAACATCGTTGATAATCATCGATTCCAACAAATTGGATGTCATTCTGGGCATGAATTGGTTAACCCAATACCAAGTCTGCATCAGCTGTGCGACTAGAGAAGTTACCGTGAAAAATATGGAGGGTCGCACTACCATTTTTTATGCCCATAGCGCATCCCCACGAAGGATATGGTTTTTGCAGGTATGTGATGT
This sequence comes from Aegilops bicornis, assembly GCA_021605145.1. NCBI lineage: Eukaryota > Viridiplantae > Streptophyta > Magnoliopsida > Poales > Poaceae > Aegilops > Aegilops bicornis. The sequence continues at coordinate 201,526,468 of CM038670.1, forward strand.
AAGAGGTGGAATTAATCCCGATTAATTAGGTGAGTATCCAGATGTATTTCCTGAAGAATTGCCCGGCATGCCACCAGACCGGGAATTGGAGTTCGCTATTGACCTAGTGCCTAGAACCACCCTGATACTCCGCCATCCTCATCGCATTCATCATCATAAACCCCAGGGAGAGGAGCCTTACGGCCCATATCTGCCCAGCCAGTGAAGGGGTTCAACTTGGCATGGTGACCACGCAACCTAGCTTCATACTCTCCGCCCGAGATCACACGCTCATCAGCCTCCTTTCTCAACTTCCTCAATCTTGCAACCTTTAAGATATCCACCTCAGTCCTCTCGTCCTCGTCATCTACCCACACAGGCTTCCTCCCTTATTGACCGTCTCACCTTCATCAACTTCACCGCCAAGTCCTCCTCATAAACAGGCAATCCATCGAATTCCATCATCGCGCGGCGATCCATGAAGAACAAAGGACCATCCTTGTCACGAGCCGACACCGCAGCACCAACTTCGTGCCAAACTTCAAGAGCGCATAGATCGGCCCAACAGTGAACTCTCCAAATGCCTCATCTCCTCTGCCTCTTGATTCTGCTTGGCTTCCAACGCCTTGGCCTTCCTTTTCTTCAAACCCTTATTGTGATCCTCCTTAGCCCTCTTTTGCTTCCTATCCTTTACTGTGGCTCTCTGTCTTGGGTTCCTTACCAGCCTCTGCATCCAAAGCAACGGGGGAACCAATGCCCTCGTCACAATCATCATCGACCCATTTCTCTCCATTGGGCGCTTCAAGCACGATTCTGGGATAGCAAGCTCATCCTAACCAAAGGAACAGCCTGCTAAATAACATCAATAAATGAGACCATGCTAATCCACAAATGTACAAAGTTTGTACCGATTGCAAGCTAGGGTATCGAGGCCTATGACCCCAGCCAAAATGGTGGCCACCGCACACAATTTCGTTGGCTCATTAGTTTGGGCTTAATCATTCATATCATATCAACAGTATGACTAATTTTTGAACGAATCAGATGACAAATAAAAGCTCATACCTCGAACACCAATGTCCAATACTGCGGACGGGGTGGCGACAGCAGGGACGCGATGCCGCGACGAGATAGAACGGGGGCGGGCGGCGATGGAAGCAACGCGCGTGAGAGGTGCGAGGCGTCGGCGTCGGCGGCGGCGGATTGGAGGAGCTTGGGTGCAGCCGTGCAGGCCAGAGCACGAGCTAGGGTACCCAGGAGAGAAGAAGAGGACGTATGGGCTTGGTGGTGGAAAGCGATCATTGAGCACACGGAGGGTCGGTGGATGGCCGCCCGCCGCGCCGTCTAGAGTGAGGAGGGCGCGCCGCCAGGATAGGAGGGTTCGCGAAGACAAAGAAAAAGCAAAGACGAGCAACATCGGGGTCGTAATAAGAACAACGAAAAGTCGGACTCGTGGGTCGGACCGACGGAGCCCAACCGCAGCCCGAGCGTGCTGCGATCGGGTCCGGTCCGACCGCAAGCTGCCGAGTGAGGGCCCAGAAGCCAGTGAGACGCAGCGGGAACATTCGCGACCCGTCCCCCACCCCCACCACACCACCCCCCAAAACCCTTCCCGTTATAAACCCCCTCCGGCTCCTGCTCCGTCCTTTCCTCTCTCTCGCTCCGCCTCCTCGATCGAGTCCAACTGCCCCGCCCGCCACCCGCGTCGCCCAGCCGCTCTGCTAGGGTTTGCCCGCCCTCCCGTGGCCGTCGGCGGCCGTCGGCCCGTGCTCCGTCCGGAAGGTAGTGCCCCTCTTCCCCTCCCCGCGCGCGGCTCGATCTCTCCTGTTTTACGCTCCCCGTTCCGTTCCGTTCCGCCGGCTCTCGGTTCGCACGGTGCGCGCTCGTCCTCCTCGTCGTGGCGCGGCTCGAGGGACCTCGCGGGTTTCGTTGGTCTGCGCGGGGGGTAGGGTTTGGTGCGGTGTAATGCTGCCGGTCTGGGCGGATTCCTGGTTTAAACCGCGTCGCCTGGGGATTAGCACTGGGCTGTTCTGGGTTGTTTGTTGGGCATAAATTGGTCCCGGAGCGGCTATGGACAAGCTTTGTTGTGGTCTGTGTGCTTGGGTGAAGGAAAGGGACTCCCTTTGACGACAAAATTGACGTATTGTATGGGTTGCTGCCTGGCTGCGGTTTACGTAATGATGTTTTGTGTGAAAATTTCATCTTTATTTGTCTATACTCTCAATCGGTATTAAACTAATGTTGCCCATTGACTGGTTTGGAGTATCAGGACGGCCTAGCGCTGCAAATCTAATGCTTTTTGTTTTGCTGTGGTCATTAGATAGGTAGCTTATGTGTCTTGTGTGGTTTCAGAATTTTGGTCGGAGTGCTCCATCATGGCACCGAGCTGCAGACATTTAGTATTGCTTTTGCCTCGTGGAACATTCTTTGTTTGCATTGCAACAGGCTTACGTGCATCAGGTCTAGTGGATGGTTCCATGTATAGTTTATTTATTTTGTTATCTAGTTTACTGTTTCAGTTCTGAAATTTCAATCATTTTCCTGTTGTGAGTTGTTTTTTCCTATATGGATGTTACTCTGAACGGTGGCCGATTTTCTTTGCAGAAAGAGATTGTAGCTAGCTTTTCTGATGATTTGTTCTATTTCCAATGTTGATAAGCTCAGGTCGAGTCTGCTGAATAAATGGCTATTGTTTTGTGTGATGATTGGGAGAAATTGGGAAAACAATTATGAGCTCAAGTATCCAAACGCTGTATCCAATTTTTCTCAATCTGATAGTTATTGTCATTGGGCTATATCTGGGATCTGATAGTTATTGGCATTGTTCCAAGTTCTTATTTTACGCTTTCCGTGCAATCGACTTGGCTTGCTCGATGCACGCTTGTCCTTGTCATGGCGTGGCTTTTGTCCGTCGATGCGGTGGTCGGGTTTGATGGGTTTAAAACTATGTTTTCTGTGAATTAACAACGGATTATTCTGGGTGGTTGTTTAATAAATTGGTCTTGTAGCAGTTATGGACACGCTTTCATGTGGTTTACTTGCTTGGGTGAAGGAAAGGGCCTCCTTTTGACGACAAAATTGATGTATTGTATGGGTTGCCGGCTGGGGTTTATGTAATGGTTTGTGTGAAATTGTCACCTTTATTTATCTAGACATACTAGATTCTCAGTCGCTATTAAACTAATGTTGGCTGTTGACTGGTTTGGAGTATCAACAGCCTAGCACTGCAAATCAAATGCAATTTTTGCTGTGGTCATTAGATAGGTGGCTTATGAGTCTTGTATGGTTTCAGATTTTGGTGCGAGTGTTTCATGGCACCGTGCTGCAGACATCTAATATTGATTTTGCCTTGTGGAACATAGTTTTTGCAACAATGTTTGTTTTCTTGCAACAATGTTTACAATTTACTGTGAACCTTTCTGATTAACTATAGGTTTTGAATAGCTACATCCTTTTTATGCTGCTCGATCGTCGCACAATATTCATTCGCCTCAAAACATGAGATACTAATCAGTGTCATCTATTGTGCAGCAATGTCTCGCCAACTGGGAATTACGTACGTCCTTTTCATCCGGATGTGGTACTGTTTTGCTCCCATCTTATTTATTATTAATCTAGAGTAATAGCAGTATTGCTAAACACGATTGGTCTTGCTGACAGATTGGGAATGCGTTTGCTCAACAATACTACAGAGTTTTGTGTTCGTCACCAGAGCATGTCCATAAGTTCTATCATGATGAAAGTATCCTTGGTCGACCAGATTCTGATGGTCCATTGACATCTATAACCACTACATACGTAAGTTCTCTGCAGTACAGCAGTGGTATTCTATGATCTTACTATTATGTATAAGTTGTATAGATTAAACGTGATTAGGTGGAAACTAGAATTCAGGGCACACCTGTTCACTTATTTTATACCAGAGCTTGTTTTCGCCATGCTATCGATGGACTTCACTTCTGTGATTTGCCACTTAGAATTAGAATAGCTTGAGGACAAATAACAGCTAGTTTGTTTAAGGTAGATTTTGCTAGCATGTTGTGATCATCAGGCTGCTTTGGCGTGGTAACTCACAACAGGATACCACTTCCATGTTCTCATGTGGTCACCTACGCAGAGTGTTTTTTTACTGTAAATTGGGCAGGTAGTAGTAGCAGTGGTGGTGGTATTGTGCAATTAATCAAATATATAGGCCACACGTATTGATGAAATTTGGTTGATTATCTAAAGGCGCGCATCTGTAGGTAATGTTTGTTAAGGATCATCCATGTAATATCATTTGCCTGCAGTAAGTATAGTTTTTCCAGCTCTCTTATTTAATTTGTCTAAGATGTATTGTATAATCAGCTACATGGTCATATCACTTTATACATGCTACTTGCTAATCCATGCCTAGTCACCTGATTTGTTATAACTGACTTGTTTCATGTGCTTGACCAGGCTATCAATCAACACTTCTTATCTACAGATATGAAGGGCTGTTTGATACAGTTAGATAATGTAGATACTCAGCCATCCCACGGTGGTGGTGTGCTCATTTTGGTTACTGGATCTCTTACCATGCTTGATACTGTGAAGCATAGATTTGTTCAGTCATTCTTCCTTGCTCCACAAGAAAATGGAGGCTATTTTGTTTTGAATGATGTGCTTCGAGGTGTGCCGGAGATGCCATTGGCTGAGACAAATGAAGCTTTAGTTGACCATGTTAATGGAAACACTCAGATTGCCCCATTTCCAGCTGAACCAGGTAATGGAATTTCATCTTCAAACTGATCGTTTCATAGCTTGCTGACATTTCAATATTTGACCAGAAACATCTGTCAAGGAGAGCATGGACCCAGAGCTTCCATCTGCAGGGAGTATTTCCACCAATGGTGAAGTCATAAATCCATCTGCAGAGACGATTCTTGTGGATGCTGAAGTCATAAATCCATCGGCAGAGAATATTTCCATCAATAATGAAGTCATGGATCCATCTGTAGAGAGTATTTCTAGCAAGGAGAAAGTCATAAATTCATTTGGAAATGAAAATTCTCAAATTAATGATGCTATTAAGATACCTGAGGTAGCACCTACTCCTGCTTCAGCTCAGAAGGATGTTATTAAGAAGACTTATGCATCGATTGTAAGTTTCCTCTTGTTTTCCTGCAGTTTCCCCCACTAATTGTACTGCCAGAATTGAGTGAGTTCTGGATGTGGAATAATAATTAACTCGATCTGTTATGCTCGCTTACTGGCTTCTGTGACTTGCATGATAGGTTAAGGCCACAAATGAGAGCATACCGCCAGCACCCATTACCAAACCCAAACCCAAACCCAAACCTAGACCAAATCCAACAGTAAAGAGAGCTGAAAATGGGGAGAAATCTTCGTCTGTTCCTGCAAAAACTACGCATGCAGCTGATACTGCGCCTCCAAATGACCAAAATATTTCTGATGGTTGGTGCTTTCTCCATCTGTTTTATAGGAAATTGAAGCACATATCTTTGTTGTACTGAACTATAACACTACCTTGTTTGCAGACCAAGGGTATTCAATCTTTGTGAAGAACTTGCCTTGGAATGCAACTATCGAAATGGTTGAGGCTGAGTTCAGTAAGTTTGGTTCAATCAAGCCTCGTGGTATACAAGTTGTACACCGTCAGGTTAGTTAATATTGTATGAATGTAGGCTTGGTTTCTATGAAACATATGCTTGCTAACATTAGTTTTGCATTGCAGGCTGATGGGTTCTGCTTTGGCTTTGTCGAATTTGAGTCTGAAAAATCAATGAATGCAGCAATCGAGGTTTGTTCTCCCAGTGTATTTTCTCAGTTCGCGCTTATTACTTTACAAGTTAAATTTAGCTACGCTGCTGCATTCTGTTTCAGTTTGTGCAACTTTAAGTTAGCTGGAGCACATTTAGCTACATTGTCTAAAATAGCGGAGGGCTAATTGTAACTTGGCCTACTTGTCCATCGTCATTTCAGCATTTTAAGTATGTGCAAGATGTTGCAAGAGCTCTATAACTAATGCTCGCTTTTGACTTTTAGGTATTTAAAGTTCGTTTTGGCTCGTATGTGTCTTATGTCGAGGAGAAGCGAACTCCAAAACGAGGTGAGCTGCATCATGATATCGGCACGTCATATATGCAACTAAAATAGAATGATTTCTTCCATAGTTTTAGTCCACCTTTCACAGGTGGACATGTCATATGCAACCGTTGGTGTGTCCTTGCTTTCCATCTGAAAAGAAGTCCTTACTCTCAAAAAATTAAAATGAACAACTTTGTACTAAATCAGCAACACTTAATTTTGAACGGAGGTAGTATAAGATAGCATCTGGATGGTTAGAAACCAATTAAATTGCAATTTGTTTTCCTTCCCATCTCCGATTAAGTTATGCTGCTGATAACTGATCCATGTGTACAGTAAATGCTGCGTCCTTTGCATATTTGTCTTAGTTTAATTCCATTGTTGCAAGTCATATTTTTGCTGGTTTCTAGGCCTTGCATGCTTGGATTATAACTTTCAGTTGTTAATTCCCCCCAAAAAAACTTTCAGTTGTTAATGGAGTCACCCATAGTGAGTACAATGGCAATGCCCGGGGCAGTCGGGTCCTGCCAGACAGAGGTGGTTACCATGGCGACAACTTCAGGGGACAGGGAGCAGGCTTTGTGAACAATGGCAACTACCGTGATGGCGACAACTTCAGGGGTCAGGGGCCGAGCTTTGGGAGCAACAATAACTACCGTGATGGTGAAAACTTCAGAGGACGGGGAGCGGGCTTTGTGAACAATGGTAACAACTACCGTGATGGCAATAACATGAGGAATGATAACAGAAATCAGAACGAGTACTCAGGCCATGGTCGAGGAGTGCAGGGGAATGACTACCGCCAGAATGACTCCCGTCAGAACAGGAATGACTACCGTCAGGACGGGAACGGCTACCGCCAGAATGGAGACGACTACCGCCAGAACAGGGACGGCTACCGTCAGAACGGAGATGGCTTCCGCCAGAACAGGGATGGCTACCGCCAGATCGGAGATGGCTTCCACCAGAACAGGGACGGCTACCGCCAGAATGGAGATGACTACCGCCAGAATGGGAACGGACACCATCAGCCACGCCCGTCCACAACGGGAACGGGAATGCGAATGGGAGGCCTGGCCGCTTCAATGGTCCCAAGCAAATAGCCGTTACCGCATAGTGTGCAATCCAGCAAAGTAGGAAAAGAGAGTGTTCGCCTATTGATACTGTTTCGCACCCCGTACTCCTTTAGGAATCTCTGAAATCATCCGCATTCTCTCGCATGTTCAACCTGATGATACCAAGTTTCGGCTGGTGCCTCTTTTGTGGCTGGTTGCTGCCCGCATTTTCGAATGCTCTGACCTGTAAACATCATGCGGAGATTTTATATAGATGTGGTTCGGTATTTGTGCGAATCCTAAATCATTGACGCTGTTTGTTGTTAGTTTCTGGGGGCTTTAGCACAATTCTTTTATGGCAGGCTGGAACTCGCTTGAGGATGTGTGTTATGTTGAGTTGTTCCTCTCTTTCAGTTTGTTATCTTTGGTTGGCGTTTCTGAGCTCATGCCTCTTGTGCTAATTTCTTGATGCTTGACGGTGCTTATGTAGAGGAGTTTTAACATGGCCCCAAGCAAAGCACATGAGTTTCTGCTAAAGTGTTACGACAGCTAAAAATTGGCCATTTCACTTATGTTGCTGTCATGTGTGGCTGGGTATACTTTTAAACCAATCTCGTTTCCTGTAAACATCACTATCAACACAAAACAAAGCATCATTGCTTTTTATTGGAAATGTTGCCTCTTTATTTAATTAAAAGTTTGGGTGTTCATCCGAAATTACATCCAACAAAAGTCCGGGGAACTGAAAACCAGACCTTACAAAGATCATCTCCTACACCTACTCTAGCAAACTTATGTGTGACAACATTAGCGGAACGTCGTACCCATGTAGCCTTTACCTCAACAAAGGATTTGAACATCTCCTTAATCTCTCCAATCCACGGCCCCAGTGAGCTAAAATTCTTCGCTGGCTGGTTTAGCATCTGAACCACCTTCTGATTGTCCAGCTCTACGTGAAGCCTCTGAACATTTCTCTCCTGTGCTACTTGAACTGCTCTTCTGCAAGCCAGTACCTCGACGGCCTCCGGATCACCAACGTGTGGAAAGGAATGGCATGCCCTGCAAGAAAAGCCCCGTTGTGGTCACGGAGAACTAGACCTCCTCCACCTCTGTCAGCTTGTTTCGTAGTAGCTCCATCGGTATTCGCCTTGATCCACATCCACCCCTCAACAGGAGCTTGCCAACGCTGCACCTCCTTCTGCATCATTGTTGGCTTGTATCTTGTGGGGCACATCTCCACGATGGAGGGTAAATAGTTGCCAGTTACCAACATCATTAATCAAAGATCCAAAAAAATACACGAATGGAACTCGAAAAGAAAAAAAAGACGGAGTAAAACCCTTGTTAGAATCAATCTGAGACGCAAAGTCGATCTACTGAGGACCAAGCAATCACATGAGCACGACACTGAGATTTGTTAACGAGGTTCACCGATATGGCTACGTTTCCGGGGACCTGACTACGGGCGCTCCTTCCCATGACACCGCTACAATACCGTACACCAGTCGCCCGGACGCCGACACATGCCGCCGGCACCCCCGCGTGCCTGTGCTATTATGTTGGCATAGGTTACATTAGGAAAAGTATCAGGTACTCCCATCCTTGGGGTACTCCCGGTGCGCCAAATTAAAAAAAAAATTTCTTAAATGTATCAAAAAAAATCGGAAAAAATATGAATGTTCACAAGGTATTCGACTACAACTCCTAAAAATATCATATCCAAACTTGAAATGCACATTGAGAAACAAAAAGATAAAATCCAGATGTGAATAGTATCAATGTTGCTTTTGTCTTTTTTTCTTACACTATTCATGCTAGATTTCACATTTTTATTTCTCAATGTGCGTTTCAAGTTTGGACCTGAATTTTTTATAGATTATAGTTACATTCCTTGTGAACATTCACATTTTTACTGTAATTTTTTGTTACAATTAAGAATGACTTTTTTGAATTTGGAGCACCAGGAGTACCTCAAGACGGGAGTCCCCGATACTTTCCCAAGTTACATCATGTGTCTACCCCTTAATTATATAAGAAGCCTAGAATACAAGTGTCTTATTAGGACAAAGCTTCATATTCTATCTACACATCATAATGCACTCGTAATCCCATCAGAACCTACCTTGTACAATAATATTCGACACAATTCTAACAAACTCCACCTCGGCGAATATTCTTCACCACCTTGGATCCATCCATGCGTCGAATCTTCATGTACTTTGGACTTGAGATTATACCATGAGTACCACCGCTACTCTAAGACTCCATGTGATTCCACCTGCAACTGTAGTCCCTTCTTGTCTTCTTCGCAGTCAATGCTTGAGCAAAATTAAGTTCCTCTTTACTCTACTTTGTGCTCCCAACTTTCGTGAGTATCCATCCAACTCTATCACATATCGATCTGCGTGAAAGTGAACAATTCACATATTGGACGCCACACATAAGAGCTACCTGAACTCAACATCACCGCTCTTTCTTGACCATCTGTCTCACTCACAAGAAAAGACCATCTGTCTGAAATTTGAAGGAAATTCACCGTTGCACTCTGTCACGCTGAGTCAAATTCCCAGTTGTCTCACCCTTTTTTCTGGATAGTCTCTGACATGTCCCACAGCTATAGCACTCCGTCTCCTAACCATGGACATGAGTTGTCATTTGATAACGAGATCACATCATTAGGAGAATGATGTGATGGACAAGACCCATCCGTTAGCTTAGCATATTGATCGTTCAGTTTTATTGCTATTGCTTTCTTCATGTCAAATACATATTCCTTTGACTATGAGATTATGCAACTCTCGGATACCAGAGGGATACCTTGTGTGCTATCAAACATCACAACATAACTGGGTGATTATAAAGATGCTCTACAGGTATCTTCGAAGGTGTTTGTTGGGTTGGCATAAATCGAGATTAGGATTTGTCACTCCGAGTATCGGAGAGGTATCTCTAGGCCCTCTCGGTAATACACGTCATAAGAAGCCTTGCAAGCAAAGTGACTGATGAGTTAGTTGTGGCATGATATATTACGGAACGAGTAAAAAGACTTGTCGATAACGAGATTGAACTAGGTATGAAGATACCGACGATCGAATCTCGGGCAAGTAACATACCGATGACAAAGGGAATAACGTATGTTGTCATTACGGTACGACCGATAAAGATCTTCGTAGAATATGTGGGAACCAATATGAGCATCCATTTCCTCTGTTGGTTATTGACTGGAGAAGTGTCTCGGTCATGTCTACATAGTTCTCGAACCCGTATGGTCCGTGTGACAACTGGATTTTGCCTTCTCTCTTTTACCGGACTTGCCTTCTCTCTCTTTCCGGACTTGGTTTTCATCATGGTTTTTGCCCTGATTTGATTTGGATTTTTGGATCAATTCAAATGGATTTGTCACTTGGGCATATCCTTGGCTTTCACCCAAGTGACCTATCTACCTTATTCCTCCCACAAATTCCCAAAATAATAAAATGAATATTTTTCCTAAAAGGAAAATATTCATTTTTCTCTCTTAAGCTCATTTCAGAACTTTGTGCTCCAAAGCAACCTCAATTTTTCTTGCTTAGAAAAATCTGAGATAATTCCTAAATATTCTTAGGACCATGGCATATCTTCCCATGCAAAAATATTGCATCACTTTTTGTAATATTTTTGCTGTAGAAAATCTTTTTCACTGCTGGACCGTAAATGCACTTTGTACAAAGCAAGTGCATTTTCCTTGAGCTTTTGGCCTTGAGAGTTCTTAAAGACCTTCCTAAGAAACCCTAAACCCCAGGAGATTAGCCATAATGGCCTTCTAGAAGGTGGCCAAACTTGGCGACCAAGCTTCTGACCAGAAACCTGCCAGCTTGGTAGAGTCGCGACTAGTCGGCCTGGGAATGATCCATCACCTCTCCTAGACGTAGCACTGCACGGTCGAGCTCGTAGACAAGGTTTGGCCGCTCCTAGCCGTCGTTTTGGCCATGCCAGCTTGGTGACCGCGCGAGGACACGGCGCCTGGCAGCGTCTCGACACGCTCTGGCTGGCGCTTTGCGTTCCGTTTCACGCGTGTGCATGCAATACCGCCTCGGCCGCATAGCGTGCCACAACCCTCGACCCATCACCCATGACCCCTCCCTGGCGCTCGCTGATGCCAGAGCCGCCGCAGCAAGCCCGGTCAAGCCGCGGCCAAAACGGCATAGTGTGCGCGTGTGCTTGTCCCCATCTCAAACCGCCTCCTGTGCTCGTCCGCGAGCGTGGGCAAGCGCCGGCGTTGACGCTGCACCCTGTCCCCTCACGTTGGAGCCTCTCGTCGACGTTCGCCGCGTGTCCAGAGCGCTCCGGCAGCGACAAGCCCCCCCCCTCTCTGCTCCGGCTATATAAAGCCACCCGCCTCCCTTGCTAGCCACGCACCACTCCACACCACCTCCACGAACACGTAGACGAGCAGAAGTCCGGTCGGGCAGGCCTCTGGCCGTCGCCCCGACCCGAGGACTCCGGCGATCCCTGCAGGCCAGCTGCCGCTCTCCAGGGCCTCTCGAGCTCAAGCAGCTGCTTGGGCAGGGCCTTGGTGGTCTGCTGGAGCTGCCTGGACCCCGCCAAGCCCTCGGAGCTACCTCTAGCCACCGTCTTCCACCTCTCCGGCGAACCCCGTCCGCCACCGAAGCTTGCGAGCTCGACTGTGACCAGCTCCGTCCACCTTTCGCCAAGCCATGGAGTGCAGGCAGGTGCGCCATGAGCCCCGCTTGATCTATCCCTCTAGCCGAGCCCCAAACCCCTCGTCAGCGGGCATGAGCTCCGTGGCACCGCCTCCCCTCGATCTCGATCCCCTTCCCTCTCTCTGTTGGTGGGGCCCGGTGTCAGCCTCACCACTGCTACCAAGCGGTACGAGTGGAGGCGCACTCCCACTTTACGCCTTCGACGTCACCCCCCCCCAGATTTTCTATTTATTCAAATTTAATTCAGAAATTTGACTAAACTTTGACCATCCACTATTTCTAAACCATAAGTCCAAATGAATTGATTCTTTTTGCATTGTCTTTGTTACAGAAAGCTCTAGCAGCACACCAAAAGGTGGATTTTTCCTTGCTGTCTAGAATTTCTGGTGATTTTCAGAATGTGTTTTGACATTTATTTTTGTGGTTTTAAAATATTTTCAGAAGGAGGATCTTGCCTTGAAGCTAACCAGAGGAGTGTGACCTCCTCTGCACTAAGGCAAGCCAAAGCATCATTTGGATGGTGTTATTTCAATATCTATGATTTTCTACTTGAATATGAGTCTTTATTTGCATTTAAATTTTGATAAATTAATATGGTTAATTGCTAGTTGTTTTGTGATGCTTGACATGCTTGTTTTAGCTTCTGGTTGAGTTCATAGAATTGTTTGGCTAGGTAGAGTAAGATTTTGCACTAGATATTTTGTTATGGAAAGTTATGGTAGCTATTTTTTACTAGTAATAGTTTTCAACTAAATGATGAACTAATAAAAATGTTCTTTGTAGATAAAAATGACTTATAACCAGAGAAGTTTCTGATCTTAGTAGTGCAACTTAGTTATATTGCTTGTTTTGATCCATGCTTAAGAGTTTCTTGCTCTGTGTGACGAGTAGTTGCATGATTTCCGATATGGTGCCATGTTAGTAGTAAAATGTTTTTCTGAAAGTTAATACTTGATTAAGTTCAACCTGAATATGATGTTGATCACATCATGGTGCCAATGAATTAGGTTTTTAATTCAGTGCGACCACATTTACCTAATGGGAAGGTCTTGATTCGGTCCTTTGTCGTGGCTCTCACCGGTGCCTCCAGCGAGGGAAGGTTATGGGCGTGCATACCCTGGCCCGGTAGGCAGACATAACCTTGTGAGCTTGTTTTGTTTTTATGGTACCTTGTCCCTGTTTGGGACCGTTTTGCCACGACGGTGGCCGTTGGTGTCTTTGGTAGACACGGGGCCACCCAAGACCTAGCCCTGCGAGGGAGATGGTCGGAGTGACCGGGGAGAGTGCATGACAAAGGGAGGGTTTCGTCGGAATACTTTGGTCCACCCGAACGGGAGTACGAGGCCAGGTATTCCGCAGTGTGGATAAAGTGAGCTACCTCTGCAGAGTGTATTTAATCTATCGATAGCCGCGCCCTCGGTTATGGGCAAGACTCGGGAGTAAGTCACACCATGGATCAACTTTTATAATTAATATTGCAAACTAGTAATTGTTGTGATGCATTGTTTCGTGGTGAACCTTGAACACTCGAGGAGTTCATGAGTGATTGGTTTCAGTGTGACCCGGTGTGGTCACCGCTTGGTTACGAGGTAACTGTTCGTAAGCGAGTCCGTGTGACTCGGTCTGCTGTTTGATTGCTTTGCATAGCTTTGCATTTGTAGTAATTTCTTGCATTAATTTAACTTGATTAATTATCATGATATTGTCTCGTCATCGTGCTTATGTTTGTTGTGAGCTTGCAAGTACATTCAATGTAATCGACATGGCGTGTCATGCCGACTTTCGTGCAAGTTGATTCGCATCGGAGCGTTGTGTCTTGTCTAGGCCATGTCCACGCCGGTGTCCCTGCGCCATGGAGTTCTGCTACGTCGTTCTTCCGCTGTCACAGAGTTTCGTGTGATCGAGGCCCCAACCATGTTCATTAAATAATGTACATACTGTCCAGCAGGATCGTGTGTGCCGCTTGGCCTCGAATCTCGATGTAATATCAGACCTTTGTACCACGCTAGTATCAATAAAGCGGTTATTTCTGTTCCAGGTTGTTGTGTATTGCCAGAAGACTCGATCTCTGGGCTGGCAATGTAGGGTAAATCGGTTGCTCTGAGCCGGGTGCCACAACGCTTGTAAAACGGTAGATAGTTTCGTTTGAGTGCCGATAGACATAGGAATTGGTTGTTGCATTGCATGCATGACTTATTGTTGTTATTACTAACCGTATGGTTTGTGAGTGTAGATGGCACCACTACCGATCTTGTACCATCCTGATCCAGCTCCGAGCACAACGCCGCACATGCTTCACAACGTGTGGCGACGACTCTATCCAGAGGGTGCTGATCCGCAGTATCGGGTGTATCGCGAGCATCCGCCGGTGCATTGTATGAGTATTATGCCGAGGTCACTCTACACCACAGCTTCCCCATACGGGCGCTTACACTCGTTCGCCTAAGGGTGGTCTTGCTTCTCGCCATCTCAAAGTGATTCGGTTTGCTGCTATCGAGGCTCTTGTAGACTTGCACTACAATGAGGTTCGCATGCACACCCACCCTGGACTTTTCTTCTACCCATCTCTGCACGAGAATGGGTGTATCCGCTTTCCTTTGATTAATCCGGCGTGCGATCGTCCCACTAGCCACCTTGCACGCTACATCACCGCTAGCTATCTCCTTAACTACGAGTTAGCTCGGGAGCTCTCACGCTCGCGCCGCTCTCATTCTTTGCTCATATAAGGAACCCTCTTCCCGCTGTCATCTACACTTCTTCTCCTCCCACCTCCGTTCCTACGACGACCTCGCAGGGTACCGTTAACCCTTAGACGGTGAACCTCACAGGCCTCTGCTGCATGGTCTTCTCTTGTCGCTACTCCTGCCACTCCTATGCTTAGATCCCATCCCCCGCCTGCCCCTGAGGGATTGCCCTCAAGGCAGCGCCAGCGCACCCCTCTTCCCCCGGAGGTCTCTACTATCAGTTCAGGATCTGGGTCCGGCTCACGAGACGAGCCTGCATCAGCACCATCCTAGCAGTAGATCGTTAGAGTATCGTGGTAGTCATGAGCATGATGTATGGCTATAATCGCACTTGTCATGATGTGTAGTTTCATGTACGAGGGTAGTAGACCCATTGCGATGTTTATTTTCATGTTGGGACTATGTATAATTATGTTGGACTCTTTTGACTTGGTTTTATTCATTGCTTTCTTCCAGGATTTGTCATTGGTTTTTCCCCATTTTGGAATTTTCTCATCATGGTTGCTATGTATTAGGAAAACGAAAAATAGGATGCTGTGGAGGCAGCAACAAATAATCTGGTGAGGATGTCCTCGTCTGTCATTCCGCAAGACAAAGTGTGACATTCCCCTGAACCATACCAGCCACCTTTGCCTCCACCGCCACAACCGCCTTCCACAGAGCAAATCCCGCGAATGTTTGAAGAAAGAAGGAGCAACGATCTGCTGGAAATACTGAAAAGTGTACAAGTTATGGTTGGGAAGAATGGAAACCAGAATGGCCATCATTCCAAGCTATCAGATTTTCAGCAAACCAAGCCTCCCGCTTTCAGCCATGCTATCGATCCTTTGGACGCCGACGACCGGGCTAAGGACTATTGAAAGAAAATCGGAAATTGCTCGCATGTAAGACGGAGACAAGGTTCCCTTTGCAACGCATTATCTCGAAGGAGCTGCCGCTATATGGTGGGATAATGCCAAAGCAATATGGCTCATTGACGAGGAAATTACTTGGACAAAATTCAAGGGTCATTTCCGCAAATATCATATTCCCACCGAGTCATGAAGATCAAGCAACGTGAATTTCTCGCTCTCACTCAAGGCAGCATGACCGTCATTGAGTATCTGAATAAATTCAACCATCCGCCCGCTTATTCTCTCCACGATGTGGCCACGGAAGAGCGGAAGATCGACCGATTCCTTGGAGGCCTACATCAACATCTCCGTGCACTCTCAAGATGTTTGATTTCCCGGACTTCCGACTCACGGTGAACAAGGCCCTCATCGCCGAGAGGGAACACAAGCTCCTGCACGACAACAAGCCAGCTGCTAATGACCACAAGCGCAAATTCGAGCCCAAGAAGGATATGCAACCAGTGCAAAAGGCTTGTGCATGGCAACAAACTCAGGTGGAGTACAAACCCAATTGGCAGCAGAACGTCAACAAGACTACTACACAAGTCAAGAATTTCGTGACCAGCCCGGTGCGCGACGATTGCCACAAGAACAATTCGTGCTTCACCGTGGTCAAACCGACACTACGCCCGACAAAGTGTCCCAAGAACACCAAGCACGCCGCCCATTTCAGCCGCAAGTCAACTACATGGAGCGATATTCCGCCCGATATAATCCAAGGGCAAGTTCATCACATCTCCGCAGACGAAGCCCAAGAGGACCCGAAAGTCGTCATTGGTATGTTTCTCGTTAACGACATACCCGCCGTAATGTTATTTGACTCCGGGGCTTCCCACTCTTTTATTCCGCGGAGTTTTGCTTCCCAAAACAATTTTTCTTGCTCGATTTTGGGAAAACACATGCTGGTACAATCCCCGGGATCCCTCCTCAGAAGCAATCTCGTCTGCCGAAATATGGAGATTGACGTCAAGGGCGTCAAGGTTCCAACATAGTTGATAATCATCGATTCCAACAAATTGGATGTCATTCTGGGCATGAATTGGTTAACCCAATACCAAGTCTGCATCAGCTGTGCGACTAGAGAAGTTACCGTGAAAAATATGGAGGGTCGCACTACCATTTTTTATGCCCGCAAGCGCATCCCCACGAAGGATATGGTTTTTGCAGCTGTGACAGAAGAGGTGGAATTAATCCCAGTGGTCAGTGAGTATCCAGATGTATTTCCTGAAGAATTGCCCGGCATGCCACCAGACCGGGAATTGGAGTTCGCTATTGACCTAGTGCCTAGAACCACCCTGATACATAAGAAATATTATCGGATGCCCTCCTCAGAATTGGTGGAATTGAAGAAAAAATTGGATGAGATGCTGCAAAAAGGATACATTCGTCCAAGCTCTTCCCCATGGGGATCACCAGCAATCTTCGTGGACAAAAAGGATGGCAGTCTACGAATGTGTGTAGACTACCGACAGCTGAATGACGTCACCATTAAAAACAAGTATCCACTGCCGAGGATTGACGATCTGTTTGATCAACTCAGTGGGGCCAAAGTATTCTCAAAGATTGATTTGAGGACGGGATATCATCAACTCAAGATTAAGAAGGAAGATATTCCTAAGACCGCGTTCACCACTCGGTACGGTCTTTACGAATACACTGTTATGTCCTTCGGCCTCACCAACGCTCCTGCATTTTTTATGCATATGATGAACAAGGTGTTTATGGACTTCTTGGACAAGTTTGTGGTGGTGTTCATTGATGACATCCTCATTTACTCCAAAAGCAAGGACGAACATAAGGAACATCTTCGCGCAGTTCTGCAACGGCTTCGCGATCATCAACTGTATGCCAAATTCAGCAAATGTGAGTTTTGGCTCCAGCAAGTGGGATTCCTCGGACATATCCTCTCGGCAGAAGGAATCTCGGTGGACCCAAGCAAGGTAAAAGATGTACTTGATTGGTCCGCACCCACCACCGTCTCAGAAATCTAGAGTTTCCTTGGACTGGCCGGATATTATCGCCATTTTATCGAAGGATTTTCCAAATCGCCAAGCCAATGACTGAGCTCCTCAAGAAGGACAAGAAGTTCGTATGGACTAAAGACTGCGAACGGAGCTTCAATGACTTAAAAACCAGACTTACATCGGCACCCGTATTAACTCTTCTAGATATCTACCGCAGTTTCGATGTTTACTGCGACGCCTCCAGAAAAGGACTGGGGTGTGTACTCATGCAAGATGGCCAAGTGGTGGCCTATGCATCTTGCCAACTGCGACATGAAGGAAACTATCCTACTCATGATTTGGAATTGGCCGCAGTGGTGCATGATGAAGCTATGTACCTAGGGTAGGGTCATGGACCTGTCCAAGATACCCTCCCCAAGGACATCTCTAGAAGAATCACCTTTCAATCGACTCGGAAGTGTTTCACTCGACTGACTGGAAGACACTCGACCATGAAGCCAACCACTCGACAGCCAGGAGATCTAAAGTCACTCTGCACGCAAACGGCCGGTCATTAAGTAGCTTTTATGGTCATCATAGCACTCTATTAGTGGCGTTACCAGTAACGCCCGACCTTAATGTACCTTTAACCCTGCATAACTGAGGGAGGAGGGTCCCATTTAACTCTATATAATCCACCCCCTCCTCAGTGTAAAGGGTTCGCACCCCTGTAATCTATACACACATAATCCAGTCGACCGCCTCCGGGCTCCGAGACGTAGGGCTGTTCCTTCCTCCGAGGAGGTCCTGAACTCGTAAACCTCATGTGTATACAACTACTCCATAGCTAGGATCTTGCCTCTCCATTCCTACCCCCCCTACATTACTGTCAGACTTAGAACCACGACAGTTGGCGCCCACCTTGGGGCAGGTGTCTTAGTGACTTGTTGGAGAAGTTGCAGTTTTTCCGATCCCCTTCATCATGGTTTCAGGCGGAGGTTTGGTTGAGGGCCGCGAGATCCGTCTCGGCGCGCTCGTGTTCGTCGCCGACGACTCCGCTTGGCTTCAGGAGGCACCACTCGACATCAACGCGCTTCCCATCCGCGGGGCAACGCACTTTCGCGCGTGCATCCGTGGCGTCCTCTTGCGGCAGCCGTCGACCCAGTATCAGTCGGCTCCCGTGGCGTCCTCTCTCCCCGTTGACCGCCAGCGCAAACGTTCCGGTCGGTCGAGGCTTCAGCGGTGGGTGAGGCACGCGGTGGCTCGCTAGTCGGCCACCCCCCAAGTCGCGGCGATCGAGCCCGACGAATCTCTCTACGGCCTGTTCGACCTGTCGACTGGCTCCGCAGAGACTGCATCCGAGTGCAACAGCAGTGATCCAGCGGCAGAAGTCCTAATGGTCGATGGACCCACGCAGTCCTCCTGGCTTTCCCCGCGCCGATGGTGGCGACGGCAAGGGCGATCCGTCACAAGCCCATGAAGCGTACCTGCCCAAGCCACTCACTTTGCTGCAGAGGGAGGAACTTCGCCGCCGGAACATGGATGCACTTCACACTCCCATCGTTGGAGAAACCCCCGAGGCCCGTGCCTTAGAAGACGCGCGCTTGGCCAACTTGGCTGAGCGCACTCGACCGAGAATTTCAGCGAGCACTTTCGATGTCTGGCGCGACAACGGGTCCCATCATCTAGTCAACGTCAGCTCTTTCAGCCACCGACTCAGGTATATCAAACTCCGATTCAAAATTTAGCAGCTGCGACCCGTATAGCAGAGTCGATTCAGCCTTCCCAGTCCGAGGCTGGCAGAGGCTTGTTGCAGATCAGAGAATTACTCCGGGCTGCAGGGAACCAGAATTCAGTCAGATCACGATCATGAACAGGATCCACAGCAAATCTGTTGTTGCAGATACAGTTCAGTCGGCTCACAACCCAAGATCGCCCCCGAGGCGTGAGGGACGTGAAGACCGGCGAGATCAGTATAGGAACCGTGAGCAGTATGATCACCGATTCGATCGCGATGATCGACGTCGAGTGCCCACCCCTCCCCCGAGGAGTGGGTCATACGTGCCTCGGCAGCAGGATGACAGACGCCCTCACAGTGCTGGGCGAAGGATTCCAGTCGACCCTAGAGAACCAGGCTTTGATGCGAGATCCATTCTTGTTCAGGGTTTGGTCGACAAGAACATAGCTCACCGAGGAGGTCATGACAGAGATGCCCCCATCAGCAGCAGAGTGCACGTCTCAGGACCAGAGTGCTTCAGCAGAGCCATGAGGGCCACAGTGATTCCTCCCAACTTCAGGTTGGCGACTGGAGTCAGTAAGTTCACTGGTGAGTCCAAACCTGATACCTGGCTTGAGGACTACCGAGTGGCTGTTCAGATGGGCGGCGGCAATGATGAAGTGGCCATGAAACACCTGCCTCTTATGTTGGAGGGCTCGGCCAGAGCGTGGCTGAACTAGTTAGCACCAAAGAAAGATTTACACTTGGGAAGATCTTTCCAGTGTTTGTCGTAACATTTGAAGGAACCCGCAAGCGACCAGCAGGGTTGATGAATTGCAATCCTTCGTGCAGAAGACAAATGAAACTTTGAGGGATTACATCCAGAGATGGATCACATTGCATCACACAGTGGAGAACGTGTCGGATCACCAGGCAGTTTGTGCCTTCAAGGAAGGCGTTAAGTACATAGAATTGAATATGAAATTCGGTCGAACCAGAGACATGTCTCTGAGTCGAATGATGAAGATTGCCACCAAGTATGCTAATGGCGAAGATGAGGATCGGCTCCGGAGTGGCAAGCACAAGTCAGTCGCTCATGAAACCGGAGGAAATTCCAGTCGGAAGTAGAAGTGCAAAGCCGAGCCAGCTGCTCCTGGAGAAGCCTTGGCTGTGACTCAAGGAAAGTTTAAGGGGAAAGCCAAGGGGCCTTGGAACCCCAAAAAAGTGAAGGATCAAGATGGAAATGATGTATTGGACTTGCCATGCCACATTCACACAAAGAAAGATGAAGAGGGTAAACTCATTTACCCAAAGCATACCACTCGGACGATTGTCGGCTCTTGATCTAGCAGCCCAGGGAAGCAGCCCGAGGATAAGGAAAAGGAGTCGGACAAAGTTGAGGACAAGGAAGATAGTGATGATGGATACCCCGTGTCAATTCCACCACGATGATTTTTGGCCGACGTTGAAAGCAAAAGTTGATTGAAAGTTATCAACCGAGAAGTGAATATGGTTGCTCCAAATGACACCCGCTTATTTGAAATGGTCTCGCATCGCCATCACATTTGACCAGCCCGATCACCCGACGCACATAGCCACCCCTCGGGAGGCAAGCTTTGGTGGTCGACCCGATCGTCGAAGGCACTCGGTGACCAAAGTTTTGATGGATGGTGGCGATGGTCCAATATTCTGTATGCGAGACACCGAAAGGGATGGGCATTCCGATGTCCGTGCTCGATTACCGACAACATGAGTTTCCACAGAGTCATTCGCGGAAAGAAGGCCGAGTCACTCGATCAGATTGCTCTTGATGTGGTTTTCGGGGATTCCAAGAATTTCCGCAAAGAAAAGTTGACGTTTGAAGTAGTGGATTTCCAGAGTGCTTATCACGCTATTCTGGGAAGGCCAGCGTATGTGCGTTTCATGGCTCGACCATGTTATGTATACCTTAAGCTGAAGATGCCAGACCCCAAAGGTGTGATCGCTGTCACCGGCAATCGGAAGAAAGCGGAAGAGTGTTTCCAGAAAGGCTCAAAGATCGCCGATGCACAGATGGCAGTGGTAGAGCTGTAGGAATACTAGAAAACTACAGACCTGAGTGATTTGTTGCGAACCAAGAAGCCCGCTACGGAATCAGCATTTCAGTCGTCCGGTGAGACAAAGCCGATTCACATTCACCCGACTGACCCCAATGCTGCTCCGACTCATATCTCAACAACACTCGATTCCAAATAGGAAGAAGCGCTCACCCAGTTCCTCCGTGAGAACTGGGACATCTTTGCATGGAAACCTTCTGACATGCCAGGTGTTCCTAGGGAACTGGCTGAGCATCGTTTATGAGTCGACGCGAAAGTAAAACCGGTTAAGGAACATCTTCGACGGTCCACCGTACAGGAGAGAAAAGCAATCGGTGAAGAAGTGGCTCGACTCCTTGCAGCGGAGTTTATCCGAGAGATTTACCACTCCGAGTGGCTCGCCAATGTTGTCATGGTCCCTAAGAAGGAAAATTCACTTCGCATGTGCATTGACTTCAAACATATCAATCGGGCCTGCCCGAAAGATCATTTTCCTCTCCCCCGCATCGACCAGATAGTCGATTCAACTGCGGGATGTGAACGCCTGTCTTTTCTAGACGCCTATTCCGGGTACCATCAGATCCGTCTGTATGGACCCGACGAAATCAAAACAGCTTTCATCACTCCATTCGGGTGCTTCTGTTATGTTACCATGCCATTCGGCCTAAAGAATGCCGGAGCCACGTTCATGAGAATGATTCAGAAGTGTTTGCACACTCAAATCAATCGGAATGTGGAAGCATACATGGATGATATTGTGGTCAAGTCACGGAAAGGTTCCGACCTGCTGACTGACCTTGCTGAAACCTTTGCCAATCTCAGGAGGTATGATATCAAGCTTAATCCATCAAAGTGTACATTCGGAGTTCCTGGCGGAAAGTTACTCGGTTTTCTCGTTTCCGAGCGAGGAATCGACGCCAACCCAGAGAAAGTTGGTACTATACTCCGAATGAAACGTCCTGTGCGTGTGCACGATGTCCAGAAGCTTACTGGTTGCTTGGCCGCTTTAAGTCGATTCATTTCTCGTCTCGGTGAAAAGGCATTGCCTCTTTACCGATTGATGAAGAAATCAGACAAGTTCGAGTGGACTCCACAAGATGCAGCATTCGCAGAGCTAAAAACTCGCTCTCCACCCGGCCGGTGCTTGCTGCCCCAATCAGCAAAGAGCCTTTGTTGCTTTACATTGCAGCCACGGGACAAGTCGTCAAGACAAGATTTACTACGAGCGGGAAGAAGAAGGAAAAGCCTTTAAAGTTCAGCACCCAAAGTATATTATGTTTCGAAGTTTTAACTCCGTCAAAGCAAAGATATCCTCATTATCGTAAGCTTGTATATGGGATTTATATGACCACGAAGAAGGTTGCACATTACTTCTCGACCATTCCATTACAAATCAACGATGCCCCATTGTCAGAGATTCTGCACAACAGAGATGCAGCTGGTCGAGTGGCAAAATGGGCGATTGAACTCCTTCCCTTAGATATCAAGTTTGAGGCAAAGAAAGCCATCAAGTCCCAAGCAATAGCAGATTTTTTCGCCGAGTGGATTGAACAACAACTGCCGACTCAAGTTCACTCGGAGCACTGGACCATGTTCTTTGATGGCTCCAAGATGCTGAATGGTTCCGGTGCTGGGGTAGTGTTAGTTTCCCCCCAAGGAGATAAGCTCAGATATGTGTTGGGGAACGTAGCAGAAATTCAAAATTTTCCTACGTGTCACCAAGATCTATCTATGGAGAAACCAGCAATGAGGGGAAGGAGAGTGCATCTACATACCCTTGTAGATCGTTAAGCGGAAGCGTTCATGAGAACGGGGTTGAAGGAGTCGTGCTCGTCGTGATCCAAATCACCGGAGATCCTAGTGCGAACGGACGGCACCTCCGCTGCTCAACACACGTGACAGCCCGGTGACGCCTCCCACGCCTTGATCCAGCAAGGAGAGAGGGAGAGGTTGAGGAAGACTCCATCCAGCAGCAGCACAACGGCGTGGTGGTGGTGGAGGCGTGGCAATCCAGCAGGGCTTCGCCAAGCACCACGGGAGAGGAGGAGGAGGAGGCGAGGCTGCACCAATAGAGGGAGAAAACTCATGTGTTGGGCAGCCCCCAAGCCTCAAGTATTTATAGGGGGAGAGGGGGCTGCGCCCCCTTTAGGGTTTCCCACCCCAAGGGTGCGGCCAGCCCTAGATCCCATCTAGGGGGGGCGGCCAAGGGGGGAGGAGTGCCTCCCAAGTCAAGTGGAGGCCTCCCCTTTAGGGTTTTCCCCTTCCCATGCGCATGGGCCTTGGGGGGGCTGGTGCCCCTGGCCCATTAAGGCTAGGGCGCCCCACAGCCCATGCTACTGTATTGGACGTGGTGGAACAATTTCCGGACCTCCGGACCCTCCGAATCCTCCGTAACCTTCGAAGCTTCCGGTACAATACCGAAAAAACCGAACTTTTTCCTAACCCGAACAACAACTTTCCATATATAAATCTTTACCTCCGGACCATTCCGGAACTCCTCGTGACGTCCGGGATCTCATCCGGACTCGAACAACATTCGGTAACCACATACAAACTTCCTTTATAACCCTAAGCGCCATCGAACCTTAAGTGTGTAGACCCTACGGGTTCGGGAACCATGCTTGAGACATGACCGAGACGTTCTCCGGTCAATAACCAACAGCGGGATCTGGATACCCATGTTGGCTCCCACATGTTCCACGATGATCTCATCGGATGAACCACGATGTCAAGGACTCAATCGATCCCGTATACAATTCCCTTTGTCTAGCGGTATTGTACTTGCCCGAGATTCGATCGTCGGTATCCCGATACCTTGTTCAATCTCGTTACCGCAAGTCTCTTTACTCGTTCCGTAACACATCATCCCGTGATCAACCCCTTGGTCACATTGTGCACATTATGATGATGTCCTACCGAGTGGGCCCAGAGATACCTCTCCGCTTACACGGAGTGACAAATCCAGTCTCGATTCGTGCCAACCCAATGACACTTTCGGAGATACCAGAGTGCACCTTTATAGTCACCCAGCTACGTTGTGACGTTTGGTACACCGAAAGCATTCCTACGGTATCCGGAGTTGCACAATCTCATGGTCTAAGGAAATGATACTTGACATTAGAAAAGCTTTAGCATACGAACTACGATCTTTGTGCTAGGCTTAGGATCGGTCTTGTCCATCACATCATTCTCCCAATGATGTGATCCCGTTATCAACGACATCCAATGTCCATGGTCGTGAAACCGTAACCATCTATTGATCAACGAGCTAGTCAACTAGAGGCTTACTAGGGACATGGTGTTGTCTATGTACCCACACATGTATCTGAGTTTCCTATCAATACAATTATAGCATGGATAATAAACGATTATCATGAACAAGGAAATATAATAATAACTAATTTATTATTGCCTCTAGGGCATATTTCCAACAGTCTCCCACTTGCACTAGAGTCAATAATCTAGTTCACATCGTCATGTGATTAACGCTGATAGGTCACATCGCCATGTGACCAACATCCAAAGAGTTTACTAGTGTCAGTAAACTAGTTCACATCACCATGTGATTAAGACTCAATGAGTTACGAGGTTTGATCATGTTTTGCTTGTGAGAGAGGTTTTAGTCAACGGTCCGAACCTTTCAGATCCGTGTGTACTTCGCAATTCTCTATGTCATATTGTAAATGCTGCTTCCACGCTCCACTTGAACCTTATTCCAAATGGTTGCTCCACTATACGTATCCGGTTTGCTACTCGTAGTCACTTTCGGATAGGTGTTAAAGCTTGCATCGATGTAACCCTTTACGCCCGAACTCTTTATCACCTCCATAATCGAGAAACATGTCCTTATTTACTCCAAGGATAATTTTGATCATGTCCAATGATCCATTCTGGATCATTCTTGTACCCCTTGACCGACTCATGGCAAGGCACACTTCGGTGCGGTACACAAGATAGCATACTATAGAGCCTACGTCTGAAGCATAGGGACGACCTTCGTCCTTTCTCTCTTTTCTGCCGTGGTCGAGCTTTAACTCTTAACTTCATACCTTACATCTCGGTAAGAACTCCTTCTTTGATCGATCCATCTTGAACACCTTCAAGATCATGTCAAGGTATGTGCTCATTTGAAAGTATTATTAAGCATTTTGATCTATCCTTATAGATCTCGATGCTCAATGTTCAAGTAGCTTAATCCAGGTTTTCTATTGAAAAACATCTTTCAAATAACCCTATATGCTTTCCAGAATTCTACATCATTTTCGATCATCAATATGTCAACAACATATACTCATCGAAATTCTATATTGCTCCCACTCACTTCTTTGGAAATACAAGTTTCTCATAAACTTTGTACAAACCCAAAATCTTTGATCATCTCATCAAAGCGTACATTCCAACTCCGAGATGCTTACTCCGGTCCTTAGAAAGGATCATTGAGCCGGCATACCTTTTAGCATCCTTAGGATCGACAAAACTTTCTCGATTGTATCACATACAACCTTTCCTTACAAAAACTGGTAAGGAAACTCATTTTGACATCCATCCGCCAGATTTCATAAATGCAGCTTATGCTAACATGATTCCGACGGACTTAAGCATCGCTACGGATGAGAAAATCTCATCGTAGTCAACTCCTTGAACTTGTGAAAAACTCTTCACCACAAGTCGAGCTTCATAGATGGTGACATTACCGTCCACGTCCGTCTTCTTCTTAAAGATCCATTTATCTCAATGGCTTGTCGATCATCGGGAAAGTCCACCAAAGTCCATGCTTTGTTCTGATACATGGATCCTATCTCAGATTTCATGGCTTTTAACCATTTGTCGGAATATGAGCCCACCATCGCTTCCCCATAGCTCGTAGGTTCATTGTTGTCTAGCAACATGACCTTCAAGACAGGATCACCGCATTCACTCAAGCAGTCTACATCCTTGTCACCCTACGAGTGCGGTAGTGACTTGATCCAAAACTTCATGATCACTATCATAAGCTTCGACTTCAATTGGTGTAGGTGCCACAGAACAACTTCATGTGCCCTGCTACACACTTGTTGAAGTGACGGTTCAATAACCTCATCAAGTCTCCACCATCCTCCCACTCAACTTTCCGAGACAAACTTTTCCTCGAGAAAGGACCCGATTCAAGAAACAATCCCTATTGCTTTTGGATCTGAATTAGGAGGTATACCCAACCTTTTTGGGTGTCCTATGAAGATGCATTTTATCCGCTTTGGGTTCAAGCTTATCAACCTGAAACTTTTTCACATAAGTGTCGCAGCCCCAAACCTTTAAGAAATGACAGCTTAGGTTTCTCTAAACCATAGTTCATACGGTGTCATCTCAACGGAATTACGTGGTGCCCTATTAAAGTGAGTGCGGTTGTCTCTAATGCCTAACCCATGAACAATAGTGGTAATTCGATAAGAGATATCATGGTACGCACCATATCCAATAGAGTGCAACTATGATGTTCGGACACACCATCACACTATGGTGTTCTAGCGGTATTAATTGTGAAACAATTTGCACAATGTCTTAATTGTGTGCCAAAACTCGTAACTCAGATATTCATCTCTATGATCATATCATAGACATTCTATCCTCTTGTCACGAAGATCTTAAACTTCACTCTGAAATTACTTGAACCATTCAATAATTCAGACTTGTGTTTCATCAAGTAAATATACTCAACATCTACTCGAATCATCCGTGAAGTAAGAACATAACGATATTCATCAGATGCCTCGGCACTCATTGGACTGCACACATCAAAATGTGTTACTTCCAACAAGTAGCTATCTAGTTCCATCTTCTTTGAAACCGAGGCTTTTCAGTCATCTTGTCCATGAGGTATGATTTGCATATCTCAAGTGATTCAAATCAAGTGAGTCCAAACGATCCATCTGCATGGAGTTTCTTCATGCGTATACACCAATAGACATGGTTTGCATGTCTCAAACTTTTCAAAACCGAGTGAGTCCAAAGATCCATCAACATGGAGCTTCTTCATGCGCTTTATACCAATATGACTTACATGGCGAAGGCCACAAGTACGTGGTACCATCATTACTATCTTATATCTTTTGGCATGGAAATGTGTATCACTACGATCGAGATTCAATAAACCATTCCTTTTAGGTGCTAGACCATTGAAGGCATTATTCAAATTAACAGAGTAACCATTATTCTCCTTAAATGAATAACCGTATTACATGCATATAATCCAATCATGTCTATGCTCAATGCAAACACCAAATAACAATTTTAGGTTTAACTCCAATCTCGATGGTAGAGGGAGCGTGCGATGCTTGATCACATCAACCTTGGAAACACTTCCAACACGTATCGTCAGCTCACCTTTAGCTAGTCTCCGTTTATTCCGTAGCTTTTGTTTCGAGTTACTAACACTTAGCAACCGAATCGGTATCTTAATACCCTGGTGCTACTAGGAGTACTAGTAAAGTACACATTAACATAATGTATATCCAACATACTTCTATCGACCTTGCCAGCCTTCTCATCTACCAAGTATCTAGGGTAATTTCTGCTCAAAGGGCTGTTCCCCTTATTACGTAAGCACTTAGTCTCGGTTTGGGTTCAACCTTGGGTTTCTTCACCGGAGCAAAGAATCGATTTGTCGTTTCATGAAGTACCCCTTCTTGCCATTGCCCTTCTTGAAACTAGTGGTTTCACTAACCATCAACAATTGATGCTCCTTCTTGATTTCTACATTCGCGGTGTCGAACATTGCGAATAGCTCAAGGATCATCATATCTATCCCTGATATGTTATAGTTCATCACGAAGCTCTAGCAGCTTGGTGGCAATGACTTTGGAGAAACATCACTATCTCAATTGGAAGATCAACTCCCACTCGATTCAAGTGATTGTTGCACTCAGAAAATCTGAGCACAAGCTCAACGATTGAGCTTTTCTCCCTTTGTTTGCAGGCTAAGAAAATCGTCCAAGGTCTTATACCTCTTGACGTGGGCACGAGCCTGAAATCCCAATTTCAGCCCTCGAAACATCTCATATGTTTCGCGACGTATCGAAAAACGTCTTTGGTGCCTCAACTCTAAACCGTTTAACTGAACTATCACGTAGTTATCAAAACGTGTATGTCCGATGTTCGCAACATCCACGCATTTACGCGTTTGGGGTTCAAAGACACCGAGCGTGCATTAAGGACATAAGCTTTCTACTGTCCGCATAATCGCTACTTTCAACTTTCAACTATATTTTCTCTAGGAACATATCTAAACAGTGGAACTAAAACGCGAGCCATTTACATAATTTGCAAAAGGTCTTTTGACTATGTTCAGGTTAATTAAGTTCATCTTATGAACTCCCACTCAGATAGACATCCCTCTGGTCATCTAAGTGATTACATGATCCGAGTCAACTAGGCCGTGTCCGATCATCACGTGAGACGGACTAGTCATCATCGATGAACATCTTCATGTTGATCGTATCTACTATACGACTCATGCTCGACCTTTCGGTCTCTGTGTTCCGAGGCCATGTCTTTACATGCTAGGCTCGTCAAGTTAACCCTAAGTGTTTTGCGTGTGTAAATCTGTCTTACACCCGTTGTATGTGAACGTAAGAATCCATCACACCCGATCATCACGTGGTTCTTAGAAGCGACGAACTTTAGCAACGGTGCACAGTTAGGGAGAACACTTCTTGAAATTGTTGTAAGGATCATCTTATTTACTACCGTCGTTCTAAGTAAACAAGATGCATAAACATAATAAACATCACATGCAATTATATATAGTAGTGACATGATATGGCCAATATCATATAGCTCCATTGATCTCCATCTTCGGGCTCCATGATCATCATCGTCACCGGCATGACACCATGATCTCCATCATCATGATCTCCATCATCGTGTCTTCATGAAGTTGTCTCGCCAACTATTACTTCTACTACTATGGCTACCGGTTAGCAATAAACTAAAGTAATTACATGACGCGTTGTTTAATGACACGCAGGTCATACAATAAATAAAGACAACTCCTATGGCTCCTGCCGTTGTCATACTCATCGACATGCAAGTCGTGAATCCTATTACAAGAACATGATCAATCTCATACATCACATATCATTCATCACATTCTTCTTGGCCATATCACATCACATAGCATACCCTGCAAAAACAAGTTAGACGTCCTCTAATTGTTGTTTGCATGTTTTACGTGGCTGCTATGGGTTTCTAGCAAGAACGTTTCTTACCTCACGCAAAACCACAACATGATATGCCAATTGCTATTTACCCTTCATAAGGACCCTTTTCATAGAATCCGTTCCGACTAAAGTGGGAGAGACTGCACCCGCTAGCCACCTTATGCACCAAGTGCATGTCGTTCAGTGGAACCTGTCTCACGTAAGAGTACGTGTAAGGTCGGTCCGCGCCGCTTCATCCCACAATACCGTCGAAACAAGATTGGACTAGTAACGGTAAGCATATTGAACAAAATCAACGCCCACAACTACTTTGTGTTCTACTCGTGCAAAGAATCTACGCAATAGACCTAGCTCATGATGCCATCGTTGGGGAACGAGCAGAAATTCAAAATTTTCCTACGTGTCACCAAGATCTATCTATGGAGAAACCAGCAACGAGGGAAGGAGAGTGCATCTACATACCCTTGTAGATCGTTAAGCGGAAGCGTTCATGAGAACGGGGTTGAAGGAGTCGTGCTCGTCGTGATCCAAATCACCGGAGATCCTAGTGCCGAACGGACGGCACCTCCGCGTTCAACACACGTACAGCCCGGTGACGTCTCCCATGCCTTGATCCAGCAAGGAGAGAGGGAGAGGTTGAGGAAGACTCCATGCAGCAGCAGCACAACGGCGTGGTGGTGGTGGAGGAGCGTGGCAATTCAGCAGGGCTTCGCCAAGCACCACGGGAGAGGAGGAGGAGGAGGCGTGGCTGCACCAATAGAGGGAGAAAACTCATGTGTTGGGCAGCCCCCAAGCCTCAAGTATTTATAGGGAGAGGGGCTGCGCCCCTTTAGGGTTTCCACCCCAAGGGGTGCGGCCAGCCCTAGATCCCATCTAGGGGCGGCCAAGGGGGAGGAGTGCCTCCCAAGTCAAGTGGAGGCCTCCCCTTTAGGGTTTTCCTTCCCATGCGCATGGGCCTTGGGGGGGGCTGGTGCCCCGGCCCATTAAGGCTAGGGCGCCCCTACAGCCCATGCTACTGTATTGGACGTGGTGGAACAATTTCCGGACCTCCGGACCCCTCCGAATCCTCCGGAACCTTCCGGAAGCTTCCGGTACAATACCGAAAAACCCGAACTTTTTCAAACCCGAACAACAACTTTCCATATATAAATCTTTACCTCCGGACCATTCCAGAACTCCTCGTGACGTCCGGATCTCATCCGACTCGAACAACATTCAAGAACCACATACAAACTTCCTTTATAACCCTAAGCGTCGCCATCGAACCTTAATGTGTAGACCCTACGGGTTCGGGAACCATGCAGACATGACCGAGACGCTCTCCGGTCAATAACCAACAGCGGGATCTGGATACCCATGTTGGCTCCCACATGTTCCACGATGATCTCATCGGATGAACCACGATGTCAAGGACTCAATCGATCCCGTATACAATTCCCTTTGTCTAGCGGTATTGTACTTGCACGAGATTCGATCGTCGGTATCCCGATACCTTGTTCAATCTCGTTACGGCAAGTCTCTTTACTCGTTCCGTAACACATCATCCCGTGATCAACCCCTTGGTCACATTGTGCACATTATGATGATGTCCTACCGAAAGTGGGCCCAGAGATACCTCTCCGCTTACACGGAGCGACAAATCCCAGTCTCGATTCGTGCCAACCCAATGCACACTTTCGGAGATACCTGTAGTGCACCTTTATAGTCACCCAGTTACATTGTGACGCTTTGGTACACCCAAAGCATTCCTACGGTATCCGGAGTTGCACAATCTCATGGTCTAAGGAAATGATACTTGACATTAGAAAAGCTTTAGCATACGAACTACGATCTTTGTGCTAGGCTTAGGATCGGTCTTGTCCATCACATCATTCTCCCAATGATGTGATCCCGCTATCAACGACATCCAATGTCCATGGTCGAAACCGTAACCATCTATTGATCAACGAGCTAGTCAACTAGAGGCTTACTAGGGACATGGTGTTGTCTATGTACCCACACATGTATCTGAGTTTCCTATCAATACAATTATAGCATGGATAATAAACGATTATCATGAACAGGGAAATATAATAATAACTAATTTATTATTGCCTCTAGGGCATATTTCCAACAATATGTTCTCCAAATTCACTTTGATTCCTCCAACAACGAAGCAGAATACGAAGCGCTTTTGTATGGGTTGTGTCGTGGAATTGTCACGGCAGATGTCCTTAGTGTTAGGACTTAGTCGCGAGGCCAACGCATCTATGTGTAGCTTGAGAGGGGTTGAGCGGGACGAGAGACACGAGGTTTTACCCAGGTTCGGCCCCTCTCGGTGGAGGTAAAAGCCTACGTCCTGCTTCATTGATATTGATGATGATGATCACGGTTACACGAGTGCTCTAACTCGAGAGCTATTGTCTAAACCTAACTTGTCCAACTTATGGAACTTGTCCCTCTTTGGGGAGCCCTGCCCCTCCTTATATATCTTGAAGGGGCGGTTTACATGTGGAGTCCTATTAGGATTAGGACTAGTCTATCTCTAATACAAACCGGATACAAGTCCTGGTCTTAACTCCTTGTAAAATATTCCTCATGCCTTTCCTCTTAAACCGCCCACAATAGTTGAACTGCCTTCCGATCCGCCGGCCGGTTACTAATGAACCGCCAAGACGGGCGGGTAGCCCGTGAACCGCCAAGCTCCGGGCGGGTTACCAAAGGAGTTGGCCGCATCGGCCGGGTTAACTTCCGCCGGTTTACACCAATGAGGTATATCCCGACATTAGCCCCCAAGTTTAGCTTGGATTTATCCATGGTAAACTTACGCTGCAAAATAAACACCGAACAAATTTGGCAGGTTGTACTCCGGGTTAAGAATTCTTGTAGACCGCACCGATCGTCCTTGTCATTTCCTTCTTCTAGAAAATCCGGGTCAATAACCAGCTTCATAACCGATTTGCTGATGTTGGTTTCTCATAGGAAATATATTGTGAAGAATAATTCCTTTGATTCCGCTCCCAATGCTTAAAAACAATATTAGTCCTTGAAATACTCATCCGATCTTCACCGGTTTAAGGACATAGAACTTGCCGGTTTATCCTTGCTAAGATCACCGGTTTACAAATATTGACAAAGACCGGTCATACTTGTAGTTAACATCCAAATTTTGAAAATATACCTCTTATATGCCTATCACTTGTAGCCTCCAAGTCTTAAGAAGGTAGCATAGCAACAGCTTGAGACTTGCTTAAATATCACAATCTTGAAGAAGTCCAGGTTGTTCATCTCAATCACTAGTCGAATTGAGTATTCCACATATGTAGCCCCCAAGTGCCGGGTTGTCATGCTTGCAACAACACAGGACTTGTAATTGTCTGATGCTCATAAAAACTTCAACCAAAGTGTAGCTCCCAAGGGCCGGGTCATTATGCACTAATAAGCAGGGACTTGATATATATTTCAATGAAAATAACATCATATGATGTAACCCCCATCATGGGACTTGAATCCACGTCCACAAGGTTAAGAGCCTTGTGTTCTACCAACTCAGCAAAGGACCCTTCAATGTAATGAATAAAAGCTTTGTACCTTGAATTGTTTGACAGAGCAATTGGTAGCCCCCAAGGGCCGGCTCCTTATAATGTGATGAGTCGGGTCTTCAATAAGATAAACAAAGAATGACTTTGCATTAGCCCCCAAGTGTCATGGTGCATGCTTGCAGCGACATGGACTTGCATATTGGATGTAATCTCAACTTAAATAATGTAGCCCCCAAGTGCGGGTTGTAAGCCCGCAGCAACTCGGGACTATTCCTTCAATTGTAGAATAAAAATTATATCCATTGATAATATGATAGCCATTGCTCCAAAGCAATTTTGAAAACCGTAATCACAATACTGGTTATTGATAACCATAATAGAAATCCAGCCATGTTGGCTATTTGAATAATATACCCAATGATTCATAAGCGCGTGATTCCAATGGCGCAATCCAAATATGTACTGGCGACTTATAATCCAAAGCCGTGCCGGTTTAACAAACACCGGATAATTTATCATCATATCATGGCGACACATAGTCGAAAGCCGGGCGGTTTAATAAACGCCGATGATTTACAATCATGCTTTATTCAACCTGTTTCGCATACAACAAGTTTAAAGTGTCCTGGCGGTTTATCACGGACGGGTCACAATGCTCAACATATAACTCGGGTTTATAACCAAGGTTGCACTTAAGAATAATCAAATATGAAATATATCATACCTGTGATATTGAATCACATTGCTGGTTTTACCAACTTTTTGTAGTAAGAGTGATAACCCCAATCTTGAGTAATAATAACTCCTTTCATATTGTGTCGATTGATGATAAACCGTACTGGGTTGTGATAAACA
Source organism: Aegilops bicornis (assembly GCA_021605145.1). Lineage (NCBI taxonomy): Eukaryota > Viridiplantae > Streptophyta > Magnoliopsida > Poales > Poaceae > Aegilops > Aegilops bicornis. The sequence continues at coordinate 201,560,220 of CM038670.1, forward strand.
CCGGTTTAACCATATATAATACTGGCGACTCGTAGTCAAACCAGATCGGGCTGATAGTCTCCGGATTATGAGTTGATCATGTACTGACTTGTAATTGAAAGTCAAGCCGGGTTAATGAACACCGGTTTACTCCATAATAAGATGGTAACATCAAACCGGGCAAATAGCCTCCGGATTAGGATTTGACCGTGTTCAGCCAATTTGTAATTGACAGTTTGAACCGGATTAATAAAGTCGGTTTGAAAACACAACAAAAGAAATAATTTAAAAGAGAACAAAATTCAAGCAAAGGCAAATATAAAACCATTGCAAATGAGGCTTTGAGCCGATCAAGAGGCATTACCATGGTCGGACACGACCAAGCCCCCAAAAAGGCGTAGCTATGTTTCGAGTCAGCCAGTCCCCAAATGATGCATTGGCATTATGCCGATCAAGAGGTGTAGCGATGGTTCGGGTTCGACCAAAGCCCCCAAGTGATGCTGTGTCACTAGGCCGATCAGGAGGCGAGAATGGTTGAGACATGAGCATGTCCCCAAGTGATCTGGTGGCTTTCGCCTATCAAGAGGTGTTGCATTGGTTCGGACACGACCAAGCCCCCAAGTGATATTGTGGCATTGCGCCGATCAAGAGGTGTGACTATGGTTCGGATACGACCAAGCCCCCAAGTGATCAATAATATGATAAACCATCAAGGCATGATACCCATGTTTGAACCGCGCGTCATGGCAGCAGGTCCTCTTTGGCACCTTTAACTTTTGTAAGAGATTAATCCTTCTTGAACCGGATGTTAAACCGGATATTGAGAGCTTCAAAGCTTTGTGGGAGACATCTTTCCCTTGAACCGGATTTTAGACCGGAATCTTCATTTTCAGCCGGAAATTTTCTGACGGCCTTTAAACTCGGACTTGCGAAGTTAATTCCTTTTGAACCGGACATTCTTAAACCGGATTGAGAGCTTCAGAACTTTGTAGGAGAATAGATTTCTCTTGAACCGGATTGTAAACCGGACATTTGAGAGCATCAGTGAGACTGACTTCCCTTGAGACGGATTGTAAACCGGAATCCTTTCTGAGGACCTGGAACTTCTTCATTGAGCCGGGATTTTGTAATTGTTATATACTTTCTAAGCCGGAAATTTTCGACAGCCTTTAAATTTTCATCAATACAACAAGAACCTCCGGACCGGGTTATCTTTCCTCCATCATCCCGAGGTTTTTAACTTTGTTGAAACCGCAAGATTTGCTGAAGTTATGTCATCGTAGCCCCGAGTCTCAAAGGTGACTCGAGGAGTTGGCTTGAGATTCTCCATGTTTGACCATGATATAAACCGCATAAGTTGTACATCATTAATGTTGATAGCATGACGTGAATCCACGTAAGGTTGAGGTGATCGTGGCGGGTTATAAATGATCCCAGATGAGCCGTGTCAAGAACACGGCCAATGGTTCCTTCCAACTGGCGATTTGAAGTTAACCAAATCGTAGTGACGGCGACTTGTGCGCTGCCTATTGAGCCATCCAAAGTGCAAACAGCGGTTTGATGATAATTTGCCTCCAATTTGCTGAAAGAAAACCGGGCTACCCAAGCCGTGACTTGTTCATACGTAATATATAGCTCATGCGTATAGGTGCGGCCCGGTATGTCGATGTAGACCAGGCCGCGAGAGACGGATTTACAAAAACGACCGCAACATCAAAGGCGGCTCGGATAGATGAATCGGCCGTGGCATTGTAAACCGTGCGGACGGGAAGATCGCACGGACGGGCGAAGTCAACGCAGGCACGGTCCCGGCAAGCTGATGTAAACCGGGCCGTAAGGCGGCGTCTTGCACGCGTCCATTCACCGTGTAATGTGGCATGGACGAACACCGGCAGACGCTGCCAAATAGCGTGCTTTATACCCATGGTATAAACCGCGTTTATAATGAATAATTGTCCTGCATACAATATTGCAGACTAAGGCAAAGATAAACTGCTCTTTGACAAAAAATAACATGCACTAATAAAATATATTTTAGATGGATATCACCTGATGTGCGAGGCCGGAAATAATCCGCCATGAAATTTATGATCACTAGGTGTATTTGAAGTCGCCACGGTGAACCGCCGCGCGCGTTGTAAGCTGGTGCGACGAGCAAGTTGTCCTCCACGCTGTAAGCCGGTGAGGACGCGTGAACTGCTGCGAGGGCGGACAAGCGAGTCATCCGTGGCGTTGTAAGGTGGTGGCGACGGGCGAGCGGTCGGCGCGTTGATGTAAACCGGACCGCAGGGCGACGGCTGTATATAACAACACTATAGGGCGTAGTGGTTGTTTTGAATAATTAATAAGTATTGATAAAAGTAAACTGGATGGAAATCACGATATGTTAAACCGAATTTATTCACCGCGGAGTTGATGATCACCGCGGGCAAGTCAGTCGCGGGAGTAAACGAATGAACCGGCCGCGGCGTTATAAGCCGGTGCAAACGAGCAAGCTGCCCTCTGTGTTGTAAGCCGGGGTGGACGCGCGAGTCAATCACAGGCGCAATCCCGGCTTGTGGATGTAGACCGGTGTCTTTGGCTGGACAATGCATAGTGCTGCTTTTTTTTTGACAGCAAAGTTGATTGGTTCTTTGTCTTCTAGTGCCCGAGCTCTCCACATAACGCGGTCGGTACTTTTTGAGCCGGAATTTCAAACCAGAACTTCTTGATAATCCGGCCGGAACCTTTGATAATCCGAAACTTTTGAAACGAAATCTCTTGATAATCCGGCCGGAACCTTTGATAATCCAGTACCTTTGAACTGGAACCTTTTGATAATCCGGAACTTTTGAAACGAAATCTCTTGATAATCCGGCCGGAACCTTTGATAATCCGGTACCTTTGAACTGGAACCTTTTGATAATCCGGCCGGAGCTTTTGATAATCCGAAACTTTTGAAACGAAATCTCTTGATAATCCGGCCAGAACTTTTCTGTAGCCTAAGTCGGAACTCTTTGATGACTCGGATGGAACCTTTCGCGATTCTGCTGGAACCCTTCGCCGATTCGGACCGAACTTTTCGTCGAGGCGATCGGAACTCTTTGGTGATCCGAATAGAACCTTTCGTCAAGACGGTCGAAACTTTTCAATGAACTGCCCGAACTTTCCGACGAGCCGACGGAACCTTTTGATGAGCCTGATGGAACTTTTCGCGAGCCAGCAGGAACTCTCCGACGAGTCACCGGAACTTTTCAATCAGCTGGGCGAAACTTTTCAATTTCTGGAATAGCGCCTCCAAGAACTCATCACCACCTGCGCAGGCCCCACGGTGGGCGCCAACCGTCGTGGAATTGTCACGGCAGATGTCCTTAGTGTCAGGATTTAGTCGCGAGGCCAACGCATCTATGTGGTAGCTTGAGAGGGGTTGAGCGGGACGAGAGACCCGAGGTTTTTACCCAGGTTCGGCCCCTCACGGTGGAGGTAAAAGCCTACGTCCTGCTTCATTGATATTGATGATGATGATCACGGTTACAAAAGTGCTCTAACTCGAGAGCTATTGTCTAAACCTAACTTGTCCAACTTATGGAACTTGTCCCTCTTTGGGAGCCCTGCCCTCCTTATATATCTTGAAGGGCGGTTTACATGTGGAGTCCTATTAGGATTAGGACTAGTCTATCTCTAATACAAACCGGATACAAGTCCTGGTCTTAACTCCTTGTAAAATATTCCTCATGCCTTTCCTCTTAAACCGCCCACAATAGTTGAACCGGCCTTCGATCCGCCGGCCGGGTTACTAATGAACCGCCAAGACCGGGCGGGTAGCCCGTGAACCGCCAAGCTCCGGGCGGGTTACCAGTGAGCCGTCCAGACCGGCCGGGTTAACTTCCGGCCGGTTTACACCGCGGGGTATATCCCCGACAGGTTGCGTATGGCCATTTCACTCGGCGTCCGTCGCCTCATGATCTATGGCGATTCAGATTTGGTGGTTAATCAAGTGATGAAGGAGTGGGACGTCAGAAGTCCGGCCATGATTAATTCTTGCAATGCAGTGAGAAAGCTAGAGAAGAAATTCGAGGGGTTAGAGCTTCATCATATACCCCGACAGAAAAATCAAGCAGCTGATAATTTAGCAAAAATAGGTTCCAAGAGAGAAGCCATTCCCAGCAATGTGTTTTTGGAACACATCCATACAGCATCAGTTCAAGAGGATCCTTTCACTGAAGAAGTTCCGCAACCAAAAAGTGCCACGGATCCGACTGAGGTTGAGGTTCCATCGGTGGTTGACCTGATCATGGAAGTCTTGGTCATCACTCCCGACTGGACGGTGCCGTACATCGCGTACATCCTAAGGAAAGAACTCCCAGATAATGAAGAAGAGGCTCAACAGATCGTCCGTCGATCCAAGGCCTTTATTGTGATAAAGGAACAGTTATACAGGGAAAGCGCGACTGGAGTCGGACGTAAGTGTATAACACCGTAAGAAGGTCAGATAATTCTTGATGATATCCACTCGGGGACCTGTGGTCATCATGCGTCCTCTCGGACCATTGTGGCCAAAGCGTACCGAGCTGGATTTTACTGGCCAAGAGCAAATGAAATGGCGAAAGAGATAGTCGACAAGTGTGAAGGATGTCAGTTTTACTCCAATATGTCACACAAACCCGCGTCAGCCTTGAAGACCATTCCACTCGTCTGGCCCTTTGCTGTTTGGGGATTGGATATGATTGGACCACTTAGAACTGGCAGGAGCGGCTTCACTCACGTACTAGTGGCAGTCGACAAGTTTACTAAATGGATCGAAGCTAAACCTATCAAGAATCTCGATGCATGCACTGCTATAAGTTTCATCAGAGAGTTGATATTCAGATATGGAGTTCCGCATAGCATCATCACTGATAACGGGTCAAACTTCAATTCCGACAAGTTCAGAGCCTTTTGCGCCTCTCAAGGCACACGGGTCAACTACGCTTCAGTCGCTCACCCCGAGTCGAATGGACAAGCGAAAAGAGCAAACGGTCTAATTCTCAAAGGACTGAAACCCCGACTGATGCGCGATCTCAAGCACGCAGCAGGTGCATGGGTCGACGAACTTCCATCAGTTCTTTGGGGATTGAGGACCACCCCTAATCGATCGACTGGACGAACTCCATTCTTTCTGGTCTATGGAGCAGAAGCAGTTCTGCCGAGTGACTTGATTCACAATGCACCCCGAGTCGAGCTCTACTCTGAAGGTGAAGCAGAACAAGCCCGGCAGGACGTAGTCGACCTCCTAGAAGAGGAAAGAGAGATGGCCCTGATCCGATCGACTATCTATCAGCAAGACTTGCGTCGATTCCATGCCAGAAATGTGAAGAGTCGAGCCTTCCAAGAAGGAGACTTGGTCCTCCGAGTAGATCAACATAAACCACACAAGCTCGCTCCCACATGGGAAGGCCCCTTCATCATCACCATAGTTCTCCACAACGGAGCGTACCATCTATACAATGCCGATCGCCAGATTGATGAGCCACGAGCTTGGAATGCGGAGCTGCTCCGCCCAGGAAATTCTCGCACAAAGACACGAAAGCATCGAGATACACGATTGTGTTGGGGGTGAAGTGGTGGAGTTGTGCCCCAAAGAAATTCAAAAATCCTTGAAAGAAGGGGTGAGGAGGCAAGGAAAACCCGCGGTCGACATGGGTGGCCAAGAGAACGCACTCACCCTCCTAAGGCTGCGGCTCGGACTCCTTCCCCGGAAGCCGTGCTGATCCATAGGGGATCAGTCCTCCATTGTCTAGGTCGTCGAGATCTTCTTGGCGAATCGTCGAGCGGATCCAGTTGCCCTGGATCCAGCCCTGTGGCAGGCCGGCCCTCGATGAAGATCCGCCCCGACTGGTCGTCCTCCCCTTCGCCTTCGCCGTCGCTTTCTTCGCCCGCTCCAGGGCCGCCGTCTTCTCTTTCACCATCGTCGACGGCAAGACGCACACGGAGCGGTGACACTGGGACGAGAGCGAGCGCGGCGGATACGTCTGGGGAAGAGAGGAGAAAATGAGAACGCACTGTTCAAAAACCCCGGTCCGGTGCCTTATATGAAGTTGCTTCCGAAAGTGATCGACTTGTAGGCCCGGGCGATCCTGCCAAATCTCAAGAATCCGCCACGCGATACGTGGCGAAAAAAGGTGGCGCAGAGATCAAGGCGACCCTGCCTTATCCCATCCGACATCGCGGCCTCCTCCGCCCAAGGCTTCCGGATTCGAATCCCTTGAAATCCAAGGCTGCGTAACAACTTTTCAGAGGAAGATCTCCTCCGCTGTCACTCGAGCTCTTCAAGTAAAGAAACTCACTGACACGGAACAAAGAATGGATCAAGGCGACTGAAAAAGAAGTTGGTATCGTCACCTAGGTTCATTGATCCAGAGCAAGCTATGCTCGTAACACAAAAAACGGGTCGGAAGTATGTTCAACTCTTTTCCCACTCAAACCTCGATCCATTCGGGGGCTAATGATGAAGCTATGTACCTAGGGTAGGGTCATGGACCTGTCCAAGGTACCCTTCCCAAGGACATCTCTAGAAGAATCACCTTTCAATCGACTTGGAAGTGTTTCACTCGACTGACTCGAAGACACTCGACCATGAAGCCAACCACTCGACAGCCAGGAGTCTAAAGTCACTCTGCACGCAAACGGTCGGTCATTAAGTAGCTTTTATGGTCATCATAGCACTTTATTAGTGGCATTACCAGTAACGCCCGACCTTAATGTACCTTTAACCCTGCATAACTGAGGGCCGGAGGGCTCTGGCGAACTCTATGTAAGCCACCCCCCTCCTCAGTGTAAAGGGTTCGCACCCCTGTAATCTATACACACATAATCCAGTCGACCGCCTCCGGGCTCCGAGACGTAGGGTTGTTACTTCCTCCGAGAAGGGCCTGAACTCGTAAACCTCGTGTGTATACAACTACTCCATAGCTAGGATCTTGCCTCTCCATTCCTACCCCCCTACATTATTGTCAGACTTAGAACCACGACAGTGCACGCTTTGAAAATCTGGAGACATTATCTGATTGGAAAGAAGTGCCAGATATTCACCAACCATAAAAGTCTCAAGTATATATTCACTCAGCCCGACTTGAACCTTCGATAGCAAAGATGGCTCGAGTTGGTTAAGGACTATGACCTCAGAATAAATTATCACCCGGGCAAAGCTAATGTGGTGGCTAACGCCCTCAGTCGCAAACCAGCCAACCTCAATGCCCTAATGGATTCCTTGCCTCCAGAGCTATATGAAGAAATCATGCAGCTAAATCTGGTAATCACCGACACCTGTCTTACCAATATATTGGAAGTTGCTCCTACTCTCGAAGAAGAAATCCGCAGAGCTCAAGCGGATGATAAGGTGTTACGGATATATGTTCAGAAGCTGCACCAAGGGCAAGTACCAGATTTCACTATGGATCAGGAAGGTTCGCTAAGGTTCCGAGGAAGACTTTGCGTACCCAACCAAGACAGTCTGAAGAAGAAAATATTGGCGGAAGCACATGAAGCACCATACTCAATTCATCCCGGTGGTACCAAGATGTATGAGGATCTTCGTCAGATATTTTGGTGGGATGGAATGAAGAAAGACATCGCGTATTTTGTGGCCTGCTGCGATATCTGCAATAAGGTAAAGGCGGAACACCAAAAACCCGCCGGACTCCTCCAGCCTCTATCGGAATCCAAATGGAAATGGGACGATATTTGCATGGATTTCATCACCGGATTACCAAGGTCTCGTCGAGGAAATGACGCGATATGGGTCATAGTGGACACTCTAACCAAGGTGGCACACTTCCTACCCATCTAGACCACATACCGTGCAAATCAACTTGCACAACTGTATGTATCAAGAATCGTCAGTCTGCATGGAGTACCCAAGACTATCACCTCCGACAGGGGATCTCTATTCACATCCGCATTTTGGTCCCAACATCATCAAGCCTTGGGGACCGCTCTGAAGTACAGCTGTCGGGGAGGCTGATCGTACCCACGGACACCTATGGGGCCCGGCGGAGCAGGCCCCTTTGTGGTTCGGAGGGGGGCGGAGGTCGCACGAAGAGCGGATCGAGGCGATGCACACGAGCGGTTTACCCAGCTCCGGAGCTCTCCGGAGATAAAACTCCTACTGCTGCTTGTTTGATCTATTGTGTTCTTGCTAGGGAGCAATGCGAGCTACAAAACCTAGCGTGAGTGTATCTAGTCTATGGCGGTCAGATGAACTGAACCTTGCGAAGACGCCGACCGAACCCCCTTCACGTTGCACTCGGGCCTCCTTTTATATGCTCAAGGGTCTCCGACAGGTGGCAACATAGGCGGGGGTACGAATGTAAAAACAGGGGTTGGTACACCTACTTGAACAGTGTACAGTGCAAAATACCTAACTCTGACGGCAAGGGACAAAAGCAATAAATGCCTGTCGTTGTCGCCCAAACAGTGTAACAGAGACCGTCAGGTGCGCCTCCGCTCGCCACGATGGCGAGTCTGTCGGCCGCCGCCATCGCTGCTCTCTCCGCTGGCTGCAGACCCCGCCGACACGCGCCCATGGAACGGTCCCATGGCGACACGTCAGCTGGGTGAGCTGGAGCGGAGACGGAGAGAAGTTGCATGTCATGGCAAGCGCCTTGCCGCGGCCGAATCCTTGTCGCGCCCCGAGCCTTCCCGGCAAGCTCCTCTTGCCGGGGCCTTGTCTTCTGCGTGCCTGAAGTGGCCTTCCCGACAAGCTCCTCTTGTCGGGGCCTTGTCTTCTCAATCTAATACTTTGTTCTTGAATGGCTCCAAGGGAGCCGCGGAGGAGATTGGCGGTGACGAGGCAAACCTTGCCGCGGGGTGCTGCAACTGTCCGTGCACGAGTACGGGATACTAGGGTACCCCTACTCTAGTACACCGGCAGAGCCCCGAACTGGGCATTGCAGTGCCGAAGCGCTTGTCGGGCCAGGCCCAGAACTGTGCATGGACACGCGCAGCCTCGACCACGCCGCAACCCGCCCCGGACCCACCACGATCCCCACTAACGGCACGCACCGGACGTGGCGTCGTGCGAGAGATTGTGGGCGCGGTCGTGGGGGGTTCTTTATTAATATAAGCGGGCACGCCCCCTCCTCCCTTTATAAGCGGAGGAAAGCAGGCAGGCCGACCACTCCTGCCATTGCCGTCTTGTCAAGAAACCACCGCCGCTTCCCTCGTCTTCTCCGGTGCGAAGAGAGCAACGCCCCGCCCCCTTTCGCCACAAGCACACTCACCGCCGTCGACCTCCTCCGCCCCCCTCGCCATGGCCCCGAAGGCCGATAAGGAGAAAGGCGTCAAGTCGGCCGAGGCGCAGCGGCTCGCGGCGCTACGCAAGGAACGAGCCGTCTTCCCCCCGCAGCTCGGCGCACGGGAGCTCCGGGATGTCAACTATCTTTTCTGGTCGACGGAGACTCGGGCGCATCCGCGCACGAGGGTGCTCCCCGCCTCCGCCGCTGATCTGGCCCCAACAGGGTACCCTTTCTTCGCCCTTTTCTTCTATTGCGGTCTTTGCCCGCCGTATTCCGAGTTCTTTTGTGACATAATGAACACCTTCGGCCTCCACCTCCTTGATTTCACCCCCAACGCCATCTTGACCATGGCCGTTTTCGCACATTTGTGCGAAAACTTTGTCGGGGTCCACCCGAACGTGGCACTCTTCCGCCATTTCTTTGTTCCCCGCGTCGAGAGAGGAGAGCCCCTTGCCGGAGGGATAGCCTGGGTCTCTAGGATCGGCAAGAAAGAGGCCTACCTAGAGGGGGAGTTTGGAACAAGTGGGAGGAGTGGAGAGCCAACTGGTGCTGGGTCGTGAGAGGAGGACCCTGACCCTTCACCGCCAGGCGCCAAACCCCACTTGCGCGGCAAGGATTGGAGTAACTTGGCGCCGGAGGATGCGAGGCTGAAGATAGCCGTGACCAATTCTGCGTCTCGGGCTTGCCGGATTAACTATTGGCGCAGTGGCGCAGACTTCATTCGCCGCGCCATCGCTTCCCTTGCGGGAAAGGAGGAGGCCTGCTTGGGAGTTCCGAGAATCTGGCGTACATCATGAGGTTGCGCCCGGGCCTGAATTGGAACTTCACCATCATGGAGCTGGATTCGGTGCTGCTCGAGCTGTTCAAGAACGACCCGAACACCCGTGAGTGGTTCAGGTTGCGCGAGGGGTCGCCCCATCAGGCAACAACTCGGCGCCGACCGCATCCGCGCCATGATGCCACTGTGCGACTCCCACGGGATCGTCCCGACTGGCGAGAGCCCCGACGAGGTCGTGCAGCAATTCTTTGACAACTTGCAAGAGGTGCCGATCCGCTCCGGCGAAGCGTAAGAGGCTCACCCGAGACACCACCGGCGGAGATGGCGTGGATCGCCACCAGAGCGGAGGAGGCGGCAGCAGCCGCTGCCGCCGGAGCCTTCGGGTTCACCGTGGAGGAGGCGGACGCGCGAAAGGCGGCAAGCGCTGCTGGCGAGGGAGGTCGCCGGCGAGGGACGAGCTTGTCGAGCTCGAGGCCGGGACGAGTGGGCCCGCCGAGGGCGCTTCTTCCCGCCGCCAAGCGACTTGCCACTGAGCCCCGGCTCCGCCGAGGAGGCGTCTCCGCAGGGCTGGAGATGAGCCGGGGCGACAGGTCGGCCCACAGCTGCAGCGCCGCTCGACGCGCTCCACCGTGGCAAGCGAGGTTGCCGCGGGAGCGCCCCAAACGGCAGCGACAACTAGGGCGGAATCTTCTCAGGCCGCCGCCGACGCCTCCGCCAAGCGGCCAAGAGAGCCCACTCCCCCGCCTCATCGCACTGGAGGCGGGCCGGAGTTTGACTTCTCCGCGCTCAGCTCCGAGGAGGAAGGCGAAGAGTAAGCTTCTCGAGATTGTGCTTGTATGTCTTCAATTTTTATTGCTTCATCTTGAATCTGATTTGCTTCGTTCTGGACTCTTTCCTTTTTAGGACGCTGGCCCAGAGAGCGGCAAAGAGGGCCAAGATCCCGACGGTCGTCGTTGAGGACGATTCTCCCGTGGCGACGGGGGACGCGCCCGAGACCGCCTTGCCGGACCCGGCAACCTTTCCCCAGAGCAGCCCCCAGCACAGCCCCCAGAGTAAGTGTGCAGTTTTCTTCTTGCTATTAGGCGTGCGGGGGTGCCCCTTCTTTGTTGATATCTGACCGTGTGCTTGTGCAGGAGCAGAGCAGTCTCATCAGGAGGGCTCGGAAGCTGCCTCCGAGATCCTGCCCGCTGCCACTCGCGCCAAGGGAGGACTCCCGGCAAGGGAGCTCCCTCCGACAAGGGAGGCCACCCGGCTAGGGAGGCCACTCCGGCTAGGGAGGCTACCCCGGCAAGGGTCGTCGCCCGCGACCGTCGAGTGGTCGAGGTCATGGCTGCGGTTGCCGTTGCAGGTAACTCCCTTTCGCGTTTTTCTCCCTTGGGCTTGCTTTCTTTTGTTTCTCTTTTCCGGATATCTGCTTGACTGCTCTTTCTTCGTCTGACGCAGACTCGATGGAGGTTGAAATCGCCGGCGAGGAGGAAACGCGCGGCAACACCGACGAGGCCGCCATCGAGGAAGAAGAGGTCATCGTCGTGGAAGAAGAGGCCGCCGCCGACGAGCCTGTTGGCGAGGAGGCCACCGAGGCTGCCGACGCAGAGGCCGGGCGAGGGGTCGGACGGTCGTCTCGACGGCCCCGAGGTCGCAGGAGCGGCAAGCGCCTACACCGACAGACTCCCAGCCGCCAAGGCGCCAGTTCGAGGAGCCCCAGTGCCTACCAAGGCCAAGGCGTCTTCATCAAGCTCCCCTGGGAGCCGAGCTCCAGGGCGCCAGTCGAGGGCGAGACCTTCGACGGCGAGCTACTCGCGTCCGCTGGGTTGACGCTGGTGGATGCGCCAAGAAGCAGCAGCGGCGAGTCCGAGGAGGAGCAGCTGCTGAAGAAGCTGCCGTCCCTCTACCGCACCCGTCAGGCCAAGTTGGAGACCCGGGAAGTCCTTGTCGCGAGGGCGGGAGCGGACATAGAGAAGCGCGCCGAGGAGCTCTGGAGCGCCAACAAAGAAGCGCTCCGCGACGTGGCGAACGTCTGGGCGCAGCTTCGCAGAGCGCACGGCCTTCATCCTTGAGAAGGCCGCGCGGTGATGAGGAGCGGCTGGCTGCCGAGAAGCTTCGCCGCAGCAGAAAGCGAAGTTGGCGCAGCGGAAGGTCAACCTGGACAGCCACGAGGAGGACCTTGCCGCTGCGTGAGGAGTCGCTTGGCGGGCGCTTCAGAAGCGGCGACGCTGCCGCAGCCGCCGAGGCCGCCAAGGAAGAGCTGAAGGCGAAGGTGGCACAGCCGAGGCCACCCTCAAGAAGAGCAGCGAAGAGCTTGCCGTGCTCAAGCGTGAGCGCGAGAAGGACGCCCACACACTGGCGAGCTGCAGTCCGTCTCGGCCGACAGGCCAAGGAGCTCGACATCGCCAAGGACTCAAAGGCGGATCTGCAGGTGGAAATGACCACTCGACGCAGACGTTGGATGGTGCCAGAGAGCGGAGGCGGGCTTGTTGGAGGCGATCAAGGCCAAGGAGGAGCTGGCTGGCGGATCTGTCTCCGTCGAGAACACCTTGAGGGAGAGCGTGGAGCACCGGGACCGAAGGTCTTGTGGACACCGCCGACATCCACAACGAGCTGATGGAGCTGGGGATGGGGGACCTCGCGTACTCCTCCGACGAAAGCATCTCCACCTAGCGTCAAGCTTAGCCTGTTCTTCAAAGGCGTGGTGGACGGGTCTCCGCGACTCGGGAAGAGGTCCCAAGCAGCTGGCCGAGGAATCACGCCAAGTTTGTGCGGGGCCCTCGAGAAGGTGTTGATGAAGGTGGCCTTCCGCAACCCGGCCTCAACCTTAATGGCTTCCTCGGATCGTTGCCGGCCAAGCCAACGTGGAGGAGTTTCAAAGCCCTTGTCGCACCCATTGTGGACAAGGTGAACAAGATCAAGAGGATTGAGGGCGACCGCGTGGACTAGGCCGCCAACCTTATCTTTCCCTTTGTCGCTGCTGATCATGTTTAGAAAACTTTGTTAGATCAGCGACAAGTTGTTCTCAGAATATACTTTATCTTAGGTGAATCGATCAATGCGACGTTATTTCCTCTACTTGATTTCTTCCTTTGTATGCGTTATTGCCCCACGCTTTTTGGAAACTTGCGGTGCAGCACCCTTGCCCATGAGCGCCGAGTGCGGAACTTCAGCAGCCTGCTGGCGGGGTCGCTACCGACAAGCAACCTTGTCGCGGACTAGCTGCAGCTCACTTAAGTTGTTGAGCGGACTCGAAACAAAGTAAGGGCGCGACTAGTCACGATTTGGTTCCTCTGCGCATGTGTTTTCCATACAAAGTACTATCGTTCGAGGAAGATAACGAAAAATTTAAAAATTGATTGCTCAAACTTTGGCAACTTAGCTTTTCTGCTTTCTTGCTTCCCGATGAGGTGAAACTTCCTCGAGCGGTGCACAGTCCATAGTATTATCTCCTCCTCCCCCCTGGTTAACTTGTGCGCGAGGGAGCCTTCCTTTCTTTAAGAGAAGAGAAAGAAGAGGAAATAACGTTATGGAGCCTAGTGGCTCGATTCTGCTTACCGGGTGTGGTTGCTGCACAAAGTATTAGCCAAAGCATGCAATAAATTGATGAAAGCATAAAATTGACAAGTAAATGCGCAACACACGAGCTTTCTTGATGCACGGGTCTGCGCCCGGCTTTGTCTGAAGGATTACATGCAACAACGGCAAGACTTGTACAAAAGGTGGTTGCCGAACGGATTCCGACAACCGCGCCTCTATGGGTAAAACTTACGAAGATGCTCAATGTTCCAGAGTTGCTCACCGAATGCCATCTTCGGTCTCAAGGCATGACAGCTCGAGGCCTAGTGACTCGTTTCACCCGATAAGGGCCTTCCCACTTAGGCGTCAACTTGTTTGAATTCTTGGCGGAAAGGCCAAGAACAAGGTCGCCTTCCTCGAGACTTCGGCACTAACCACGTGGCTATGGTAGCGGCGCAGGGCTTGTCAGAAGCGAGCGGCTCGCCAATGGCTGAAGACGATCCTCCTCGAGGAGCAATACGTCATCTTGTCGCAGCTGCTCTTGCTCAAGCTCATCATAAGCGAGTACTGAGGCGATCTGTATCTGAGTTCCGTGGGGAGAACTGCCTCTACTCCATAGACTAGAGCAAAGGGTGCCCGCCAGGCTCGATTTGGCGTCGTCTGATCGACCAAAGAACCACCGGCAGCTCCTCGATCCAGCTTTCTTCCGCACTTGTGCAGCACTGTCGAAAGTTCTGAATTGAGTCCGCGCAGCACTTCAGATTTGCCCTCTCGCTTGACCGTTGCTTCTCGGGTGAGCAACAGCGGGCGAACCTTGGCGCCAAGGTCTTGGACGTCTTGCATGAAGGTGCGATCAGAAATTGTGTGCCGTTGTCGGTGATGATCCTGTTAGGGATTCCAAACGGCAAACAATCGACCAAGAACTTGATCGCCGTTGTCTTTGTCACCTTCCTCATCGCTTCCACTTCTCGCCACTTTGTGAACTTGTCGATGGCGACGCATAAGTACTCAAAGCCCCCGGCTTCGGGGAAGGGGCCGAGGATGTCGAGCCCCCTGCATCGAAAATGGCCAGGATAAAGGGATCGTTCGAGAGCTTGAGCAGGCCGGTGTATCTGCTTGGAATGGAACTGGCACGCTTCACACTTGGTTACTTGTGCAGTTGCATCCTGGAGGTCTGTCGGCCAGAAGAAACCTTGCCGGAAAGCTTTGCCGGCAAGTGCTCTTGCGCCAATGTGGTGACCACATATGCCTCCATGTATCTCTGCCAACAGCTTCTGTCCATCTTCCCCGGAATACACTTCAATTTCACACCGTTGAGTCTTCTTACATGCGATTATCTTTGTCGACAAACTGGTACATACTTGACCGCCGGGCTACTCTTTCCGCTTCTTCCTGCTCTTCGGAAGTTCTCTGTCTGAAGGAAATGGACAATCTGCTGCGCCCATGTTGGAGCTATGCGGCTCGACAACAAGGACTAAAGGCACATCTGCTGCTGGGAACATCAGCTTCTATGGCAAGAGCTCGCGGCTCGCCGGAGCTTGATGCTCCTCGACAAGCTTGCCGAGCAAGACTTGTCGGGAGCATTTGCTTCAACGAAACAAACCACAGGGGTCTGCTTCGGAGCATCGCTCCTCAAAGACCGTTGGTGTTGATCTTGGGGACCTTTGCAACGACGGCTTGGAAGCTACGTGGGAAAATAGTCACCAGAGGCCAACTTCCTCTTCTTATTCTGCCCTCGTTGATGGTGTTACGGTCGGTTGAGTCAGCTTGAGCACAAAGATCCCTGGTTCCATTGTGTATCTTGAGTCTGGCGCACTTGACAGACCATCGGCAATATCATTACGAGCTCTTGGAACATGTTCCATTTGCGAGCCGTCAAAGTGCTCTTCCAGCTTCCTCACTTCATCGACGTAGGCTTCCATCAATGACTCGGTAATCTTTGTTCACTTGTCTGGACGACGAGTTGCGAGTCACCCCCGACAATAAGCTTCTTGATCCCAAGGTCCACGACGATCCTGAGACCGGCAAGCAAGCCTTCCTTCATACTGCAAGATTGTTTGTCGCTTGCTCCTTGGGAAAGTGCATCCGGGCGACGTACTTGAGGTGCTCTTGATTGGGTGCTATAAGCAAAGACGCCAAGACCGGCGCCTTGCAGTAGAAGGCACCATCAAAGTACATCAGCCACTCTTTCGGGCTTCTTTGATGGGAATGCTCGTCTTCTAATCTCTTCATCCGCGTTGGCGTCCATTCTCGCTATGAATTTCGCCAAGGCTCGCTTTGGATAGTTGATGTGCTTTCAAACTTGAGACCGAAGCTTGACAGCTCCGGTGCCCACTCGACAATCCCGCCTGTTGCTTCGGATTCTGCAAGATCCTCTTCAGGGAAAGCGAGTGACAACTGTGATCTCATGTGCTTGGAAGTAATGGCGCAGCTTTCTCGAGGCCATGAGGAGGCCGAAAAGCAATTTCTGCACACCAGAGTACCTTGACCTAGCCCCTTGCAGGAGGGAGCTGACAAAGTAGACTGGGCGCTGCACCATCCTTTTCTGCATCTGCTCATGCATCTTCGCGGACTCGTCCTTGTCGGGACCAGAGCTTGTCGGCGAAGCCCCCTGCTTGTCGCTGGACGTGCTTGCCGCGGTTGCTGGCTCGTCATCCGCCTCCCTCTCCACCACTAACGCAGCACTAACCACTTGATTGGTCGCCGCTATATACAGCAGCAACTTCTCTTGTGGCTTAGGTGCGACAAGTGTTGGAGTGGAGGACAGTATCTCTTTAAGTCCTGCAGCGCAGCCTCCGCTTCGGAGTCCATTTCATTGGACCCGTCTTTTTCAAAATCTTGAAAAATGGCGTATGCTCGGCAGACCTAGAAATAAACTCTTTGAGAGCAGCCACGCAACCGCAAGTCTTCGTACATCCTTGACGCCGCGGTGCTTCAATCTGCTCAATGGCCTTGATCTTGTCGGGATTAGCTTCAATCCCCGCCGAGACCACGAAGAACCCGAGAAGCTTGCCGGAAGGGACTCCAAACACGCACTTCTCGGGGTTGAGCTTGAGGTTGATCTTGCGCAGATTTGCAAAGGTCTCGTCCAAATCTTGAACCAGAGTTGCTTTGTCCTTGCTCTTGACCACTATGTCATCCATGTAGGCTTCTACATTTCTGTGCATTTGCGGCTCAAAAGCGTCATGGACTACCCTTGCGAATGTCGAACCAGCATTCTTCAAACCGAAAGGCATCCGTATGAAACAGTATGTGCCACATGGCGTGATGAATGCGGTCTTCTCTTCATCTTCTTTAGCCATGAAGATCTGATGGTATCCTGAGTATGCATCAAGAAACGAAAGCAAATCGCATCCGGCCGTGGAGTCAACAATCTGGTCAATGCACGGCAAGGGAAATGGATCTTTGGGACAAGCTTTATTAACATCCGTGAAGTCAATACAGAATCTCCATTTCCCATTTGCCTTGCGCACGACTACAGGATTGGCCAACCACGTAGGATGGAGCACTCCTCTGACAAGGCCTGCTGCTTCCAGTTTCTTGATCTCTTCGGCTATGAACTCTTGGCGCTCCACTGCTTGCTTTTCGACTTTTTGCTTGACGGGTCAGCGCATGAGGACAAACGGCCGTGCGGTGCTCAATCACTTTCACAGGAACACCGGGATATCGACGGTTGCCATGCAAACACGTCGACATTCGCCCGCAGGAAAGCAATGAGCGCGCCTTCCTATTTGTCGTCGAGAGAGGCACTGATGGTGAAGGTACCACCAGTGTCGTCCTCCTTGGCGGGCACCTTCTTGGTCTTCGGCGGAGCCACCATCTTCTTGCACTTGCCGGTGGAGCTCGATGGTGCGTCCTCGACGGTAGCGCAGCACTCTGAAGAGGTGCGCTTGCCGGAGTGAGCATCCGAGCCCTTGCCGGACTTGGACTTGGTCTTCTTCCCCCGGAGCTTCAGCGGCAAGTGTCCGCCATCTGTCAGCGGCTGCTGCATCCCGGAAGATCTTGTCGGCACGTATAAGGGCATCCTTCTTGTCGCCATGGACAGAGATGACGCTTATCGGGCCTGGCATCTTGAGTAGGTTGTAGGCGTAGTGAGAGGCTGCCATGAACTTGGCGAGTCTTTGGACAGCCAAGTATCCCATTGTAAGGCAATGGGAAATCGGCGACGCCAAACGTAACCCTCTCGATCCCGAAGTTCAGCTCGCTGCCAAATGTGACCGACAACGTAATCTTCCCTTCGCTTGCTCCTTCCCGGATTGATTCCTTGGAAGGTTCCGGTCTCTTCGAGCTTCATTGTCGAGGATTTGAAGCTTCGGAGCACCGCGGAGGAGATCAGATTCAAGCCGGTCCCGTCATTAACTAACATTTTTGTGACCTTGAGGTTGCGGATGGTTGGAGAGACCAACATCGGCAAGCACCCGACCGCAGCTTATGCGATCAGGGTGGTCCTCAATATAAAAAATGATAGGCGTGTTGGATCACTTCAGAGGCTTGCGTGACTCTACGGATGGTTCCCCTGCATTGACCTCCCGCATCCATTGCTTGAGTTGGCGGTGGGAGGTATGCAGGGAAGCACCCCCGTCAACACAGAGAACCTCTGTGGCTTTCTGAAACTCCTGCTCGCCGGCGTGCCGTCCTCCATATCTTCGCCGTCATCATCATCTTCATCCTTATCGCGCCGCTGGAGGTCGATCTCCTTGTCGCCGCTTGACTTTGCCTTGGCGTCCTCCCCGGCCGGGCGTTTCTTGCTTGTTCCCCGGCACCTTCCGGGCCTTCTCCTTGTCGCGCCCGCTCATTTTCGGCTCTCTGCTCGACAAAAGCTGTTCGACTTCTTGCAGCTCTGGAGGTCGTGGCCATTGGTGCGGTGGATCTTGCAATCGCTTGCGGAGCCGTCACGCTTGTCGGCGGCCGCCACCGGCCCAGTGGTTGGTGTCGCCGCAACCTCCTTGCCGGAGCCACCAGCCTTGGTGTTCTGTCGCCGCCTCCGTTGCGGACTGCTCGACAGCTAGCACTTCTCGCTTTTCTTCTTCTGTTGCCTCGCCACGCCCTTCTTTGCCGGGCGGTGTCATCCTTGTCGAGATCCTGCTTCAGATTCTCTCCTGAGTCTCCTCCCTTCCTCGCCACAAGACACTTGTCGGCCAAGGCGCATAGCTCACGACGCCCTTGACTTTGCACATCGCCATCTCCTCCCTCATCCTGCGGTTCCGCACATTACGATGAAATGCGCCGATCACCGCGCGGCGGTGGACGTCTGGGATGTTGTAGTGCACACGGCTGAACCTCTGAATGAACTTGCGCAGGGACTCTCCTTCCTTCCGGGCGGCAGTGAAGGTCGCTCTCTTGGCCATGAGGTTTGTGGCCACCGTGAAGGCGCCAACAAACCGATGGCACAGATCTGCCCAAGAGGATATGGAGCTATCCGGCAAGTGCATGAGCCAAGATCTCGACGTTGGGCTTGAGCACGGCGGGAAGTAGTTGGCGAGGATCTTGTCGCCCCGTCCCCGCAGCCTGCACCGCGATGGTGTAGATGCTGAGGAACTCCGACGGGTGCGTTCGGCCATCATACTTCTCCGACACGTCTGGTTTGAAGTTTTTCTGGCTGGGCCACTGGACTTGCCGCAGCTCACGAGTGAACGCAGGGCAACCTACCACGTACGGCAAGTCGCCTGGCCCCTCCGGCGCGTGCATGTCAACAGAAGGCCCGGCGCGCTTGTCGGACTGACGTCGCGCTTCTCTTCGGTGCTCGATGCGAGTTCGAGCGTCCTCTTGTTGTCGCTCATGAAGAACTTGGCGCTGATCGCGGCGAGTTCGCGGATCCGACGACGCAGTGGAGTCGCTGTCGAGGTGGATCCGGTGAGTCGGCGATCTTGGCCTTCTTAGCGGAGAGTGCACGGTGGTTGCACCTCCGACAGTCTCGTCGCCACCGGCTCGTGCCTTGTCGTCTTGTCGCGGCAACGATGGCGTTGGTTGCCGCGGAGTGTCGCCGTTGGCAAAGCCGATGAGGCTCTGGATAGTGGCCCTCCACTCGTCGACCTTGTCGGCCGTTGGAGGGTAGTCGAGGAGCGATTGAGCTCTCGCCGTAGCTTCGGGAGTAGTAGGCGGCATTGGAGAACGGTGCGAGGAGTGGACATGCTCGGACTTCTAACTATGTTAGAAGGAGCGGCGCCCGTCCGGCGGCCGTATCTCACTAGTGCCCGGCATGTTGGCGCGCATGCTGGTCTTGAGGGTCTCGATCCAGCGAGCGTATGGCGTTGTGAATGCCATGACGTTGTTGGTCCCAGCGCCCTCTGAGATGGGCGCGGGGATGCGCGACGCCGAGGTCTCGTGGTGCCTTGTCCTTGGACTTGGCAACGTCGCGAAGCACCTTCGTCGGCGCCCGTTCCTCCGCCAGCGTCTGCACCACCACCCGCTTTGCTGCGGTGAGGGTGGGTACGACGCGACGGCTCTGCTGCCGCCAAGCCTTCTTCTTCGGTGGCATGTTGAGGAAGATGTTGATGACGCTGCTCGCGTGAACGCCGGATCGGATTCACGCTGCCTCGACGCTTCTACCGGGCGCGCCAGAGATGTCGGGAGGCTGATCGCACCACGGACACCTATGGGGCCCGGCGGAGCAGGCCCCTTTGTGGTTCGGAGGGGGGCGGAGGTCACACGAAGAGCGGATCAAGGCGATGCACACGAGCGGTTTACCCAGCTTCGGAGCTCTCCGGAGAGATAAAACTCCTACTGCTGCTTGTTTGATCTATTGTGTTCTTGCTAGGGAGCAATGCGAGCTACAAAACCTAGCGTGAGTGTATCTAGTCTATGGCCACCGAATGAACTGAACCTTGCGAAGACGCCGATCGAACCCCTCTTCACGTTGCACTCGGGCCTCCTTTTATATGCTCAAGGGTCTCCGACAGTGGCAACATAGGCGGGGTACGAATGTAAAACAGGGGTTGGTACACCTACTTGAACAAAGGTACAAAGGTAAAATACCTAACTCGACGGCAAGGGACAAAAGCAATAAATGCCTGTCATTGTCGCCCAAACAAAGTGTAACAGGACCGTCAGTGCGCCTCCGCTTCGCCACGATGGCGAGCCTGTCAACGCCATTATCGCCGCTTTCTCCGCTGGCTGCACAGCCGCCGACACGCCGCCCATGGAACGGTCCCATGGCGACATTTCGCTTGGTGAGCTGGAGCGGAGACTGAGAGAAGTTGCATGCCGCGGCAAGCGCCTTGCCGCTGCCGAATCCTTGTCGCTCTCGGAGACTTGTCGCGCTTCGAGCCTTCCCGGCAAGCTCCTCTTGCCGGGGCATTGTCTTCTGCGTGCACAGTGGCCTTCCCGACAAGCTCCTCTTGTCGGGCCTTGTCTTCTCAATCTAATACTTTCTTCTTGAATGGCTCCAAGGGAGCCGCGGAGGAGATTGGCGGTGACGAGGCAAACCTTGCCGCTGGTGTCAGAATCGTCTGCGGCAAAGTACGGGATACTAGGGTACCCCTACTCTAGTACACCGACAACAAGACGGACTTACCATCCTTAGACAGATGGATGACCGAGCAAGTAAATCAAATACTGAAGATATGCTGCTGGCATGTACATTGGCCCAAGGAACCAAGTGGGAAGACTATGCGCCCTCATTTGAGTTTTCCTACAACAATAGTTTCGTGCCAGCTTAAAGATGTCACCCTATGAAGCCCTCAGATGGCGGAAATGCCGCACCCATTAAATTGGTCTCAAACTGGAGATAGCCATATTTTCGACTGATTTAATGCTCAAGCGAAGAAGCAAGTCAAGGAAATCCGAGACAGACTGCAACTGGCCAAATCCCGACAAAAGAGCTACTATGATGCCAAACATCGTCAGATCAGCTTCGAACCCGGAGAACACGTATATGTCCGAGTCACCCCTATGAAAGGAGTAAAGAGGTTTCAGACCAGAGGAAAATTGGCACCCAGATATATCAGTCCATTCCCCGTCATGGTCAGAGTCGGAACAGTTGCCTACCAGTTGGAATTGCCACCAGAATTGTC
Organism: Aegilops bicornis; assembly: GCA_021605145.1. Classification (NCBI taxonomy): domain Eukaryota; kingdom Viridiplantae; phylum Streptophyta; class Magnoliopsida; order Poales; family Poaceae; genus Aegilops; species Aegilops bicornis. The sequence goes on from CM038670.1 coordinate 201,581,747, forward strand.
AGAAGTACACAACGTGTTTCACATCTCACAACTAAGAAGATGCATCTCGCCACCGGAGAAAATGACTGATATGTCAGGGATAGAATTGGCTAAGGATTTGAGTTATGAGGAAAAGCCAATCAGAATATTGGACCAGACAGAAAGGGTCACTCGCAGCAAAGAGATAAGATTTTACAAGGTTTAGTGGGAGCATCACACCGAAGAAGAAGCAACCCGGGAAAGAGAGGAATTTTTAAGGAATGCATACCCAGAATGGTTTTCCCAAGCAACCGAATCTCGAGGACGAGATTCATCCTAAGTGGGGGAGGTTTGTGACAGCCTGGATTTTGCCTTCTCTCTTTTTATCGGACTTGCCTTCTCTCTCTTTCCGGACTTGGTTTTCATCGTGGTTTTTGCCCTGATTTGATTTGGATTTTTGGATCAATTCAAATGGACTTGTCACTTGGGCATATCCTTAGCTTTCACCCAAGTGACCTATCTACCTTATTCCTCCCACAAATTCCCAAAATAATGAAATGAATATTTTTCCTAAAAGGAAAATATTCAGTTTTCTCTCTTAAGCTCATTTCAGAACTTTGTGCTCCAAAGCAACCTCAATTTTTCTTGCTCATAAAAATCTGAGATAATTCCTAAATATTCTTAGGACCATGGCTCATCTTCCCATGAAAAAATATTGCATCACTTTTTGTAATATTTTTGCTGTAGAAAATCTTTTCACTGCTGGACCAGAAATGCACTTTGTACATCAAGTGCAATTTTCCTTGAGCTTTTGGCCTTGAGATTTCTTAAGCTTAAAGACCTTCCTAAGAAACCCTAAACCCCAGGAGATTAGCCCTAATGGCCTTCTAGAAGGTGGCCAAACTTGGCGACCAAGTTTCTGACCAGAAACTTGCCAGCTTGGTAGAGTCGCGTCTGGTTGGCCTGGGTATGATCCATCACCTCTCCTAGACGTAGCACTGCACGGTCGAGCTCATAAACAAGGTTTGTCCGCTCCTGGCCGTCGTTTTGGCCATGCCAGCTTGGTGACCGCGCGAGGACACGGCGCCTGGCAGCGTCTCGACGCGCTCTGGCTGGCGCTTCACGTTCTGTTTCGCGCGTGTGCATGCAAGCGCTCGCCTCCGACTGCCACAACGTGCCACAACCCTCGACCCATCACCCATGACCCCTCCCTGGCGCTCGCCGACGCCGGAGCCGCCGCCGCAAGCCCGGTCAAGTCGCAGCCAAAACGGCACAGTGCGCGCGTGCTTGTCGCCATCTCAAACCACCTCATGTGCTCGTCTGCGAGCGTGGGCAAGCGCCGGCGTTGACGCTGCACCCTGTCCCGTCCCCTCGCGTTGGAGCCTCTCGTCGACGTTTGCTTCATGTCCAGAGCGCTCCGGCGGCGACACGTCCCCCCCCCCTCTACTCCGGCTGTATAAAGCCACCCCGCCTCCCTTGCTAGCTACGCACCACTCCACACCACCTCCACGAACACGTAGACGAGCAGAAGCCCGGTCGGAAGGCCTCTGGCCGTCGCCCCGACCCGAGGACTCTGGCGATCCCCGCAGGCCAGCTGCCGCTCTCCAGGGCCTCTCGAGCTCAAGCAGCTGCTTGGGCAGGGCCTTGGTGGTCTGCTGGAGCTGCCTGGACCCCGCCAAGCCCTCGGAGCTGCCTCTAGCCACCGTCTTCCACCTCTCCGGCGAACCCCGTCCGCCACCGAAGCGTGCGAGCTCGACTGTGACCAGCTCCGTCCACCTTTCGCCAAGCCATGGGTACGGGCAGGTGCGCCGCGAGCCCCGCTTCTGATCTATCCCTCTAGCCGAGCCCCAAACCCCCTCGTCGCCGGCATGAGCTCCGGCGAAGCACCGCCTCCCCTCTGATCTCGATCCCCTTCCCTCTCTCCTGACTGGTGGGGCCCAGTGTCAGCCTCACCACTCGCGCCCGAAGCGGTATGAGTGGAGGTGCACTCCCACTTTACGCCTTCGACATCACCCCCCCCCTCAGGATTTTCTATTTATTCAAATTTAATTCATAAATTTGACTAAACTTTGACCAGCCACCATTTCTAAACCATAAGTCCAAATGAATTGATTCTTTTTGCATTGTCTTTGTTACAGAAAGATCTAGCAGCACGCCAAAAGGTGGATTTTTCCTTGCTGTCTAGAATTTCTGGTGATTTTCAGAATGTGTTTTGACATTTATTTTTGTGGTTTTAAAATATTTTCAGAAGGAGGATCTTGCCTTGAAGCTAACCAGGAGGAGTGTGACCCTCCTATGCACTAAGGCAAGCCACAACATCATTTGGATGGTGTTATTTCAATATCTATGATTTTCTACTTGAATATGAGTCTTTATTTGCATTTACATTTTGATAAATTAATATGGTTAATTGATAGTTGTTTTATGATGCTTGATATGCTTGTTTTAACTTCTGGTTGAGTTCATAGAATTTTTTTGGCTAAGTAGAGTAAGAATGTGCACTAGATATTTTGTTATGGAAAGTTATGGTAGCTATTTTTGCTAGTAATAGTTTTCAACTAAATGATGAACTAATAAAAATGTTGTTTGTAGATAAAAATGAGTTATAACCGGAGAAGTTTCTGATCTTAGTATTGCAAGATAGTTATGTTGGTTGTTTTGATCCATGCTTAAGAGTTGCTTGCTCTGTGTGACGAGTAGTTGCATGATTTCCGGTATGATGCCATGTTAGTAATAAAAAGTTTTTCTGAAAGTTAAGACTTGATTAAGTTCAACCTGAATACGATGTTGATCACATCATGGTGCCACTAAATCAGGTTTTTAATTCAGTGCGACCACATTTACCTAATGGGAAGGTCTTGATTTGGTCCTTTGTCATGGCTCTCACCGGTGCCTGCCGCGAGGGAATGTTATGGGCGTGCATACCCTGGCCCGGTAGGCAGACATAACCTTGTGTGCTCATTTTTTTATGGTACCTTGTCCCCGTTTGGGACCGTTTTGCCATGACAGTGGCCGTTGGTGTCTTTGGTATACACGGGGCCACCCAAGACCTAGCCCTGCGAGGGAGATGGTCGGAGTGGCCGGGGAGAGTGCATGGCAAAGGGAGGGTTTCATCGGAATACTTTGGTCCACCCGAATGGGAGTACGAGGCCAGGTATTCCGTAGTGTGGATAAAGTGCGCTACCTCTGCAGAGTGTATTTAATCCATCGATAGCCGCGCCCTCGGTTACGGGCAAGACTCGGGAGTAAGTCACACCATGGATCAACTTTTATAATTAATCTTGCGAACTAGTAATTGTTGTGATGCATTTTTTTCGTGGTGAACCTTGAACACTTGAGGAGTTCATGAGTGATTGGTTTCAGGTGTGACCCCGGTGTGGTCACCGTTTGGTTACGAGGTAACCGTCTAGTAAGCGAGTCCGTGTGACTCGGTGCGCTGTTTGGTTGCTTTGCATAGCTTTGCATTTGTAGTAATTTCTTGCATTAATTTAACTTGATTAATTATCATGATATTGTCTGTCATCGTGCTTATGTTTGTTGTGAGCTTGCAAGTACATTCAATGTACTGACATGGCGTGTCATGCCAGCTTTCAGGCAAGTTGATTCGCATCGGAGCGCAGCTCGTGTCTACGCCGTGTCCACGTCGGTGTCCTTGTGCCATGGAGTTCCACTACGTTGTTCTTCCGCTACCGCGTAATTTCGTGTGATCGAAGCCCCAGCCATGTTCATTAAATAATGTACGTACTGTCCAGCAGCACCGTGTGTGCCGCTTGGCCTCGAATATCGATGTAATATCAGACCTTTGTACCATGCTAGTATCAATAAAGCGGTTATTTCTGTACCAGGTTGTTGTGTATTGCCAGAAGACTCGATCTCTGGGATGGCAATGCAGGGTAAACCGGTTGCTCTGAGCCGGTGTGCCACAGTCCGCACGCTTAACGTTCATCGGCGATTTAGTATTATATGAGTTATGTGATTTGATCAGCGAATGTTGTTTGGTGTCCCGGATGAGATCACAGACATGACGAGGAGTCTCAAAATGGTCGAGAGGTAAAGATTGATATATAGGATGATAGTATTCAGACACCGAAAGTGTTTCCGGTAGTATTGGGTATTTATCGGAGTACCGGGGGGGTACCGGAACCCCCCGGGGGGAATAATGGGCCTTTTGGGCCATAAGAGAGCCCACAAGGGGTGGAGGCCCCCCCTTAGGCAGGAGGCCGAATAGGAGAAGGAAGAGGGGGGGTTCGCCCCCCCTTTCTTTCCTCCCTTCCCTCTTCCCTTTTCCCCCTTCCAGTAAAAAGGAAAGGGGGGGCGAATTGGGATAGGACCCCAAGTAGGATTCCTCCTACTTGGGGCGCCCCAAGGCTGCTCTCCTCCCCCTCCCACCTATATATACATGGGGAGGGGGCGCCTAGAACACACACCAACAATTGTTAGCTGTGTGCGGCGCCCCCCTCCACAGTTTATGCCTCCGGTCATATCTTCGTAGTGCTTAGGAGAAGCCCTGCGCGGATCACTTCACCTTCACCGTCATCACGCCGTCATGATGACGGAAATCATCTTCTTACTCGACACCTTTGCTGGATAAAGAGGACGAGGGACGTCATCGAGTTGAACATGTGTAGAACTCGGAGGTGCCGTACGTTTGGTACTTGATCGGTCGGTGAGGGAGTCCTGGGTTAGGGGGTCCTCGGGTGTCCGGGCTGTGTGATATGGGCCGGATTGATGGGCCGTGAAGATACAAGGTAGAAGGACTTCCTCCGTGTCCGGATAGGACTGTCCTATGTGTGGATGGTAAGATTGGTGTCCAGATATGTAATTTCCTTCTTCTGCAAGCCGACTCTGTACAACCCTAGGCCCCTCTGGTGTCTATATAAACGGGAGGGTTTAGTCCGTAGAGGCTATCAGAATTCATATAGGCTAGACATCTAGGGTTTAGCCATTACGATCTCGAGGTAGATCAACTCTTGTAACCCCTATACTCATCAAAGTCAATCAAGCAGGAAGTAGGGTTTTACCTCCATTAAGAGGGCCTGAACCTGGGTAAACATTGTGTCCTCTTTGTCTCCTATTACCTTTGATCCTCAGATGCACAGTTTGGGACCCCCTACCTGAGATCGGCCGGTTTTGACACCGACATTGGTGCTTTCAATGAGAGTTCCACTATGTCGTCAGCAAAAGGTTCGATGGCTCGTTCGATCATCAACAACGATGCCGTTTCCAGGGAAACTTTCCTCCCCGGTCAGCTTTTTGTGTTTGGCGGCTTCGCTCTGCGTGCCAATTCAATTGGTCAACTTGAACAGATCGACAGCTACGCCCCTGGTCATTAGATCAGATCCGGGAGCCTGAATTACGTCGCTGATATCCGAGGAGATTTGATCTTTGAAGGGTTCACGGCCTCGACCGCTGTTCCTCATCTCCAAGAAGGAAACCCATCGGATCCATCATCAGGCACCACTCAAAGATCAACTATCACCCCTGCCCTGGCTGTAGATCCAAAGCGGACTACCTCATCCGAAGATGGGAGTTTAAAACCCACCGGGCTCTCTCCTACCACGGAGATCTTTGCCGAAGACCAGAGGCAACTATGTCTTCGGTGAGCCTGGAATTAAGCAGGACTCTCCTTGTCATCGGAGAGCCGAACTCGCCTCTGGATGCCAACTCCAAACTCTCAAGGTCTGCGTCTAGTGAGCACAGCATGGTAGAATCTGCCATGCCGAGCCCCGCAGGTTCTCGGTTCCCCGTCCGGCCTTCACTCCTAAGCGAGGCCTTGGACTTAATGCGATCCCTCGCCATTACAGAAGTATCGCTTCCGAACCACGCCCAGCCCGAACTAGGGGCTGAGCGCAGGGAATTTTGCGTCCCACCCACCACCCACTTGGTAGCCACTATCGAAGACTTAACCGACATGCTCGACTACGCCTCCGAAGACATCGACGGCATGGACGACGATGCTGGAGACAAACCAGGCCAAGACCCGCCCTTTACCGGGCATTGGACGGCCACCTCCACATATGATGTGTATATGGTGGATACACCTAAAAGGATGATGACGATGGCAGGAAGGATCCAAGCGAGGATAAGCCCTTCGAGGCACCACCAAAACGTCGATGTCAGCGGCGCCGCTCAAAATTGCGTCGCGAAAAGGAAAGCAATACTGGCACGGGAGACAATAACACTTCGGACGATGCCGAAGATCACGAAGACCCGGTCGAGCCAGTGTCCGAGCGGGATGAGTGGGAGGACGGACAAGTTAACCCCGACGAGCTGGCCGGGAATGAGGATTCGGAGGATATTAACTACCGATCTCCGAGGAGGATGTCAGCCTCGGCAATGAAGATTTCATCGTGCCAGAAGAACCCCTCGAGCAAGAACGCTTCAAGCGACAGCTAATCGCAACTACGAGGAGCCTAAAAAATAAACAACAACAACAACAACAGCTTCAGGCCGAACAGGATACGCTCAATGACAGATGGACCCAGGTCCTAGCCGCCGAGGAATAAGGCCTCGAGCGCCCAACAAAGAGTTATCCGAAGCGTCGGCTACTGCCACAATTCGACGACGAGGCCCTTGAGCCAATACCGTCAAGATATGACTGCGCTGATGAACCTAACCGACCACCACGTGGGCAAGACAAAGCGGCTGCTTACGCCGAACATCAACCCGCACCACCTCGCCGTAGAGGCAAAGAGGTGGCGGCTCCCGGATACACCTACAACTTACGCCAGGACCTGGACAATAGAGCCGGTCAGGCTAGATCAATCTATGGATCAAGGGGGCGTGCCCCAACGTGAGATGACGACCATCAAGCTTGGCGCGATAGGCATAACCTCACCCGGGCTGAAAACCGAACACAGATGTCATCCGAACTCCGTCGTGGCGTTGCCTGATACGGAGGCGCCGCACACCCCTTATGCTTTACCGATGAGGTAATGCAACACCAGTTTCCAGAAGGGTTTAAACCCATAAGCATTGAATCATACGATGGAACGACAGATCCCGCAGTATGGATTGAGGATTTTCTTCTCCATATTCACATGGCTCGTCGTGATGATCTCCACGCAATTAAATACCTCCCCCTAATGCTGAAAGGACTAGCACGACACTGGTTAAATAGCCTCCCAGAGAACTCCATTGGCAGCTGGGAAGATTTGGAGGATGCCTTTCAAGACAACTTCCAAGGCACCTATGTCCGGCCTCCGGATGCCGATGACCTTAGTCAAATAGTCCAGCAACCCAGAGAGTCAGCCCGCAAACTCTGGACTAGGTTCTTAATTAAAAAGAACCAAATCATCGACTGTTCAGATGTCGAGGCCCTCGCGGCCTTTAAGCATAGCGTCTGCGACGAATGGCTCGCCCGACACCTCGGTCAGGAAAAGCCGAAGTCTATGGCAGCTCTTACCGCACTCATGACCCGCTTCTACGTGGGAGAGGACAACTGGTTGGCTCGTAGAAGCAACAGTACCAGCAACCCTGGCACCTCCGAAGCCAGGGATGGCAACAGCGGGCCGCGACGCAACAAACATAAGCATTGAAACAACAACAAACAAACTGAAGACACAACGGTTAACGCTGGATTTAGTGGCTCTAAATTCTGTCAGCGGAAGAAGCCATTCAAAGGAAATAAACATGGTCCGGACAAAATACTCGATCGGCCTTGCCAGATTCATGGCACCCCTGACAAGCCGGCCAATCATTCCAACAGAAACTGTTGGGTCTTCAAACAGGCCGGCAAGTTAAATACAGAACACAAGGGGAAAGGGCCACCAAGCAAGGACGATGATGAGCCCCGCTGATGTCGCTTGAAGCTACGTCGGTACTTCCCCAAAGAGGAAGGGATGATGTAGCACAGCGGCGGTAGGTATTTCCCTCAGAAATGAAACCAAGGTTATCGAACCAGTAGGAGAACCAAGCAACACAACGTAAACAACCCCTGCACACAAATAACAACACCTCGCAACCCGACGTGTTAAAGGGGTTGTCAATCCCTTTCGGGGTACAGTGCCAGAAATTGCGTGTTGACGGGAGAAAGTTGTAATAGATTGAAATAATAGATTGCAAATAAAATAAAGTGCAGTAAAGTATTCTTGTATTTTTGGTTTAATAGATCTGAATAAAAAGAGCAAATAAAATAGATCGCAAAGCAAATATATGAGAAAGAAGACCCGGGGGACCGTAGGTTTCACTAGTGGCTTCTCTTGAGAAAGATAGCAAACGGTGGGTAAACAAACTATTGTTGGGCAATTGATAGAACTTCAAATAATTATGACGATATCCAGGCAATGATCATTACATAGGCATCACGTCCAAGATTAGTAGACCGACTCCTGCCTGCATCTACTACTATTACTCCACACATCGACCGTTATCCAGCATGCATCTAGTGTATTAAGTTCATGGAAAAACAGAGTAATGCAATAAGAACGACGACATGATGTAGACAAGATCCGTTTATCTATGGAGGTAGATATAGATCCCATCTTTTTACCCTTAGTAGCGACGATATGCGAACCAACCTGTGGTTGGATGGTTAGAGGGACTATGGTATCCCCAGCCCACCGGGGTTCAAGTCCTAGTGCTCGCATTTATTCCTGGATTTATTTCAGGATTTCCGGTGATGTGCATTCAATGGGAGGAGACGTTCCCGTCGACGGCGAGGTTGGTGACTTTGTAAATTTCAAGATGATATGACGGCTCAGTCTTTCGGAGGTGCTCATAGGGGTAGGCTGCGCGTGTGTGCGTTCATAGGGGTGAGTGTATGCACGTGTATATGAGCGCTTGCGTCTGTACTGTGTCCAAAAAAAGTAGCGATGATACATACGTGTCGGTTCCCTTTCTGTCACTGGGATCAAGCACCGTAAGATTGAACCCACTACCGGGCACCTCTTCCCATTGCAAGATAAATAGATCAAGTTGGCCAAACAAAACCCAAATATCGGAGAAGAAATATGAGACTATAAGAGATCATGCATATAAGAGATCAAAGAAACTCAAATAACTTTCATGGATATAAAAAGATATAACTGATCATAAACTCGAAGTTCATCATATCCCAACAAACACACCGCAAAAAGAGTTACATCATATGGATCTCCAAGAGACCATTGTATTGAGAATTCAGCGAGAGAGAGAAAGTCGTCTAGCTACTAACTACAGACCCGAAGGTCTACAAAGAACTACTCACGCATCATCGGAGAGGCACCAATGGAAGTGGTGAACCCCTCCGTGATGGTGTCTAGATTGGATCTGGTGGTTCTGGACTCTGCGGCGGCTGGATGAATATTTTGTTGACGCTTCTAGGGTTCTGGGATTTTTGGGCTATTTATAGAGCAAAGAGGCGGTCTGGGGGGCATCCGAGGTGGGCACAACCCACCGTATGCGCGCATGGGCCTCTGGCGGCTACAGTGGGTTGTGCCCCCTCGGGCACCCCCGATACGTCCATTTTGCATCATGCTTTTATATCAATATTTATTGCATTATGGGCTGTTATTACACGTTATGTCACAATACTTATGCCTATTCTCTCTTATTTTACAAGGTTTACATAAGGAGGAGAATGCCGTAATGGAATTCAGGCTCGAAAGGAGCAACTATTAGAGACCTATTCTGCACAACTCCAAAAGTCCTGAAACTCCACGAAAGTCATTTTTGGAAATAATAAAAATATTGAGTGGAAGAAGTACGTCAGAGGGGGACCCACCTGGCCACGAGGGTGGGGGACGCGCCTACCCCTGTGGCGCCCTGCCTCGTGGGCCCCCTGTTGGCTCTCCGGTGGCCATCTTCTGCTATATGAGATCTTCCGTCCAGAGAAAAAATCATAAGAAATCTTTCGGGACGAGACTCCGCCGCCACGAGGCGGAACCAATCTAGGGCTCCGGCAGAGCTGTTCTGCCGGGGACACTTCCCTCCGGGAGGGGGAAATCATCGCCATCGTCATCACCAACGCTCCTCTCATCGGGAGAGGGCAATCTCCATCAACATCTTCACCAGCACCATCTCCTCTCAAAACCCTAGTTCATCTCTTGTATCCAATTCTTGTCTTCAAGTCCGGGATTGGTACTAGTAGGTTGCTAGTAGTGTTGATTACTCCTTGTAGTTGATGCTAGTTGGTTTATTTGGTGAAAGATCATATGTTCAGATCCTATATGCATGTTAATACCCCTCTGATTATGAACATGAATATGCTTTGTGAGTAGTTACGTTTGTTCCGGAGGACATGGGAGAAGTCTTGCTATTAGTAGTCATGTGAATTTGGTATTCGCTCGATATTTTGATGAGATGTATGTTGTCTAGCCTCTAGTGGTGTTATGTGAATGTCGATCGCATAACACTTCACCATTATTTGGGCCTAGAGGAAGGCATTGGGAAGTAATAAGTAGATGATGGGTTGCTAGAGTGATGTAACCTTAAACCCTAGTTTATGTGTTGCTTCGTAAGGTCTGATTTGGATCCATATGTTTCATGTTATGGTTAGGTTTACCTTAATACTTTTGTTGTAGTTGCGGATGCTTGCAATAGAGGTTAATCATAAGTGGGATGCTTGTTCAAGTAAGAACAGCACCCAAGCACCGGTCCACCCACATATCAAATTATCAAAGTACCGAACGTGAATCATATGAACGTGATGAAAACTAGCTTGACGATATTCCCATGTGTCCTCGGGAGCGCTTTTCTCTATATAAGATTTTGTCCAGGCTTGTACCTTGATGCACTTTATTTACTTTTGTTACTTGTTGCTCGTTACAAATTATCCTATCACAAAACTATCTCACATTACTTATTTCAAGATTTACGGAGAATACCTTGCTGAAAACCGCTTATCATTTCCTTCGCTCCTCGTTGGGTTCGACACTCTTACTTATCTAAAGGACTACAATAGATCCCCTATACTTGTGGGTCATCAAGACTCTTTTCCGGCGCCGCTGTCGGGAGTGAAGCGCCTTTGGTAGGTGGAATTTGGTAAGGAAAAATTTATATAGTGTGCTGAAATTTACTGTCACTTGTTACTATGGAAAGTAATCATCTGAGGGGCTTGTTTGGGGTATCTTCACCCCGACCAGTAGAGCAAAGAGTTGCTCCTCAACCTACTGAACCTATTGCAAATGAAAATATTCCCTTTGAAGTTCCTTCGGGTATGTTAGAAAAACTGCTAGCTAATCTTTTTTTAGGAGATGGAACAAAGCACCTGATGAGCACCTAATCTTTGTGGATGAAGTTTGTGGATTATTTAAGCTTTCAAGTATACCTGATGATGTTGTTAAGAAGAAGGTCTTTCCTTTATCTTTGAAGGAAGATGCATCGACATGGTATAGGCTATGTGACGATACGGGGTCATGGAACTACAAACAATTGAAATTGGAATTTCATTAGAAGTTTTATCCTATGCATCTTGTTCATCGTGACCGCAATTATATATATAATTTTTGGCCTCGCGAAGGAGAAAGCATCGCTCAAGCTTGGGGGAGGCTTAAATCAATGTTATATTCATGCCCCAATCATGAGCTCTCAAGAGAAATAGTTCTCCAAAAAATTTATGCTCGGCTTTCTGAAAACAATCGCACCATGCTTGATACTTCTTGTGCTAGCTCTTTTATGATGAAGACTATTGAATTCAAATGGAATTTATTGGATAGAATTAAACGCAACTCCAAAGATTGGGATCTCGACGAAGGTAAGGAGTCAGGTATGACACCTAAGTTTGATTGTGTCAACTTATGGATACCGATGTTTTCCGTAAATTTAGCACTAAATATGGACTTGACTCTGAGATAATAGCTTCTTTCTGTGAATCTTTTGCTACTTATGTTGTCTCCCCAAGGAGAAGTGGTTTAAATATCATCCTCCCATAAAAGTAAAAGTAGCTGCACCTACTAAAGTTGAAGAAAAGATTGTCACTTATAATGATCCTATTGTTCGTACTTCTTATGTTGAGAAACCACCTTTCCCTGTTAGAATAAAGGACCATGCTAAAGCTTCAACTATGGTTCATAAAAGCAATATTAGAACTTATACACCTCCTGAGAAAATTAAAGTTGAGCCTAATATTGCTATTGTTAAAGATCTCTTGGATGATAATATTGATGGGCATGTTATTCAATTCTGCGGTGAAACTGCTAGAATTGCCAAACCTTGTGATGAAGGTAAACATAGACATGTGGTAGGCATGCCAGTTATTTCTGTTAAAATAGGAGATCATTGTTATCATGGCTTATGTGATATGGGTGCTAGTGCTAGTGTTATACCTCATGACTTATACAATGAAATTAAGCATGAGATTGCACATGTTGAGTTAGAAGATATTGATGTTACAATTAAACTTGCCAATAGAGATACCATATCAGCAATGGGAATTGTTAGAGATGTTGAAGTCTTGTGTGGAAAAACTAAATATCCTGCTGATTTTCTTGTTCTTGGTTCCCCACAAGATAGCTTTTGTCCCATTATTTTTGGTAGACCCTTCTTGAACACTGTCAATGCTAGAATAGACTGCGAAAAGAATGTTGTTACTATTGGCTTGGGTGATATGTCTCATGAGTTTAATTTCTCTGAAATTAGTAGACAACATCGTGAAGAAGAATTGCCTAGTAAGGATGAAATTATTTGTCTTGCTTCTATTGTCGTACCTCCTAGTGATCCTTTAGAACAATACTTGCTAGACCATGAAAATGATATGTTTATGAATGAAAGAAGGGAAATAGATGAAGTATTCTTTAAACAAGAACCTATCCTGAAGCATAATTTGCCTGTTGAAATCCTAGGGGATCCTCCTCCACCCAAGGGTGATCCCGTGTTTGAGCTTAAACCGTTGCCTGATACTCTTAAATATGCTTATCTTGATGAAAAGAAGATATATCATGTTATTATTAGTGCTAACCTTTTAGAGCATGAAGAAGAGAGATTATTGAAAACTCTGGAGAAGCATCGAGCTGCTATTGGGTATACTCTTGATGATCTTAAGGGCATTAGTCCCACTCTATGTCAACATACAATAAATTTGGAAGAAGATGCTAAACCAGTTCGTGATCATCAACGAAGGCTGAATCCTAAGATGAAAGAAGTGGTAAGAAAAGAAATACTAAAGCTTCTGGAGGCAGGTATAATTTATCCCGTTCTGTCGATAGTCGCTGGGTAAGTCCTGTCCATTGTGTCCCTAAGAAGGGAGGTATTACTGTTGTTCCTAATGATAAAGATGAATTGATCCATAAAGAATTATTATAGGTTATAGGATGGTAATTGATTTCCGCAAATTAAATAAGGCTACTAAGAAAGATCATTACCCCTTACCTTTTATTGATCAAATGCTAGAAAGATTATGCAAACATACACACTATTGCTTTCTAGATGGTTATTCTAGTTTCTCTCAAATACCTGTGTCAGGCAATGATCAATCTAAGACTACCTTTACCTGCCCTTTTGGTACTTTAGCTTATAGACGTATGCCTTTTTGGTTTATGTAATGCACCTGCTACCTTTCAAAGATGCATGATGGCTATATTCTCTGATTTTTGTGAAAATATGTGTGAGGTTTTCATGGACGATTTCTCCGTTTATGGATCCTCTTTTGATGATTGCTTGAGCAACCTTGATCGAGTTTTGTAGAGATGTGAAGAAACTAATCTTGTATTGAATTGGGAAAAGTGCCACTTTATGGTTAATGAAGGTATTGTCTTGGGGCATAAAGTTTCTGAAAGATGTATTGAAGTTGATAAAGCCAAGGTTGATGCTATTGAAAAGATGCCATGTCCCAAGGACATCAAAGGTATAAGAAGTTTCCTCGGTCACGCCAGTTTTTATAGGAGGTTCATTAAGAACTTCTCAACAATTTCTCGGCCTCTGACTAATTTATTACAAAAAGATATACCATTTGTCTTTGATGATGATTGTGTAGAAGCATTTGAAATACTTAAGAAAGCATTGATCTCTGCACCTATTGTTCAACCACCTGATTGGAATTTACCCTTCGAAATTATGTGTGGTGCTAGTGATTATGCTATAGGTGCTGTTCTAGGACAAAGAGTTGATAAAAAATTAAATGTTATTCAATATGCTAGTAAAACTCTAGACAATGCTCAGAGAAATTATGCTACTACTGAAAAAGAATTCTTAGCAGTTGTATTTGCTTGTGATAAGTTCAGACCTTATATTGTTGATTCTAAAGTAACTATTCACACGGATCATGCTGCTATTAAATATCTTATGGAAAAGAAAGATGCTAAACCTAGACTCATGTAACGCCCCGGATTCGATGCGCCGGGTGTCCTTCAGTTATTCGCTGTCATTGCCATGTCGTTTGCTTGCGTGTTGCATTTTGCCATGTCATCATATGCATTTCATATCATGTCATCATGTGCATTTCATTTTGCATACGTGTTCGTCTCATGCATCCGAGCATTTTTCCCGTTGTCCGCTTTTGCAATCCGCACTCCTATGTCTCCCAAATACCTCTTTTACCTCTTTTTCGTGTGTGGGTATTAAACGGTCTCGGAATGGCCCGAGGTTTGTCAAGCGGCCTTGGTATAGCACCGTAGACCGCCTGTCAAGTTTCGTGCCATTTGGAGGTCGCTTATACTCCAACGGTTAACCGGTAACCGCAAAGCCTCCTTCTCCTTGCAGCCCAACACCTTTCCAAAGTGGCCCAAAACCCAGCAAACTCCCCTCCATGCTCTCGGTCGTTCGATCACGATCGCGTGGCCGAAAACCGCACCTCATTTGGACTCTCCTAGCTCCCTCTACCTATAAAATAGCCCCCCTCCCCCGAAATTCGCGGTCTATTCCCCCCTAACCCTAGTCCCCTTCGTCCTCAGCGCGCCGGACATTGTCCGTCGGCGCCGGACACTTCCCCGCGCCCCACTCCCGTCCTGCCACCTGTCCCCATGGCGAGGCCCACTGCCGCCCGCCCTGCCCGCCCGCCTGCCCGAGGAGGGCCCCGAGCCCGGCCGCCACCTCCTCCTCCTCGGTCACGGCCGCCTCCTGTCCCCGGCCGCCGCCGCCACCACCGCCCAGGCCAAGACTGCCCTTCGCTGCCCTCGCCGGAGCAGGGCCGCCCGCCTCAACCGCCGCCTCGCGCCTCCACGCTGGCCGGATCCGGCCGGATCCGGCCGAGAGGCCCCGCCAGCCCCCTCGCCGAAGCTCCCCTCCGCTGCGTGGCCCCAGCCCTCCGGCTCGTCCCGTCAACTCCGGCCACCGGCGCCGCGGATCCGGCGAGATCCGCCGCCGCCTCGGTTCGCGTGCCTCGGTTGACTTCTTCTCCCCCCCGTTATCCACCAAGTCCCGAGCGTTTTCATCATTTTCGTGCATTTTCATCGCATCATATCTCTGTATCCGTAGCTCCGTTTTGTGCGTGTAATATGTCAAATTGTTCGCCTCAATGAGTAGATAATTTCATCTCATTGCGTTATTTTTATTTGAGCTCATCTTGATGCCCTAAATGCTGTTAGAAGAGTGCTATGTGATGTTAGTTTCTGATTCTTATCAAAACTTGCACTTTTGTCATTTTTTCCATGATTGATGTGTGCACCCTATGAAGTTGAGTCCTACATGTGTTTTGTAATATGCCATGCCATCTTTGCAGGGGTGCTTGCCATGTATTTTTGTGAGTTGTGTAGTGAGTGCATCAAGCTTGTTAAGTAGGGTACCTGCTGTTGCGGTTTTCCTGGCAGATTCTGTTATATTTTGTTGCCATGTTAACTTGAAGCTACCGAGAGATCCATGCATATTTTGAGATACTTCAGTCAGGATATTTTGTTATACATGTATTGCTATATCCATCCATGCCCTTGTTTGCAATTATGGAGTGCCATAGCTTGAGTCAATCGAGCTCTACTTTTGCTATAAAATGTTTCCTGGCAGGTTGTTTACATGTTATTCAATTTTGCCAAGGTTGTTGTAGTTGATCCGTGCATGCTATGATGTTTTTCTTGCCATGTATAGGTTCTATGCCATGTCTTATTACTGTTGGTTGCCTTTACATGCCATGTATTGCTCTGTGGTGAGTGGTTCAAGCTCACCAACATGCCTACTTATCGTTGCTCCTGCCATGTATGAATCTGTTATATAACTTGCCATGTTTACATGGGTGCCATCATATTTTCTGATCCTTTTTGGCTCATGGTCATTAAA
This sequence comes from Aegilops bicornis, assembly GCA_021605145.1. Taxonomy (NCBI): domain Eukaryota; kingdom Viridiplantae; phylum Streptophyta; class Magnoliopsida; order Poales; family Poaceae; genus Aegilops; species Aegilops bicornis. The sequence goes on from CM038670.1 coordinate 201,597,827, forward strand.
GGACTTTTGTTATATGGAATTAGTAGATTCATGCCATGCCTTTGTTTTCCATGTTAAGTTCCTGTAGCATGTTGTTTGATAGCTCTAAACATTGCAACCTGATGTTATTTCTGCCAATGCCTGAAACTGTTATTATTTGCAATCTTGCCATGTGTGTTTGAGCATGTTCTAGTGATTTCTGGAGATAGTTCAGTGTTCATGTTTTGTAATTATTTACCTGTACATCATGCCTATGCCTTTTGTTATCATGTTAAGATGATGTAGCTTGTTGTTTTGGTGCTTGCAATATGCCTAGTTGTTGTTTTGGACAGATTGTTGCTATGACTTGTATAGGGTGTATGTGTTGAACCGTTGCTCCGTTTTGAGAGTGCTCTATATGGAACTTGCTTGATTTTGCATGTAGTTTCATATTATCATGTTGCATCCTTGTTTTGAGGTGTTTGCTTGATGTTTGTATGCATTTTGCATCAATGCCATGTTTAACTTGTTTTGCTCATATCTTCTAGGCCGTAGTCTTAATCTAATGAACTTTATATGTAACTTGACTAGATTTTCGTGTAGATCATCGTGGTGCATATTAACTTGCTGTTTAACAACTTGAACTTAAGGTTTATTCAGATCTGGATCAATTTCGAAATTTGCATATGAGGACTTACCGGAATTGTTATATGTGGTTCCCGGCCTCATTTAAACTTGTCTTGATGTGTTGTTCTTGTTTGCATCATCTCTTGCCATGAGTAGCCTCATCTAGATTTGTCATGCATCATGCTTGTTTGTGCATCATGCCTTGTTCATGTGTGGTGTGTTTACCTTGTTGTGTGCTTCTTCTTGTTAGTTCCTCGTTTGCTATGCATCGTGAGGATTCGTTCGTCTTCGCTTGGTTCGGCTTCATCCATTCATATTCTTCATGAACTCGTTCTTCTTCCTTGTGGGATTTCAGGCAAGATGACCGCTACCCTGGATCTCATTACTATCATTGCTATGCTAGTTGCTTCGTTCTTTCGCTATGCTGCGCTACCTATCACTTGCTGCTCAAGCCATCCCAATTGCCATGTCAGCCTCTAACCTTTTGCACCCTTCTTCTGCAAACCGTTGTTTGGCTATGTTTCCGCTTTGCTCAGCCCCTCTTATAGCGTTGTTAGTTGCAGGTGAAGATGAAGTTTGTTCCTTGTTGGAACATGGAGATGCTGTTCCTTGTTGGAACATGTTTACTTGTTGGGATATCACAATATTTCTTATATTATTAATGCATCTATATACTTGGTAAAGGGTGGAAGGCTCGGCCTTATGCCTGGTGTTTTGTTCCACTCTTGCCGCCCTAGTTTCCGTCATATCGGTATTATGTTCCTGGATTTTGCGTCCCTAACGCGGTCGGGTGATTTATGGGACCCCTTGACAGTTCGCTTTGAATAAGACTCCTCCAAAGAAGGCCCAACCTTGGTTTTACCATTTGCCTCACCACCACCTACATTTCCCTTGGGAGTAATTAACCCATGGGTCGTCTTTATTCAGCCCCGGGCCAATGCTTGTCTAAGTGTTGGTCCAAACCAGAGCCACTTGCGGTGCCGCCCCTAGGCAACTTGGGGTATCGTCGGTTGCCGTACGTAGAGTTCATCCGGTGTTGTCCTGAGAACGAGATATGTGCAGCTCCTATCGGGATTGTCGGCACATCGGGCGGCTTTGCTGGTCTTGTTTTATTACTGTCGAAATGTCTTGTAGCCGGGATTCCGAGACTGATCGGGTCTTCCCGGGGAGAAGGAATATTCTTCGTTGATCGCGAGACCTTATCATGGGCTAAGTTGGGACACCCCTGCAGGGTATAAACTTTCGAGAGCCGTGCCATGTTATGTGGCGTATGGGAATTTGTTAATATCCGGTTGTAGTAGACTTGAAGCAAACTCTTCTAAAATACACCAACCGTGTGCGTAACCGTGAGTGTCTCTTTTCGGGGTTGATCAAGAGGAGAACACGGTTTCTGGGTTATGTCTGACGTAGGCAGGAGTTCAGGATCACTTCTTGATCATTACTAGTTGACGACCGTTCCTTTGTTTCTCTTCTCGCTCTCTCTTTTGCGTATGTTAGCCACCATATATGCTTAGCCGCTGCTGCAACCTCACCACTTTATCCCTTCCTTTCCCATTAAGCTTTGCTAGTCTTGATACCCATGGTAATGGGATTGCTGAGTCCTCGTGGCTCACAGATTACTACACAACCGAGCCAGTGTACAGGTTCATGCGATGATCATGACGTGAGAGCGATGTTTGCTTGTATTGGAGTTCTTCTTCTGCTCCTTCTTTGATCAGGGGATAGGTTCCAGGTCGGCAGCCTGGGCTAGCAGGGTGGATGTCGTTTGAGCTTCTGTTTATGTTTCATCCGTAGCCGGATGTTGTTCTTGTACATGATGTTGATGTATTCTTGTGGCATTTGTGCCTTATGTATGTGTCCCCACTATTATGTAATGTTGATGTAATGATATCCACCTTGCAAAAGCGTTTCAATATGCGGGTCTATCCTTGGTAGGACCGTCGAGTTCCTTTTGGATAGGGTCGCATATTGGGCGTGACAACTCATTAGATGGGTTCTCTTGCTACAAGAATTTGATTTACATATTGTTGATAGGAAGGGAGCTGAGAACTCCGTTGCAGACAACTTCTCTAGGTTAGAAAATGTTCTTGATGACCCACTACCTATTAATGATAGCTTTCCCGATGAGCAATTAAATGTTATAAGTACTTCTCGTAGTACTCGTGGTATGCTGATTATGCTAATTACATTGTTGCTAAATTTATACCACCTAGTTTCACATACCAGCAAAAGAAAAAGTTTTTCTATGATTTGAGGCATTACTTTTGGGATGACCCACATCTTTATAAAGGAGTAGATGGTGTTATTAGGCGTTGTGTACCTGAGCATGAACAGGAACAGATCCTACACAAGTGTCACTCCGAGGCTTATGGAGGACACCACGCTGGAGATAGAACTGCACATAAGGTATTGCAATCCGGTTTTTATTGGCCTACTCTCTTCAAGGATGCTCGTAAGTTTGTCTTATCTTGTGATGAATGTCAAATAATTGGTAATATTAGTAGACATCAAGAAATGCCTATGAACTATTCACTTGTTATTGAACCATTTGATGTTTGGGGCTTTGATTATATGGGACCTTTTCCTGCCTCTAATGGATATACACATATTTTAGTTGCTGTTGATTACGTTACTAAGTGGGTAGAAGCTATTCCAATTAGTAGTGCTGATCATAACACTTCTATTAAAATGCTTAAAGAAGTTATTTTCTCGAGGTTTGGAGTCCCTAGATATTTAATGATTGATGGTGGTTCACATTTTATTCATGGTGCTTTTCGTAAAATGCTTGCTAAGTATGACGTTAACCATAGAATTGCATCTCCTTATCACCCACAGTCTAGTGGTCAAGTAGAATTGAATAATAGAGAGCTCAAATTAATTTTGCAAAAGACCGTCAATAGGTCTAGAAAGAATTGGTCCAAGAAACTTGATGATGCATTATGGGCCTATAGAACTGCATATAAAAATCCTATGGGTATGTCTCCGTATAAAATGGTTTATGGAAAAGCATGTCACTTACCTCTCGAACTAGAACATAAGGCATACTTGGGCTATTAAAGAGCTCAACTATGATTTCAAACTTGCCGGTGAGAAGAGGTTATTTGATATTAGCTCACTTGATGAATGGAGAACCCAAGCTTATGAGAATGCCAAGTTGTTTAAAGAAAAAGTTAAAAGATGGCATGATAAAAGGATACAGAAGCGTGAGTTTAATGTAGGTGATTATGTATTGCTATACAACTCTCGTCTAAGATTTTTTTACAGGAAAACTTCTCTCTAAATGGGAAGGCCCCTACGTTATCAAGGAGGTCTATCATTCTGGTGCCATAAAAATCAACAACTTCGAAGGCACAAATCCGAAGGTGGTGAACGGTTAAAGAATCAAACATTATATCTCAGGTAATCCTATAAATGTTGAAACCAATATTATTGAAACGTAACCCCGGAGGAATACATAAGGGACACTTTCCGGAATGTTTCAGACTCCGAAAAGGAATAGGTATGTGGTACGGTAAGTAAACCGACTCCAAAACAGTTTTTAAGGCAATATTTCTCCGTTTTGGAATATTTAGAAAAATAGAAAAATAAGAAGCAGTCCGGGAAGGACACGAGGGCCCCACGAGGGTGGAGAGCGCGCCCCCTACCTCGTGGGCACCTTGTGTGCTCTCCGGACTCCGTTTTCTTGCATGATACGTATTTTGGTCGATAAAAATTCATTATATATTCTCTCAAAGGTTTTGACTCCCGTATCACACAATTATCCTCTGTTCTTGTTTCGAGCTGTTTTCTGTCAGGATTGTCAAGGTCGGGCATCATGTCGTCCCCCTCCTCCAACAATGGTGACAACGATGCTTGGCTAATGAAGATAGAGCTGAAGAGGGAAGAACCCATGGAGATCAACAAGGATGAAGGGATCAAGAAGGCCACGGAGGATCAAGCTCCAGCAGCAGAAGACATCCTTCAACTTGATCATAATCTTCTTACCCCAACAGAGATTGAAGCTTTCAAGATGATTGAGTTAGCTCGTATACAGAACATGTATCTCACAGGTGAAAATATTTTGTTGAAGGAGCATATCGTTGCACTCAAGGGCATTATCCGCAAGTTGGAGGACCTCTTACGTTCGATGTGCGATTATCCATCATCAACTCCACCCTCTTCACCAACAAAGAAGGAGATATAATTACATGGGCATGGGCACTCCCCTTGGCAACTGCCAAGCTTGGGGGAGGTGCCCCGGTATCATATCACAGCCACATCTCCTATCTTTACCGTTTTTCTTAGTTAGATCCTATTAGTAGTATCTTGATCTAGTAGAATATAGTTTATGGCATGATTTAGTTTTGAGTTTTGCTTTTTGATCTCTCTATGTAATCGAGTCCGTGAGCTATATAATAAAGATTAGTGTTGAGTAAAGGGCTTGATTATTTTGCCATGATCTTGAGTGAGTAAAAGAAAAGAGAATAGAATAAAAAGAAATAAAGAGTTCATATTGATATTATTAAGAGTAATGACTTCACATAGAAAGAGTATGATGATTAAAAGTTGTTGTGAGTTGGCAAACATAGCTTTGGTCATTGTTGCAATTAATAGGAAGTAATAAGGAAAGAGAGGTTTCACATATAAATATATCATCATTGACATCTTTTATGATTGGGGCACTCATTAAAATATGACATGCTAAAGAGTTGATGTTGGACAAGGAAGACAACGTAATGAGTTATGTTTTCTTATATCTGAGATAAAGTATATTGTCATGGATCATCCAACATGTTGAGCTTGCCTTTCCCCCTCATGTTAGCCAAATTCTCAGACCAAGTAGAGATACTACTTGTGCTTCCAAAAACCCTTAAACCAGTTTTGCCATGAGAGTCCACCATGCCTACCTATGGATTGAGTAAGATCCTTCAAGTAAGTTGTCATCGGTGCAAGCAATAAAAATTGCTCTCTAAATATGTATGACTTATTAGTGTGGGAGAAAATAAGCTTTATACGATCTTGTGATGTGGAAGAAATAAAAGCGAGGGACTGCATAATAAAGGTTCATATCACAAGGGGCAATATAAGGTGACGTTCTTTCGCATTAAGATTTTTTGCATCCAACCATAAAAGTGCATGGCAACCTCTGCTTCCCTCTGCGAAGGGCCTATCTTTTACTATTATCTCCTACCTTATGCAAGAGTCATGGTGATCTTCACCTTTCCCTTTTTACATTTTATCCTTTGGCAAGCACAGGGTGTTGGAAAGATCCGGATAGATATATCTAATTGGATGTAGGGGAGCATGAGTTATTATTGTTGACATTACCCTTGAGGTAAAAGGTTGGGAGGCGAAACTATAAGCCCCTATCTTTCTCTGTGTCCGACTAAAACTCCGTAACCACAAGTATTGCGTGAGTGCTAGCAATTATGAAAGACTAAATGATAGTTGAGTATGTGGACTTGCTAGAAAGCTCTGACATAGACTCTTTCTGATGTTATGATAAATTGCAATTCCTTCAATGAACGAGTTTATAGTTTGTTGGTTCTCAATAAAGTTTATGATTCGTACTTTTGCATTGTGAATAGATTATTACTTGAGCAAAAGAAATCATATGACAATATCCATATATGTTGTTGTTATGAGAATAATCATGATGCCCTCATGTCCGTATTTTATTTTATCGACACCTCTACCTCTAAACATGTGGACATATTTATCGTTATCGGCTTCCGCTTGAGGACAAGCGAGGTCTAAGCTTGGGGGAGGTGATATGTCCATTTTGCATCATGCTTTTATATCGATATTTATTGCATTATGGGCTGTTATTACACGTTATGTCACAATACTTATGCCTATTCTCTCTTATTTTACAAGGTTTACATAAGGAGGGAGAATGCCTTGCAATTTGGAATTCAATTTGGAAAAGGAGCAAATATTAGAGACCTATTCTGCACAACTCCAAAAGTCTTGAAACTCCATGAAAGTCATTTTTGGAAATAATAAAAATATTGAGCGGAAGAAGTACGCCGAGGGGGACCCACTGCCACGAGGGTGGGCGAGCCCTCACCCTGTGGCGCCCCCGCCTCATGGGCCCCCTGTTGGCTCTCTGGTGGCCATCTTCTGCTATATGAGGTCTTCCGTCCAGATAAAAAATCATAAGCAATCTTTCGGGACGAGACTCCGCCGCCACGAGGAGGAACCTTGGCGGAACCAATCTAGGGCTCCGGCAGAGCTGTTCTGCCGGGGACACTTCCCTCCGGGAGGGGGAAATCATCGCCATCGTCATCACCAACGCTCCTCTCATCGGGAGAGGGCAATCTCCATCAACATCTTCACCAACACTATCTCCTCTCAAAACCCTAGTTCATCTCTTGTATCCAATTCTTGTCTTCAAGTCTGGGATTGGTACTAGTAGGTTGCTAGTAGTGTTGATTACTCCTTGTAGTTGATGCTAGTTGGTTTATTTGGTGAAAGATCATATGTTCAGATCCTATATGCATGTTAATACCCCTCTGATTATGAACATGAATATGCTTTGTGAGTAGTTACGCTTTGTTCCCGAGGACATGGGAGAAGTCTTGCTATTAGTAGTCATGTGAATTTGGTATTCGCTCGATATTTTGATGAGATGTATGTTGTCTAGCCTCTAGTGGTGTTATGTGAACGTCGATCGCATAACACTTCACCATTATTTGGGCCTAGAGGAAGGCATTGGGAAGTAATAAGTAGATGATGGGTTGCTAGAGTGACAGAACCTTAAACCCTAGTTTATGCGTTGCTTCGTAAGGGGCTGATTTGGATCCATATGTTTCATGCTATGGTTAGGTTTACCTTAATACTTTTGTTGTAGTTGCGGATGCTTGCAGTAGAGGTTAATCATAAGTGGGATGCTTGTTCAAGTAAGAACAGCACCCAAGCACCGGTCCACGCACATATCAAATTATCAAAGTACCGAACGCGAATCATATGAACGTGATGAAAACTAGCTTGACGATATTCCCATGTGTCCTCGGGAGCGCTTTTCTCTATATAAGAGTTTGTCCAGGCTTGTACCTTGCTGCAAAAAGGATTAGGCCACCTTGCTGCACTTTATTTACTTTTGTTACTTGTTGCTTGTTACAAATTATCCTATCACAAAACTTTCTGTCACTACTTATTTCAGTACTTGCAGAGAATACCTTGCTGAAAACCGCTTATCATTTCCTTCTGCTCCTCGTTGGGTTCGACACTCTTACTTATCGAAAGGACTACGATAGATCCCCTATACTTGTGGGTCATCACACCCCCCCAGGTGCAACCAGGGCCCATTGCCTTCCTTCTAGCCCATAAAAAATCATCGTGGAGTTTCGTGGCATTTGGACTCCGTTTGATATTGATTTCCTGCGATGTAAAAAACATTTAAAAACAACAAGTGGCACTTGGCACTATGTCAAAAATGATAAAAAATGACTATAAAATGATTATAAAACATCCAGGATTGATAATAAAACAGCATGGAATAATAATAAAATTATAGATACGTTGGAGACGTATCAGCATCCCCAAGCTTAACTCCTACTCGTCCTCGAGTAGGTAAACAGAATTTTTGATGTGGAGTCTTGTTCATCAAGTCATATCATATTCTTTTCTTTATAGCATGAACATTTGGACTTTTATGTGATTCAAAGCAATAATCTAGTTTTGACATAATAATTTAGATACTCAAGCATATCAACAAGCAACCATGTCTTTCAAAATATCAATGCTAAAACAAGTTATCCCTAGCCCATCATGCTCAAACATTGATCCATTCATGAAACACACTCGAATATTAACTACACCCAATACTTAAGAATGATCATATTGCCTCCTAGTTGGTGCTTTTTGTAAGAGAAGATGGAGACTCAAAATAAAAATAAAAATTGCATAAAGTAAAAGAAAGGCCCTTCGCGGAGGGAAGTAGGGATTTGTAGAGGTGCCAGAGCTCAAAGCGAAAAAATAGAGATAAAAATATTTTGGGAGGTGTATCCATCCCACCAACGAAGACGACGTAGATCTACGAACACTTTCCATGCTAGATATGCCATAGGCGGTTGCCAAACAGAAAATAAAGTTTATTCCTTTTTCCACCATACTTTCACTTTCCATGGCTAACCGTATCCACGAGTGCCCTCCATACCAACACTTTCCAAGGAATTTATTATTTAACAACATAAAGTAAATTCATTTTTGCATTTTGGGACTGGGCATCCCTAAGACCTTTGCCTTACTCTCGTGCAATGACAAGTGAATAAACACTCATCGTGAGAATAACACATCTAGCATGGAAAATATTAGCCACCCGTTACCGTTCCACGAGCGAAACAAACACACAAAAGAGAAGTTTATTTTGAAAATTAGAGATGGCACATGCAAAATTTCTTAGAACGGCAAAATAATACCACATATAGGTAGATATAGTGGACTCATGTGTCAAAACTGGTTTAAAGGATTTTGGATGCATAGTAGAGGTCATACTTAGTGCAAAATGAAGGCTAGCAAAAAGATTGAGAAGCGAACAACCAAGAAACGAATAATCTCATAAGCAAGCATTAAGCATAATTAACACCGAATAATGCACCACAAGTAGGATATAATTTCATTGCATGATTATTGACTTTCGGGCATGCATAGGGAATCACAAACCTTAACACCAATATTCTTACTAGAGCACAATTACTCATCAACATAACGCATATATCACATCATCATATCTCAAAACTATTACTAAGAATCAAGTTTATTTTGTCCAATGATCTTCATCACATTCTTTTACTTTATCCTTCTTGGATATCTATCAATTTGGGACTAATTTTCATGTGTTGCTTTTCATAAGCTCAAACAAATATAAGTGAAGATCATGAGCATAACAAATTTCCTTTCTCTCAAAATAATTTAAGTGAAGCAAGAGAGAATTTCTTCAAAATTTCACTAACTCTCAAATAAATCTAAGTGAAGCAAGAGAGCATTTCTTCAAAAATACTAAGCACACCGTGCTCAAAAAGATATAAGTGAAGCACTAGAGCAAGTCCTAGCTCATAAAAGAGTTAAGTGAAGCATAGAGAGCAATTCTAACAAGTCATGATATAATTTTGGCTTTCTCAAACAAGTGTGTCCAGCAAGGATTGATGACTTAAAACACAAAATAAAACAAGCAAAGACACATATCATACAAGACACTCCAAGCAAAACACATATCATGTGATGAATAAAAATATAGCCTCGAGTAAAATACCGATAGTTGTTGGAAGAAAGCGGGGATGCCACTCGGGGGCATCCCCAAGCTTAGTTGGTTGCTCATTCTTGAATAATAGATTGGGATGCCGGGGCATCCCCAAGCTTATGCTCTTGCATCCTTCCTTCATCCATTGTAAGTTAACCCAAAACTTGAAAACTTCAATCACACAAAACTCAACAAAACCTTTATGAGATCCGTTAGTATAAGAAAGCAAGCCACTACTATAAGTGTTGTATCAAACCAATTCATATTTTGTTTTTGTATCATATCTACTGTATTCCAAATTGTCTATGGCAAAAACTCATCAAAGAAAACCATAGAGCCATCAAAATAAGCACACAACACAAAGAAAACAGAATCTGTCTAAACCGAACAGTCTATAGTAATCTGACTTTAGCAAATACTTCTGTAACTCCAAAAATTCCACAAAATTAGGAAGACCAGGGTAATTTGTATATTAATCTTCTGCAAAAAGAATCAGAGCAAAAGATCTTTTCTGTGATTTATTAAAATTATTTTCATGAGCACAAAGTTTCTGTCTTTTTCAGCAAGATCAAACAATTATCACCCAAGAAGATCCTAAAGGCTTTACTTGGCACAAACACTAATTAAAACACAAAAAACACAATCATAATAGTAGCATAATTGTGCTAACACACAAGAACAGAAAGCAAAAAGCAAAAATAAATTTTATTCATTAGGTTGCCTCCCAACAAGCGCTATAGTTTTACGCCATTAGCTAGGCGTAAGGCAAGGATCTAAGTTTTGTTATCTTTGTCCAACTCTTCAATCAAACACTTAGAATCCCTCAAAGATTTAGCATATAGATTTTCAATAACAACACTCCTAGGAATAAATTCAAAGATTTCATTCTTGCAAAAAATGATCTCTTATCACTTCAACAAAATCAGGGTGAATACTAATCATCTTAAGATCTCCTTTATCATTAGAAGTTGCACCCTTGTTTTTGGATCTCCTACTCTTTACGGGAGTTTCCTCAATAATTTTAGTGGTAGTAGAAGCCGTGCTTAGATTACTAATGATTTCTTCCAATTTATCGATCCCAGACGGACTTTCTTCTATTCTTTCATGGATTAAAGCACCCCTCTCTTTTAACAACTTAAAAATATCGCCCACTTTTGATCCAAGATTAGTGGCAAAATTATGCATCTTTTTATGTATAATTTCCATATGATCTTCGGTGAGCATTTTCTTTTCGATAGCATCTAGTCTTTCCATAACATGCTCAAGAGTCAAAATTGTTTCATTAACCATAAGAGGGGGTGAGCCCACTAAATTTCCCACAGCATTAAGAACATCAAAAGGAGGACTCATTAAGAAATTTCCACCAGTAATCGTGTCAAGGACGAATCTATACCAAGTGGTGATGCCGACATAAAAACAATGCAGAAGCACACTGGTAGATTGCTTATGGATAGATCTATTATGAGCATTGCAAATTCTATACCAAGCATCCTTTAAACTTTCCCCTCCCCTTTGTTTAAAGTTGAGAACCTTGTTCTCGGGGGTGCAAGCAATAGAGGAGGAATTTTCCATAACGGCAAACAAGATCTCACACACAAAAACAGATCCGGCAAGAAAATAGCGAACGGAAAAAGAGAGGCGAATGGAAAATAATGTAAATTGCAAGGAGATGAGATTTGTGATTAGGAACCTGGTTATGTTGAAGATCCTCCCCGGCAACGGCGCCAGAAATTTCCTTTTGATGTCGCTTGAAGCTACGACGGTATTTCCCCAAAGAGGAAGGGATGATGCAGCAAAACAGCGGTAGGTATTTCCCTCAGAAATGAAACCAAGGTTATCGGACCAGTAGGAGAACCAAGAAACACAATGTAAACAACCCCTGTACACAAATAACAACACCTCGCAACCCGACATGTTAAAGGGGTTGTCAATCCCTTCGAGTGCAGCGCCGTAAATTGCGTGTTGACGGGAGAAAGTTGTAATAGATTGAAATAATAGATCACAAATAAAATAAAGTGAAGCAAGTATTTTTTGTATTTTTGGTTTAATAGATCTGAATAAAAAGAGCAAATAAAATAGATCGCAAAGAAAATATATAAGAAAGAAGATCCGGGGTGCCGTAGGTTTCACTAGTGGCTTATCTCGAGAAAGATAGCAAACGGTGGGTAAACAAATTACTGTTGGGCAATTGATAGAACTTCAAATAATTATGACGATATCCAGGCAATGATCATTACATAGGCATCACATCCAAAATTAGTAGACCGACTCCTGCCTGCATATACTACTATTACTCCACACATCGACCGCTATCCAGCATGCATCTAGTGTATTAAGTTTATTGAAAAATGGAGTAATGCAATAAGAACGATGACATGGTGTAGACAAGATCCGTTTATCTATGGCGGTAGATATAGATCCCATCTTTTTATCCTTAGTAGCGACGATACATACGTGTTAGTTACCTTTCTGTCACTGGGATCAAGCACCGTAAGATCGAACCCACTACCGGGCACCTCTTCCCATTGTAAGATAAATAGATCAAGTTGGCCAAACAAAACCCAAATATCGAAGAAGAAATACGAGGCTATAAGAGATCATGCATATAAGAGATCAAAGAAACTCAAATAACTTTCATGGATATAAAAAGATATAACTGATCATAAACACAAAGTTCATCAGATCCCAACAAACACACCACAAAAGAGTTACATCATATGGATCTCCAAGAGACCATTGTATTAAGAATTCAGCGAGAGAGAGAAAGCCATCTAGCTACTAACTACGGACCCGAAGGTCTACAAAGAACTACTCGCGCATCATCGGAGAGGCACCAATGGAAGTGGTGAACCCCTCCGTGATGGTGTCTAGATTGGATCTGGTGGTTCAGGACTTTGCGGCGGCTGGATGAATATTTTCATCGATGCTTCTAGGGTTCTGGGATTTTTGGGCTATTTATAGAGCAAAGAGGTGGTCCTAGGGGCACCCGAGGTGGGCACAACCCACCAGGGCGCGCCTGGGTCTCCTGGGGCGCCCTGGTGGGTTGTGCCCCTCGGGCACCCCTCAGTGCAACCAGGCCCATTGCCTTCCTTCCGCCCATAAAAAGTCATCATGGAGTTTCGTGGCATTTGGACTCCGTCTGATATTGATTTCATGCAGTGTAAAAAACATGGAAAAAATAGCAAGTGGCACTTGGCACTATGTCAATAGGTTAGTACCAAAAAATGTTATAAAATGACTATAAAATGATTATAAAACATGCAAGATTGATAATACAACAGCATGGAACAATAAAAAATTATAGATATGTTGGAGACATATCACCCGCCCACCGAACACAGGGGGACAAAAGAAATTTCCCCCTGAGGTGAAAACAGTGAATATGATATATGTCACGCATATCCCGAAGAGGGAGCGCAAACGCGCGCTATGGGACGTCTACGCCGTAGAGCCTGTCACCCCTAAATTCAACCCGTGGTTGGCTTGTCTGATCACCTTCGATCGCAGGGACCACCCGACCAGTATCCGTCATGGAGGTTCAGCATCCCTGGTCCTCGATCCAATCATCGACAGATACCATCTCACTCGAGTCATGATGGACGACGGCAGCAGTCTTAACCTGATATATCAAGACACTATCCGTAAAATGGGTATTGACCCGTCAAGAATCATGCCTAGTAACACCACCTTTAAAGGAGTGATACCCAGCGTCGAGGCCCGTTGGACGGGTTCCTTAACATTGGAAGTAGTCTTTGGTTCACCGGATAACTTCCGAAGTGAAGACTTGATCTTCGATGTTGTCCCCTTCCGCAGTGGTTATCATGCACTGCTCGGACAAACCGCCTTCGCCCACTTCAATGCAGTCCCGCATTATGTTTACTTAAAGCTCAAAATGCCTGGACCCCGCGATGTTATCACAGTCAATGGAAAAATGGAGTGCTCCCTCCGTACCGAGGAGCACACCGCGGCCCTTGCAGCCAAGGTACAGAGCGGCCTCATCAAGCCAAATAAATCATTGGCCATCAAGGCCCCAGACACTGTTAAGCGAGTCCGGCCTACTCTTCAGAATGACAGCTCCGTCGATCCAGAGTTCGATTAGCAGTTTCGCCTCCGTTGATCGCCACACATATCCGCGGCATATGTACCGCGCGTGCATAATTATGCACTCAAAATACCCTGGGCAACGACGGAGGCACAATGAGGACAAGGTCTATAGTGCGGCTCGACCCTATTTGACCTTAACCTTTCTTCTTTGATCTTTTTTTCCATACCACAGGTGCATTAAAACCTAGCTATTCCACGGTCATGCAAGGGCTCTTTCCGGGCCCGTTTTTGTATAAACGACCGTGGACCGCTCCTCTCAAAGAATTTTTTCACAAAGGCGAAAGCGGCACAGACGTGCGGCAGGGCATCAATGAGATCTTCAAGACCATCTTTTCTTTAGGCCCCGTATACAGCTTCCCCTTGTGTACAAATTTCGGCATGTAAAATAGCCTTGATCCTTATGGCATCATCTGTAATAGAACGTTTTGACGTATCAATCAGATTATAATGGAAACAGTTTTTCACCAATCCCTGTCCGGTATTGGTTTATTCCACAAATTTGTATTCCTTCTTTGCGTCGGATTACCATATATACTTCGGTACGGCTTAAATGCCAGGGGCTCTATTCGGCCACACATATTTTCAAAAAGTCCGAAAACTTTTAGAGTATACTTCGGCGTCCCAAATATTGCATTATATGCATCAGCTCCGAATTATGTCTTTGGTGAATAGTTGGGTTGCTCGGCTCCTGTGGTTACTACCTTACGTTCCGCTTGTTCGGCTAGGGTAGTAAAGGGAGAAATATTGCGAGTGTGTTTTCGGTTCGTCCGGTCAAGCACCTCAGTAGAGAAAGCCGAAAACTGACTATCATGATATGGCGAGAGCTGGTCCGCGATTCGGCGACTTACTATAAATTCTTGCGATTTCTTCCGTATTATATGAAGGACTGGCCTTCGTCCAGTCATGCGCCTAAGGCATCCCAGTTCAGATAGCCGCATACGCACCAGGGGCTAGTACTTAGTCCCACCGTCAAACTCCTAGGCCTAAGTGAAAGTGATAAAGCCGCATAGTCTGATTGTCTAGTTCGCTGCGCAGACACCTCCTTCACGGACCAAGACGTTGGGTCAAGTGTGATCGTGTGCTATTCCGAACACCCCCGTAGCATCTACGTGGGGGCTGAAGCCGACAACTGGCAAACTCTCAGGGGGAAAAATGGCCGCACAGGAGGAAAATAATTTCAGATATAAGCATGCATATATTACAGGCCTTGGTTCATAACACATAGTCTGGATAAATATATTACATTCACTCAAACATGATATCCTTTGAGCATTGGCCCTCTACTAATCGGGCACCCTCCAGGACATCGTCAAAATATCGCTCCGGCTTGCAGTGGTCCTTGCCTTCGGGTGGGCCCTCGGTCGCCATGACGGTGGCCTTCATCTTTGCCCAGTGCATCTTGACACGGGCAAAGGCCATCCACTTACCCTCTATGCACGCCGAGTGCTTCACGGCTTCAACCCCGGGCAGCGTGTCGACGAGTCGGTTCACCAGGCCGAAGTAGCTGCTAGGAATGGGTTCGGTTGGCCATAGCCGGACTATGACGTCCTTCATGGCCAAGCCGGACATCCTATGCAGCTCCGCAAGTTGCTTCATCTGGTTGTTCAAAAGCGTCGGGTGTTCCGGTGCCAAGAACTGCGACTAGAAGAGCTTCTCCGTTGAGCTCCCTTCCTGAGCTCTGAAGAATTGCGCGGCGTCGGTGGCACTCCTCGGAAGATCCGCAAAGGCATCTGGAGAACTCCATAGTCGAGTGATCAAGGCATATCTCTGACCCCCAAATATACTCTGCAAGAGAAAGGGCTTACCAGTCGCTATCTGTTCGGCCTGCCGAATCTCCTCCCGAGCACCCCGGGCCTCGGTCTGCACTTATTTAACTCCTAAAGGGCCTTGGCGAAATTGGCCACTTGGGCCATATTCTTCTCCTCCAAGGCGCCGCACTTGCCGGCGGCGTCCTTGACCTCTTGCTCCACCTCGGCCACCCTCTCCTCATACTGGCGGCGGGCGACCTGTTCGGTCTTTAAATCCACAGCCGCTTTGTCAACGACCGCTTTGCTCGCCTTCGCCTGCTCTTTGGCTTGCGCATGGGCGCTCTTGAGGGTCTCAACCTCCGCCGCGCTACCTGCAATCATATTCATCGCAATGCATGAGCTTAACTCCGACTTTATATATCACTTCAGGCATACAAGAGCTCTTTTAAAACATACCTTGCGCCTCATCGAACTGCTTGTTAATGCGGTCGATATCATCATCAGCCAGCTTCAGCTTCCGCTTGAGTTCGGAAACTTCAGTTGCCTGGGCGGTTGCCGCCAACAGGGAGGCCTGATATCAAAATAGAAAAGTCCGTCACCTCTTCCGAATACTATGTGATCCTTGTTGGAGAACGTAGTAATTTCAAAATTTTCCTACGCACACGCAAGATCATGGTGATGGCATAGCAACGAGAGGGGAGAGTATTGTCCATGTACCCTCGTAGACCGTAAGCGGAAGCGTTATGACAACGTGGTTGATGTAGTCGTCGTCTTCACGATCCGACCGATCCAAGTACCGAACGTCACGGCACCTCCGAGTTCAGCACACGTTCAGCTCGATGGCGATCCCGGACTCGATCCGGCAAAGTGTCGGGGATGAGTTCCGTCGGCCTGACGGGCGTGGTGGCGATGATGATGCTCTACCAGCGCGAGGGCTTCGCCTAAACTCCACGACGATATGACCGAGGTGGAATATGGTGGAGGGGGCACCGCACTGCAGCTAAGGAACGATCCGTAGATCAACTTGTGTGTCCTAGGGTGCCCCCCTGCCCCGTGATATAAAGGAGCAAAGGGGTGCGGCCGGCCCTAGGAGGCGCGGGAGGAGTCCTACTCCCACCGGGAGTAGGACTCCCCCCTTTTCCTAGTTGGATAGGACTTGGGGGGAGGGAAAGAGGAAAGGGGGGCGCCCCCCCCCCCCTTCCTTGTAAGATTAGGACTAGGGAGGAGGGGGCACGCCTGTGACCTGCCCCGGCCCTCCTCTTCTCCCTCATGGCCCACTAAGGCCCATTAACCCCGGAGGGTTCCAGTAACCCGGTGTTCCTAAGAAAATCCTGATTTCACCGGAACTATTCTGCAGATCAAACATAGGCTTCCAATATATCAATATTTAGGTCTCGACCATTTCGAGACTCCTCGTCATGTCCGTGATCACATCCGGGACTCGAACAATCTTGGTACATCAAAACTTATAAACTCATAATGAAACCCATCGTAACGTTAAGCATGCGGACCCTACGGGTTCGAGAACTATGTAGAAATGACCTAGAACTATTCTCGGTCAATAACCAATAGCGGAACACGGATGCCCATATTGGTTCCTACATATTCTCTGAAGATCTTTATCGGTCAAACCGCATAACGACATACGTTGTTCCCTTTGTCATCGGTATGTTACTTGCCCGAGATTCGATCGTCGGTATCCAATACCTAGTTCAATCTCGTTACCGGCAAGTCTCTTTACTCGTTCCGTAATACATCATCTCATAACTTATTGGTTGCAATGCTTGCAAGGCTTATGTGATGTGCATTACCGAGAGGGCCAGAGATACCTCTCCGAGCAATCGGAGTGACAAAACCTAATCTCGAAATCGCCAACCCAACATGTACCTTTGGAGACACCTGTAATACTCCTTTATAATCACCCGATTACGTTGTGACGTTTGGTAGCACCAAAGTGTTCCTCCGTAAACGGAGTTGCATAATCTCATAGTTACAGGAACATGTATAGGTCATGAAGAAAGCAATAGCAACATACTAAAGCGATCAAGTGCTAGGCTAACGGAATGGGTCATGTCAATCACATCATTCTCCTAATGATGTGATCCCATTAATCAAATAACAACACATGTTTATGGTTAGGAAACATAACCATCTTTGATTAATGAGCTAGTCAAGTAGAGGCATACTAGTGACTATATGTTTGTCTATGTATTCACACATGTATCATGTTTCCGGTTAATACAATTCTAGGATGAATAATAAACATTTATCATGATATGAGGAAATAAATAATAACTTTATTATTGCCTCTAGGGCATATTTCCTTCAATCCTCTGTTCGGATTTTTTCAAAACCGAACACAGTCTCAGGGGCAACTATCTATATACAAGCATATTTTTCTTCATATGAAAAGTGTCTAAGAATATTACGTCGCATACCTCAAAGCCTGTTAGCAGGCTGGTGAAGGCTTTGTTCAGCCCGCTCTTGGCGGACTGAACCTTCTCAACCACCACACCCAACAGGGTGCGGTGCTCCTCCATGATGGAAGCACGTCGCAGTGCCTCCACCAGAGCGTTTGGCGCCTCTAGATTAGTGGAGGTCGTCGCCGGAGTTGGTGCTCCCCCTCCTTCGAAGGGGGTTGCTCTCTCGATTCCGAAGCCATATGGGTCTCCGGAATAGTGTTCGGCTGGGGGTCGGACTGGTCAAGGCCCCCACCGTCGGTCTCCATGGAGGTTGCACCCCCATGTTCTCGGCAGCCAAGGCCTCACCCTCAGGTACCGTATTGGCAGCCTTCCTCACCTCTCCGTGTCCCGGAGAGGCCCTTTGGGACAACACTTCAGTGTCATCCATGATGGCTGGCGGAGAGGCTTGCGGAGGCGTCTCTCTCTCCACCATCTCCGGTGCCAGAGAGTTCCCCTTGATACGTCTCCGTCGTATCTACTTTTCCAAACACTTTTGCCCTTGTTTTCGACTCTAACTTGCATGATTTGAATGGAACTAACCCGGACTGACGCTGTTTTCAGCAGAATTGCCATGGTGTTATTTATGTGCAGAAACAGAAGTTCTCGGAATGACCTGAAACTCCACGGAACTTATTTTTGGAAAATATTAAAAATATTAGCAAAAGAATCAAGGCCAGGGGGCCCACCACCTGTCCATGAGGGTGGGGGCGTGCCTGCCCACCCTGGGCGCGCCCCCTGCCTCGTGGGCCCCCTGTTGCTCCATCGACCTCAACTCCAACTCCATATATTCGTGTTAGGGGAGAAAAAAATCAGAGAGAAAGACTCATCGCGTTTTACGATACGGAGCCGCCGCCAAGCCCTAAACTCTCTCCGGAGGGCTGATCTGGAGTCCGTTCGGGGCTCCGGAGAGGGGGATCCGTCGCCGTCGTCGTCATCAACCATCCTCCATCAATTTCATGATGCTCATCGCCGTGCGTGAGTAATTCCATCATAGGCTTGCTGGACGGTGATGGGTTGGATGAGATTTATCATGTAATCGAGTTAGTTTTGTTAGGGTCTGATCCCTAGTATCCACTATGTTCTGAGATTGATGTTGCTATGACTTTGCTATGCTTAATGCTTGTCACTAGGGCCCAACCGCCCGAGTGCCATGATTTCATATCTGAACCTATTATGTTTTCATGAATATATGTGAGTTCTTGATCTATCTTGCAAGTCTATAGTCACCTACTATGTGTTATGATCCGGCAACCCCGAAGTGACAATAATCGGGACCACTCCGGTGATGACCGTAGTTTGAGGAGTTCATGTATTCACTATGTGTTAATGCTTTGGTCCGGTACTCTATTAAAAGGAGGCCTTAATATCCCTTAGTTTCCGCTAGGACCCGCTGCCACGGGAGGGTAGGACAAAAGATGTCATGCAAGTTCTTTTCCATAAGCACGTGTATGACTATCTTCTAATACATGCCTACATTACATTGATGAATTGGAGCTAGTTACATGTCCCCTATGTTATGATTGTTACATGATGAACCGCATCCGGCATAATTCTCCATCACCGATCCAATGCCTATGAGCTTTTCATATATTGTTCTTCGCTTATTTACTTTTTCGTTGCTACTGTTACAATCACTACAAAACCCAAAAATATAACTTTTGCTACCGTTACCGTTACTTCCATACTACTTTGCTACTAAATATTTTGATGCAGATATTAAGTTATCCAGGTGTGGTTGAATTGACAACTCAACTGCCAATACTTGACAATATTATTTGGCTCCCCTTGTGTCGAGTCAATAAATTTGGGTTGAATACTCTACCCTCGAAAGCTGTTGTGATCCCCTCCCTATACTTGTGGGTTATCAAGACTATTTTCTAGCGCCGTTGCCGGGGAGCATAGCTCTATTCTTTGAGTCACTTGGGATTTATATCTGCTGGTCACTATGAGGAACTTGAAGGACGAGAAAACAAAAATTTATCCCTCAACTACGAGGGGAGGTAAGGAACTGCCATCTAGCTCTGCACTTGATTCACCTTCTGTTTTGAGTAAACTTGCGACACCTAAACCTGCTTCTGCTATTAATTCTCCATCACCGATCCAACGTATCTATAATTTTTTATTGCTCCATGCTACTTTATCTACTGTTTTGGACTATATTGGGCTTTATTTTCCACTTATATTATTTTTGGGACTAACCTATTAACCGAAAGCCCAGCCCAGAATTGTTGTTTTTTGCCTATTTCGGTGTTTCGGAGAAACGGAATATCAAACGGAGTCCAAACGGAATGAAACCTTCGGAAACATGATTTTCTCACCGAACGTGATCCAGGAGACTTGGACCCTACGCCAAGGCACAGAAGAGGCGGTCACGAGGGTGGGGGGCGCCCCCCCTAGGGCGCGCCCCTGCCTCGTGGGCCCCCTGTTGCTCCACCGACGTACTCCTTCCTCCTATATATACCTACGTACCCCCAAACGATCATGGGAGGAGCCAAAAACCTAATTCCACCGCCGCAACTTCCTGTACCACGAGATCCCATCTTGGGGCACTGTTAGGAGCTCCGCCGGAGGGCATCCACCACGGAGGGCTTCTACATCATCACCATAGCCCCTCCGATGAAGTGTGAGTAGTTTACTTGACCTCTGAGGTCCATAGCTAGTAGCTAGATGGCTTCTTCTCTCTTTTTGGATCTCAATACAATGTTCTCCCTCTCTCGTGGAGATCTATTTGATGTAATCTTCTTTTGCGGTGTGTTTGTTGAGACCGATAAATTGTGGGTTTATGATCCAGCTTATCTATGAATAATATTTGAATCTTCTCTGAATTATTTTATGTATGATTGAGTTATCTTTGCAAGTCTCTTGAATTATCCGTTTGGTTTGGCCAACTAGATTGGTAGTTCTTGCAATGGGAGAAGTGTTTAGCTTTGGGTTCAATCTTGCGGTGTCCTTACCCGGATGTGAAAGGGTTGCAAGGCACGTATTGTATTGTTTCCATCGAGGATAACAAGATGGGGTTTTATCATATTGCATGAATTTATCCCTCTACATCATGTCATCTTGCTTAAGGCGTTACTCTGTTTTAACTTAATACTCTAGATGCAAGCTGGATAGCGGTCGATGAGTGGAGTAATAGTAGTAGATGCGAGAATCGTTTCGGTCTACTTGTCTCGGATGTGATGCCTATATACATGATCATACCTAGATATACTCATAACTATGCTCAATTCATCAATTGCTCAACAATAATTTGTTCACCCACCGTAGAATACTTATGCTCTTGAGAGAAGCCAGTAGTGAAACCTATGGCCCCGGGTCTATTCTCATCATATCAATCTCCATCACTTTTATACTTGCTTTGTTTTTACTTTTGCCTTTTACTTTTACTTTGCATCTCTATACCAAAAATACCAAAAATATTATTTATCATCTCTATCAGATCTCACTCTCGTAAGTGACCGTGAAGGGATTGACAACCCCTAATCGCGTTGGTTGCGAGGAGCTATCGTTTTGCAGGTGCACGAGGGACTTGTGCGTGGCCTCCTCTTGGATTGATACATTGGTTCTCAAAAACTGAGGGAAATACTTACGCTACTTTGCTGCATCATCCTCTCCTCTTCGGGGAAATCCAACGCAGTGCTCAAGAGGTAGCAAGAAGAATTTCTGGCACCGTTGCCGGGGAGGCTCACGCGAGAGAAAGTCAAGCACCATACCAAGTACCCATCACAATCCCTATCTCTCGCATTACATTACTTGCCATTTGCCTCTCGTTTTCCTCTCCCCCACTTCACCCTTGCCGTTTTATTCGCCCTCTCCTTCCCAATCTTCTCCTCTTTCCGTTGCTTTTTTCCTCGTCCGTTTGTTTGCTCGTGTGTTAGTTTGCTTGCTTGTCGTTATGACTAGTCTCATATCTTCTCCGTTATCTCCCGAGAATGAAGTTCTAAATTTTAAGCAAAGGGAGGGAGAAAATCTAAAAGACGCTTGGTATAGAATTTGCAATGCTCAAAATAGATCTACCAGGAAGCAATTTACTTCAGTTCTTCTTCGTACTTTTTACGTAGGTGCTAATCCTTGGTATAGATATATTCTTGATACCATTACCGGAGGGAATTTCTTGGTTAGCCATACTTTTGATTCTTATAATGCTTTAATAGATTTATTTGGCTCACCACCTCTTTTGGTTAATGGAACTATGTTAACTTTGGAGCATGTTATGCAAAGACTTGAAATTGTTGAGAATAAAGTTGCTACCATTGAATCAATTGAAAATCTTGATAAAAAGATCCACAATCAAATTACCCAATATGGATCTAAGGTAGGAATGACTTTGAAAAATATTAAAGAAAAGGAACCCATAGTTAATGAGAAAATAAATCTAGATTCCACTAGAATCGATAAACTTGAGGGTATTATTACCAACTTGGGAACCTATTTTTCTTCCGTAAATAACACTCCAAGTTCGTCTACTAAAAATACTAAGCTTATTTATGTTCCTAAGAATAAGGGTGAATCATCTAGTAAGGAAACTGCGGATCTTAAATCTATAAGTGTTCATCCCAATCTTTTTGCCATCATTAAGGAACCATTTGCTATGAATGAATTTTTCGATCTTTTGCCTAAAAAATTGATAATTACTATAAAGAAAGAAAATTCTAAAGAAGGTATATGCCTCATTGAAGAATTGCCTACCAAATATGGCAATACCTAGATCTATCCTTGCTTTTATGCCTAGCTAGGGGCGTTAAACGATAGCGCTTGTTGGGAGGCAACCCAATTTTATTTTTATTTTTTGTTTTTGTTTCTGTTTAGGAATAAATTATCCATATAGCCTCTGTTTAGATGTGGTTTTATGTTTTAATTAGTGTTTGTGCCAAGCTAGACCTATTGGATCTTCTTGGATGATAGTTATTTGATCTTGCTGTAATTTCCAGAAACTTTGCGCTCAGTGCCCGAATTATTAAATATCACCAGAACGTGATAAAATACTGATTCCAGCTGCTGATGATCAATAAACAAATTGTCTAGGTCGTCTAATTTTGGAGGATTTTTTTGAGTTCCAGAAATTTGCGTTAGTTACAGATTATTACAGACAGTTCTGTTTTTGACAGATTCTGTTTTTCGTGTGTTGTTTGCTTATTTTGATGAATCTATGGGTAGTAAAATAGTTTATAATCCATAGAGAAGTTGGAATACAGTAGTTTTAAAACCAATATAAATAAAGAATGATTTCATTACAGTACTTTAAAGTAGTCTTTTGTTTTCTTTCTCTAACGGAGCTCACGAGATTTCTATTGAGTTTTGTGTTGTGAAGTTTTCAAGTTTTGGGTGAATTCTTTTGATGGATTATGGAACAAGGAGTGGCAAGAGCCTAAGCTTGGGGATGCCCATGACACCCCAAGATAATCCAAGGACACCAAAAATTCAAAGCTTGGGGATGCCCGGAAGGCATCCCTCTTTAAATCTACTTCCATCGGTAATTTACTTGGGGCTATATTTTTATTCACCACATGATAAGTGTTTTGCTTGGAGCGTCTTGTATTATTTGCGTCTTTGTTTGTTAGTTTACCACAATCATCCTTGCTGTACACACCTCTTGAGAGATCCATACATGAATTGGAATTTGATAGAATACTCTATGTGCTTCACTTATATCTTTTGAGCTTGATAGTTTTTGCTCATAGTGCTTCACTTATATCTTTTGAGCATGATAATTTTTGCTCTAGTGCTTCACTTAGATCTTTTAGAGAACGGTGGTGGATTTGTTTTAAAGAAATTATTGATCTCTCATGCTTCACTTAGATTATTTTGAGAGTCGTTAATAGCATGGTAATTTGCTTAATGTTAATATACTTGGTATTCAAGATATGTGAAACTTTCTTTTGAGTGCGTTGAATACTAAGAAAAGTTTGATGCTTGATAATTGTTTTGAGATATGAAGATGGTGATATTAGAGTCATGCTAGTTGAGTAGTTGTGAATTTAAAGAATACTTGTGTTGAAGTTTGTGATTCCCGTAGCATGCACGTATGGTGAACCGTTATGTGATGAACTCGGAGCATGATTTATTTATTGATTGTCTTCCTTATGAGTGTCGGTCGGGGAATAGCGATGGTCTTTTCCTACCAATCTATCCCCTAGGAGCATCTGCGTAATACTTTGCTTTGATAACTTCTAGATTTTTGCAATAAGTATATGAGTTCTTTATGACTAATGTTGAGTCCATGGATTATACGCACTTTTTCCCATCCTTCCACCATTGCTAGCCTCTCTAATACCGCGCACTTTTCCCTGGTATCATACACCCACCATATATCTTCCTCAAAACAGCCACCATACCTACCTATTATGGCATTTCCATAGCCATTCCGAGATATATGGCCATGCAACTTTCCACCATTCCGTTTATTATGACACGCTCCATCATTGTCATATTGCTAGCATGATCATGTAGTTGACATTGTATTTGTGGCAAAGCCACCTTTCATAATTCTTTCATACATGTCACTCATGTTTCATTGCATATCCCTACACCACGGAGGCATTCGTATAGAGTCATACTTTGTTCTAAGAATCGAGTTGTAATTGTTGAGTTGTAAGAAAAATAAAAGTATGATGATCATCATTATTAGAGCATTGTCCCAATGAGGAAAGGATGATGGAGACTATGATTCCCCCACAAGTCGGGATGAGACTCCGGACAAAAAATAAAAAAAAAGAAAGAAAAAAGAAAAAAGAAGAGAAAAGGCCCAAAGAAAAAAATGAGAGAAAAAGAGAGAAGGGACAATGTTACTATCCTTTTACCACACTTGTGCTTCAAAGTAGCACCAAGATCTTCATGATAGAGAGTCTTTGTTTTTGTCACTTCCATATGCTAGTGGGAATTTTTCATTATAGAACTTGGCTTGTATATTCCAATGATGGGCTTCCTCAAATTGCCCTAGGTCTTCGTGAGCAAGCGAGTTGGATGCACACCCACTTAGTTTCTTTTGTTGAGCTTTCATATACTTATAGCTCTAGTGCATCCGTTGCATGGCAATCCCTACTCACTCACATTGATATCTATTGATGGGCATCTCCATAGCCCGTTGATAAGCCTAGTTGATGTGAGACTATCTTCTCCCTTTTGTCTTCTCCACAACCACCATTCTATTCCACATATAGTGCTATATCCATGGCTCATGCTCATGTATTGTGTGAAGATTGAAAAAGTTTTGAAAATGTTAAAGTATGAAACAATTGCTTGGCTTGTCATCGGGGTTGTGCATGATTTAAATATTTTGTGTGGGGAAGATGGAGCATAGCCAGACTATATGATTTTGTAGGGATAACTTTCTTTGGCCATGTTATTTTGAGAAGACATAATTGCTTAGTTAGTATGCTTGAAGTATTATTATTTTTTATGTCAATATGAACTTTTGTCTTGAATCTTTCGGATCTGAATATTCATATCACAATTAAGAAGATTTACATTGAAATTATGCCAAAGTATCACTCCGCGTCAAAAATTCTCTTTTTATCATTTACCTACTCGAGGCGGCAGGAATTAAGCTTGGGGATGCACGATACGTCTCCAACGTATCTATAATTTTTTATTGCTCCATGCTACTTTATCTACTGTTTTGGACTATATTGGGCTTTATTTTCCACTTTTATATTATTTTTGGGACTAACCTATTAACCGGAGGCCCAAATTTAATTACTATTTTTTGCCTATTTCGATTGTTTGAAGAAGCGGAATATCAAACGGAGTCCAAACGGAATGAAACCTTGAGCGTGATTTTCTCACCAAACGTGATCCGTGAGACTTGGACCCTACGCCAAGGCACGAAGAGGAGGTCACGAGGGTGGGCGCCCCTAGGCGCGCCCCCTGCCTCGTGGGCCCCCTGTTGCTCCACCGACGTACTCCTTCCTCCTATATATACCTACGTACCCCAAATGATCAGAACACTAGCCAAAAACCTAATTCCACCGCTGCAACTTCCTGTATCCACGAGATCCCATCTTGGGGCCTGTTCCAGAGCTCCGACGGAGGGGGCATCCACCACGGAGGGCTTCTATATCATCACCATAGCCCCTCCGATGAAGTGTGAGTAGTTTACTTCAGACCTACGGGTCTATAGCTAGTAGCTAGATGGCTTCTTCTCTCTTTTTGGATCTCAATACAATGTTCTCCCCCTCTCTCGTGGAGATCTATCGATGTAATCTTCTTTTTTGCGGCGTGTTTGTTGAGACCGATGAATTGTGGGTTTATGATCCAGCTTATCTATGAATAATATTTGAATCTTCTCTGAATTCTTTTATGTATGATTGAGTTATCTTTGCAAGTCTCTTCGAATTGTCCGTTTGGTTTGGCCAACTAGATTGGTAGTTCTTGCAATGGGAGAAGTGTTTAGCTTTGGGTTCAATCTTGTGGTCTCCTTACCCAAAGGATGTAAAGGGTTGTAAGGCACGTATTGTATTGTTGCCATCGAGGATAACAAGATGGGGTTTTTATCATATTGCATGAATTTATCCCTCTACATCATGTCATCTTGCTTAAGGCGTTACTCTGTTTTTAACTTAATACTCTAGATGCAAGCTGGATAGCGGTCGATGAGTGGAGTAATAGTAGTAGATGCAGAATCGTTTCGGTCTACTTGTCTCGAACGTGATGCCTATATACATGATCATACCTAGATATATACTCATAACTATGCTCAATTCTGTCAATTGCTCAATAATAATTTGTTCACCCACCGTAGAATACTTATGCTCTTGAGAGAAGCCACTAGTGAAACCTATGGCCCCCGGGTCTATTCTCATCATATCAATCTCCATCACTTTTATACTTGATTTGTTTTTACTTTGCCTTTTACTTTTACTTTGCATCTCTATACCAAAAATACCAAAAATATTATTTATCATATCTATCAGATCTCACTCTCGTAAGTGACCGTGAAGGGATTGACAACCCCTAATCGCGTTGGTTGCGAGGAGCTATCGTTTTGTGCAGTCTGAGGGACTTGTCGTGGCCTCCTCTTTGGATTGATACCTTGGTTCTCAAAAACTGAGGGAAATACTTACGCTACTTTGCTGCATCATCCCTTCCTCTTCGGGGAAATCCAACGCAGTGCTCAAGAGGTAGCATTAAGTCTGAACCGTACAAAGGGCCCCATCTTTGGAGGTGTTTATGCTTCACGCCTTGCTGCATACTATAACATACCTATTAGGCACTATGAAAAAGAAGAAAAAATGCTGCCCACTGTTTATTTAGACTATAAGAGTATGGTAGCGCATGATTTTATTGTTAAGAACAGGGAAAGGGCGCTTAAATACAAATTGTTCTTTGATAAACATCATCCTAAGACTATTACCTTGCCTGCTCCTTCCTTGTTTAATTTATCTGCAGGCCAGTATTTCGTTCGCTGGCGTCCATTCACGCCTACCGGAACCCTACATCAGCCACAGAGCCAGAGTGGGAACCACAATTTGATCCTCCACGACAGTCTAATTACCAGTGGGATCCGGAGATGATTGCTAACCAGTGGAATCAGAGTCTTCTTCATCTAAGTAGGACCCCAACTACAACTATGGATATCCGCCAGGCCATCCGTGGCAATAAACCAACTTAGGCCAAAAGCCTAAGCTTGGGGGAGTACGTATTTCCCACCGACATTACATTTATGTTTACACACTCGTTGCTAGTTTTCGGTGCTCATACTCTTTCACTGTATTATCCATGCTAGTTTATTTTCCTTCTTCCTGCTTTCTTCTTGTGTGTTTGATAAACCTTAAGAAAAACAAAAAAAATAGTTGTAGCTTTTAGCTAGCTTACTTTCTTGCTGTAGTAGTAATAATCAAAAAGGAAAACCCAAAAATATTTTCCGTTCTTCTTTTGCTTGTTGGGAGCTTTCTCGTGTAAATAGTTTCTTTTCTTTTCTTTTCTTTGGGGGTCGATAGGAGAAGACCATAATGAAATTGTTGAAGTGGCTCTTATATGCATTATTGTTGATTTAACCAAGAGCCCATATTACCTTGTCTTCTCCTGTTTATTGAATGCTCGCAGATTCCAGCTTAGTCCAATGCACGTGCACTATTATTATTATTCACATCGTTCGGTCATGCAAGTGAAAGGCAATTATGACAATATATGATGGACTGACTGAGATGAGAGAAGCTGGTATGAACTTGACCTCTCTTGTTTTTGTAAATATGATTAGTTCATCGTTCCTGATTCAGCCTATTATGAATAAACATGTTTGCAATGACAATTAGAGATTATGGTTGCTTATGTCATGCTTAATTAGCTAGGAGTTTATAATGGTTTACCTTGCGTGCCAACATGCTATTAAAATGGTTGTGATGTGGTATGATGGGGTGGTATCCTCCTTTGAATGATTCAAGTGACTTGACTTGGCACATGTTCACACATGTAGTTGAAACAAATCAACATAGCCTTCACGATATTTATGTTCATGGTGGATTATATCCTACTTATGCTTGCACTCAATATTCATTAATTTTAATGCATGTTCATGACCTGTTGTCGCTCTCTAGTTGGTCGCTTCCGGTCTTTTTCTAGCCTTCACTTGTACTAAGCGGGAATCGCTTGTGCATCCAATCCTTAAACCCCAAAGTTATTCCATATGAGTCCACCATACCTTCCTATATGCGGTATCTACCTGCCGTTCCAAGTAATTTTGTATGTGCCAAACTCTAAACCTTCAAATGAAATTCTGTTTTGTATGCACGAATAGCTCATGTATCAACTAGGGTTGTTCGTATCTTCCATGCTAGGCGGGTTATTCTCAAGAGGAGTGGACTCCGCTCCTCACTCACGAGAAAATGGTTGGTCACCGGATGCCCAGTCCCATGCTTTATGCAAATCAAATCAAAATAATTGCAAACAAAACTCCCCCGGGACTGTTGTTAGTTGGAGGCACTCGCTGTTTTGAGCAAGCCATGGATTGATGCTTGTTGGTGGAGGGGGAGTATAAACTTTAACATTCTGTTTGGGAACCGCCTATAATGTGTGTAGCATGGAACATATCACCATCTCTTGGTTGTTATGTTGACAATGAAAGTTGCCGCTCAAAATATTATTTATCTCTGCTTCAAAATCGAGCTCTGACACCTCTACAAATCCCTGCTTCCCTCTGCGAAGGGCCTATTGATGTCCACTACGCAACCTTCTTCTTGTAGACGTTGTTGGGCCTCCAAGTGCAGAGGTTTGTAGGACAGTAGCAAATTTCCCTCAAGTGGATGACCTAAGGTTTATCAATCCGTGGGAGTAGGATGAAGATGGTCTCTCTCAAGCAACCCTACAACCAAATAACAAAGAGTCTCTTGTGTCCCCAACACACCCAATACAATGGTAAATTGTATAGGTGCACTAGTTCAGCGAAGAGATGGTGATACAAGTGCAATATGGATGGTAGATATAGGTATTTGTAATCTGAAAATATAAAAACAGCAAGGTAACAAGTGGTAAAAGTGAGCGTAAACGGTATTGCAATGCTAGGAAACAAGGCCTAGGGTTCATACTCTAGTGCAAGTTCTCTCAACAATAATAACATAATTGGATCATATAACTATCCCTCAACATGCAACAAAGAGTCACTCCAAAGTCACTAATAGCGAAGAACAAACGAAGAGATTATTGTAGGGTACGAAACCACCTCAAAGTTATCCTTTTTGATCGATCTATTCAAGAGTCCGTAGTAAAATAGCATGAAGCTATTCTTTCCGTTTGATCTATCATAGAGTTCGTACTAGAATAACACCTTAAGACACAAATCAACCAAAACCTTAATGTCACCTAGATACTCCAATGTCACCTCAAGTATCCGTGGGTATGAGTATACGATATGCATCACACAATCTCAGATTCATCTATTCAAACCAACACAAAGTACTTAAAAGAGTGCCCCAAAGTTTCTACTGAGAGTCAAGACGAAAACGTGTGCCAACCCCTATGCATAGGTTCATGGGCGGAACCCGCAAGTTGATCACCAAAACATACATCAAGTGAATCACGTGAATATCCCATTGTCACCACAGATAAGCACGGCAAGACATACATCAAGTGTTCTCAAATCCTTAAAGACTCAATCCGATAAGATAACTTCAAAGGAAAACTCAATCCATTACAAGAGAGTAGAGGGGAGAAACATCATAAGATCCAACTATAATAACAAAGCTCGCGATACATCAAGATCGTATCACCTCAAGAACACGAGAGAGAGAGAGAGAGATCAAACACATAGCTCTTGGTACATACCCTCGGCCCGGTGAACTACTCCCTCCTCGTCATGGAGAGCGCGGGATGATGAAGATGGCCACGGTGAGGATCCCCCCTCGTGAGGTGCTTGAACAGGGTCCCGATTGGTTTTTGGTGGCTACAGAGGCTTGCGGTGGCGGAACTCCCGATCTATGTTATTTTCTGGAGGTTTCAGTATTTATAGGAATTTTTGGCATAGGTCTCACGTCAAGGAGGTTCCCCAGTCGTCCACGAGGCAGGGGCCCACACACAGGGGGTGGGCGCACCCTCCACCCTCGTGGACAGCTCGGGACTCTTCTGGCCCAACTCTTTTCCTCCGGAGGCTTCTTTTGGTCCATAAAAAATCATCAAAAATTGGCACATCAATTGGACTCCGTTTGGTATTCCTTTTCTGTAAAACTCAAAAACAAGGAAAAAACAGAAACTGGCAAATCATATAAAATAGCATATAAATGCATATAAAACATCCTAGAAGGATAATATAATAGCATGAATACTTCATAAATTATAGATACATTGGAGACGTATCAGCATTCCCAAGCTTAATTCCTACTCGTCCTCGAGTAGGTAAATGATAAAAGAAATAATTTATGAAGTGTGAATGCTAGCAGGTGCACAAGTTTGATCAATGATAATTTCAATCACCTTTTCTAGCATCATTATATGTCATAAAAGTAGCTCAACTCATATAACTTTTCATGATCAAGTAACAAGCTATTCACGTGTTAAAGCATAGACCATAAACTTTCTTGAAAACTAACAAACTATGTTCTCAGTCATCAAACAATTGCAATTCATCTTATTTTCAGGAAGGGTCTATGTAAAAGCTTTGATTTAGAAAATCCCACATACTCAACTATCATATAGTCTTCCATGATTGCTACCACTCAAAGCATATTTTTAGAACAAATAGCATTCATCGAACACAGAGAAAGATAGGGGCTTAATGTTTCGCCTCCCAACCTTTTACCTCAAGGGTAATGTCAACAATAATAATTCATGATTAGATATATTTGAATGGCCATATATGCTTAGACCTTTCTCCACCACATGATGCTTGCCAACTAAAAAGTAGGTTGGAATGAGAAGGAATACTACTGACTCTTGCATAAAAGTAAAAGATAGGCCATTCACAGAGGGAAGCAAGGATTTGCAGAGGTGCCAGAGCTCGAAGCTAAAACAGAGATGAAAGTAATTTTCAGAGGTATGCTTTCATTGTCAACATAACGACCAAGAGTTCCCAATATCTTCCATACTAGATACTTTATAGGCGGTTCCCAAACAGAAAGGTAAAGATTTTACTCCCCCTCCACCAACAATCACACTCCACGGCTTGTCCGAAACAACGGGTGTCGTCCAACTATCAACAATCCTGGGGGAGTTTGTTTAAATTATTTGCGAATTTGTTTTTGATCTTTTGATCATAGGACTGGGCATCCCAGTTACCAGCCATTTTCTCGTGAATGATGAGCGGAGTCCACTCATCGTGAGAATAACCCACCTAGCATGGAAGATACTGACAGCCCCTAGTCGCTACATGAGCGATTCTGCATACAAAACAGATTATTATTTGAAGGTTTAGAGTTTGGCACATGCAAATTTACTTGGAACGGCAGGTAAATACTGCATATAGGTAGATATGGTGGACACTCATGGAAGAAACTTGGTTCAAGGAATTTGGATGCACAAGCAGTATTCCCGCTTAGTACAAATATTTTGGCTAGCAAAGGATTCTAAATAGCAAGCACCACATGTTGGAGGATCTATAACAGTATAACTTCTATACAAATATACCCAAGCATAACTCATTATGTTGTCTTCCTTGTCCAACTTCAACTAATTTGCTCAGGTTTGAAAATAATTAATGGGGCTCACAATCATAGAAGATGTCTAAGATAGTATATTTATATGTGAAATCTCTCTTCCTTCAATATTCTTTCATGAATTGTTCAAGTGACCAATACAATGTTTGCTAACCTTCAAAAAATTTATGACCTATACTTCTTATATGTGAAGACATTACTCCCCATGGGAAAGGCATAAGAAACATATATAATTTCAGGTTTATGACATTCAAATCATTCAACCATTTACTCATAGGATATAAGTGAAGCACACGAGTAAATGACAAACTACTCCAAAAAGATATAAGTGAAGATCAATGAATAGTTAAATAATTATGTAGCTTTGTGAAGACTCTCTCTCATTTAAGAATTTCAGATCTTGGGATATTATTCAAACAGCAAGCAAAACAAAACAAAACGACATTTCAAGGATAGCACTCATCATGTGAAGAAGCAAAAACTTAGGCTCAACCGATACTAACCGATAATTGTTGAAGAAAAAAGGTAGGATGCCTACCGGGGCATCCCCAAGCTTAGACGCTTGAGACTTCTTGAAATATTATCTTGGGATGCCTTGGGCATCCCCAACCTTGAGCTTTTGTGTCTCCTTAATTCTTCTCATATCACGGTCTCCCTAAATCCCAAAAGCTTCATCCACACAAAACTCAACAAGGACTCGTGAGATAAGTTAGTATAAACCAATGCAAAAACCTTATCATACTCTACTGTAGCAAATCATAAAATTATTATTCGACATTTCATACTAAATGACTCTGCATATTTAATAGTCCTATCCTCAAATAGAATCATTAAAGAAGCAAACATATGCAAACAATGCAAACATAACAGCAATCTGCCTAAACAGGACAGTCTGTAAAGAATGCAGCAAGATCCATACTTCCCTAGCTCCAAAAATTATGAACGAAAATTCCCACTGTAGTAAATTTATCAGAGCTTATTATGCAAAAGGTTTCAACATTTTATCACATTCTGAATTTTCTAGGGAATTTTTGCAACAGCGGTAAACTTTCTGTTTTGAAACAGCAACATGTATACTTGCAAAATAAGCATGGTAAAGGCTATCCTTGACATTTTTATTGAAAATAGAGATGCAAAACATTATTCTAAATAACAGCAAGCAAATACTAACAAAATAAAATGACGCTCCAAGCAAAACACAAATCATGTGGTGAATAAAAATATAGCTCCAAGTAAAGTTACCGATGAACGAAGACGAGAGAGGGGATGCCTTCCGGGGCATACCCAAGACTAGGCTATTGTTTGTCCTTGAATATTACCTTGGTGTGCCTTGGGAATCCCCAAGATTAGGCTATTTCCACTCCTTATTCCATATTCCATCGAATCTTTACCCAAAACTTGAAAACTTCACAACACAAAACTTAACAGAAAACTCGTAAGCTCCGTTAGTACAAGAAAATAAATCACCAGTTAGGTACTGTTGTGAACTCATTCTAAATTCATATTGGTGTAATACCTACTGTATTCCAACTTTTATATGGTTCATACCCTCCGATACTACTCATAGATTCATCAAAATAAGCAAACAACACATAGAAAACAGAATCTGTCAAAAACAGAACAGTCTGTAGTAATCTGTATCAAACGTATACTTATGAAACTCCAAAATTTCTGAAATAAATTGGTGTACCTGAGTAATTTGTATATTAATCTTCTTAAAAAAGAATCAACTTAAAATCACTCTTCTGTAAAAAATGACAGCTAAACTCGTGAGCGCAAAGTTTCTGTTTTCTACAGCAAGATCACATTAACTTCCACCCAAGTCTTCCCAAAGGTTCTACTTGGCACTTTATTGAAACAAAAGCTATAAAACATGATTACTACAGTATATTAATCATGTGAACACACAAAAACAGTAGGGTTAAATATTGGGTTGTCTCCCAACAAGCGCTTTTCTTCAATGCCTTTCTAGCTAGGCATGATGAT
This sequence comes from Aegilops bicornis, assembly GCA_021605145.1. Classification (NCBI taxonomy): domain Eukaryota; kingdom Viridiplantae; phylum Streptophyta; class Magnoliopsida; order Poales; family Poaceae; genus Aegilops; species Aegilops bicornis. The sequence continues at coordinate 201,632,016 of CM038670.1, forward strand.
TTCAATGATGCTCGTATAGAAGATAAGAATTGAAACGCAAAGAGAGCATCATGAAGAATATGACTAGCACATTTAAGTCTAACCCACTTCCTATGCATAGGGATTTTGTGAGCAAACAACTTATGGTAACAATAATCAACTAGCATAGGGACGAAAAACAAGCATAGCTTCAAAACTTTAAGCACATAGAGAGGAAACTTGATATTATTGCAATTCCTACAAGCATATGTTCCTCCCTCATAATAATTTTCAGTAGCATCATGAATGAATTCAACAGTATAACTATCACATAAAGCATTCTTTTCATGATCTACAAGCATAGAAATTTTATCACTCTCCACAAAAGCAAATTTGTTCTCATGAATAGTAGTGGGAGCAAATTCAACAAAATAACTATCATGTGAAGCATAATCCAACTGAAAATTAAAATCATGATGACAAGTTTCATGGTTATCTTTATTCTTTATAGCATACGTCATAAATAGGAGGCATGCTTTCATCATAATAAATTTGCTCATCAAAACTTGGGGGACAAAATATATCATCTTCATCAAACATAGCATCCCCAAGCTTGTGGCTTTGCATATCATTAGCATCATGGATATTCAAAAAATTCGTACTAACAACATTGTAATCATGCTCATCATTCAAAAATTTAGTGCCAAACATTTTAATGCATTCTTCTTCTAGCACTTGGGCACAATTTTCCTTTCCATCATTTTCGTGAAAGATATTAAAAAGATGAAGCGTATGAAGCAAACTCAATTCCATTTTTTTGTAGTTTTATTTTATAAACTAAACTAGTGAAAAAACAAGAAACAAAAAGATTCGATTGCAAGATCTAAAGATATACCTTCAAGCACTCACCTCCCCGGCAACGGCGCCAAAAAAGAGCTTGATGTCTACTACGCAACCTTCTTCTTGTAGACGTTGTTGGGCCTCCAAGTGCAGAGGTTTGTAGGACAGTAGCAAATTTCCCTCAAGTGGATGACCTAAGGTTTATCAATCCGTGGGAGGCGTAGGATGAAGATGGTCTCTCTCAATCAACCCTGCAACCAAATAACAAAGAGTCTCTTGTGTCCCCAACACACCCAATACAATGGTAAATTGTATACGTGCACTAGTTCGGCGAAGAGATGGTGATACAAGTGCAATGTGGATGGTAGATATAGGTATTTGTAATCTGAAAATATAAAAACAGCAAGGTAACAAGTGGTAAAAGTGAGCGTAAATGGTATTGCAATGCTAGGAAACAAGGCCTAGGGTTCATACTTTCACTAGTGCAAGTTCTCTCAACAATAATAACATAATTGGATCATATAACTATCCCTCAACATGCAACAAAGAGTCACTCCAAAGTCACTAATAGCGGAGAACAAACGAAGAGATTATTGTAGGGTACGAAACCACCTCAAATGTATCCTTTTTGACCGATCTATTCAAGAGTCCGTAGTAAAATAACATGAAGCTATTCTTTCCGTTTGATCTATCATAGAGTTCGTACTAGAATAACACCTTAAGACACAAATCAACCAAAACCCTAATGTCACCTAGATACTCCAATGTCACCTCAAGTATCCGTGGGTATGATTATACGATATGCATCACACAATCTCAGATTCATCTATTCAAACCAACACAAAGTACTTCAAAGAGTGACCCAAAGTTTCTACCGGAGAGTCAAGACGAAAACGTGTGCCAACCCCTATGCATAGGTTCATGGGCGGAACCCGCAAGTTGATCACCAAAACATACATCAAGTGAATCACGTGAATATCCCATTGTCACCACAGGTAAGCACGACAAGACATACATCAAGTGTTCTCAAATCCTTAAAGACTCAATCCGATAAGATAACTTCAAAGGGAAAACTCAATCCATTACAAGAGAGTAGAGGGGGAGAAACATCATAAGATCCAACTATAATAACAAAGCTCGCGATACATCAAGATCGTATCACCTCAAGAACACGAGAGAGAGATCAAACACATAGCTACTGGTACATACCCTCAGCCCCGAGGGTGAACTACTCCCTCCTCGTCATGTAGAGCGCCAGGATGATGAAGATGGCCACCGGTGATGATTCCCCCCTCCGGCAGGGTGCCGGAACAGGGTCCCGATTGGTTTTTGGTGGCTACAGAGGCTTGCGGCGGCGGAACTCCCGATCTATGTTATTGTCTGCAGGTTTCAGTATTTATAGGAATTTTTGGCGTAGGTCTCACGTCAAGGAGGTTCCCGAGTCGTCCACGAGGCAGGGGCCCACACCCAGGGGGGTGGGCACACCCTCCACCCTCGTGGACAGCTCGGGACTCTTCTGGCCCAACTCTTTTGCTCCGGAGGCTTATTTTGGTCCATAAAAAATCATCAAAAATCGGCACATCAATTGGACTCCGTTTGGTATTCCTTTTCTGTAAAACTCAAAAACAAGGAAAAAACATAAACTGGCACTAGGCTCTAGGTTAATAGGTTAGTCCCAAAAATCATATAAAATAGCATATAAATGCATATAAAACATCCTAGAAGGATAATATAATAGCATGAATACTTCATAAATTATAGATACGTTGGAGACGTATCACCTATCTATTTACTTTTATGTTGAGTCATCACCCTCTTATTAAAAAGCACCAGCTGGAGAGCACCGCTGTCATTTGCATTCATTACTATTAATTTATATTGGGTATGACTATGACTGGATCTCTTTTACCATGAATTACAATGTTTAGTCAGTCCTTGATCTTTAAAGGTGCTCTGCATTTATGTTTTGCGGTCTCAGAAAGGGCTAGCGAGATACCATATTGTTATATCATATCATGATTGTTTTGAGTAAGTGTTGTCATACGAGATTTATTATTATTGCTCGCTAGTTGATTATGCCATTGATATGAGTAAACATGAGACCTAAGTGTTATTGTGAATATGGTTAGTTATAATCTTTGCTGAAAACTTGAATGCTGGCTTTACATATTTACAACAACAAGAGCAAACAGAGTTTGTAAAAGTTTTCTTTATCACTTTTAGTTTATCAACTGAATTGCTTGAGGACAAGCAAAGGTTTAAGCTTGGGGGAGTTGATACGTCTCCGTCAGATCTACTTTTCCAAACACTTTTGCCCTTGTTTTGGACTCTAACTTGCATGATTTGAGTGGAACTAACCCGGATGACGCTGTTTTCAGCAGAATTGCCATGGTGTTATTTATGTGCAGAAACAAAAGTTCTCGGAATGACCTGAAACTCCACGGAACTTATTTTTGGAAAATATTAAAAATATTGGCGAAAGAATCAAGGCCAGAGGCCCACCACCTATCCACGAGGGTGGGGGGCGCGCCCCCTGCCTCGTGGGCCCCCTGTTGCTCCACCGACCTCAACTCCAACTCCATATATTCATGCCGAGGAGAAAAAAATCAAAGAGAAAGATTCATCGTGTTTTACGATACGGAACCGCCGCCAAGCCCTAAACTCTCTCGGGAGGGCTGAACTGGAGTCCGTTCGGGGCTCCAGAGAGGGGGATCCATCGCCGTCGTCATCATCAACCATCCTCCATCACCAGTTTCATGATGCTCACCGCCGTGCGTGAGTAATTCCATCGTAGGCTTGCTGGACGGTGATGGGTTGGATGAGATTTATCATGTATTCGAGTTAGTTTTGTTAGGGTTTGATCCCTATTATCCACTATGTTCTTATATTGATGTTGCTATGACTTTGCTATGCTTAATGCTTGTCACTAGGGCCCGAGTGCCATGATTTCAGATCTGAACCTATTATGTTTTCATGAATATATGTGAGTTCTTGATCCTATCTTGCAAGTCTATAGTCACCTACTATGTGTTATGATCCGACAACCCCGAAGTGACAATAATCAGGACCAATCCCGGTGATGACCGTAGTTTGAGGAGTTCATGTATTCACTATGGATGTGTTTGTTTTGGGATTTTGTAACGTAACCTCATTACGCTGGTAGCAGATCCCGTTCAAATGTGTTTGGTTCGGTCAAGACGTAATCTGTTAACAGGGGTATCAGATCCGGCGTAGTACAAATCTGATTACGCCGAAATTTCCTGTATCGGAAACCGTCTCTTTCCCCGCACGAAGCCTCTTCCCACGATGTCGTCTTCCTCGCGGTCTCTCCGCCCGAGCGCAGCCGCGGTGCACCGCGTCTTCCTCGCAGCCTCCTCCGCCTAAGGCGCGCCGCTATGCACCTTGATGGCGCCGGCGAGCCGCCGTGCACCGCGTCTTCCTCGCGGTCTCCTCCGCCTAAAGCGCCGCCGCTGTGCACCTTGATGGCGCCCGGCGAGCAGCCGGTGCACCGCGTCTTCCTCGCGGTCTCCTCCGCCTAAGGCGCGCGCTGTGCACCTTGATGGCGCCCGGCGAGCCGCGGTGCACCGCGTCTTCCTCGCGGTCTCCTCCGCCTAAAGGGGCGCCGCTGTGCACCTTGATGGCGCCCGGCGAAGCCGCCGGTGCACCGTGTCTTCTGGCGGTCTCCTCCGCTTAAGGGCCGCCGCATGTGCACCTTGATGGCCGCCGGCGAGCCGCCGGTGCAGCGTCTTCCTCGCAGTCTCCTCCGCCTAAGGCGCCGACGCTGTGCACCTTGATGGCGGCCCGGCGAGCCGCCGGTGCACCTCGTCTTCCTCGCAGCTCTCCTCCACCTAAAGCGCTGCCGCTGTGCACCTTGATGGCCGCCCGGCGAGCCGCCGAACCTACACATGTACATGGCGTCGTCGCCGGAACGCTGCTCCCAACCACGGCCGCACGTCGGCTGCATAGACTAGGCCACCGGCCGCCAGCCCGCCCAGTCCTAGCCCTATATCTAACCTCTTGATTGGAGCACGCACATGCACAGGAGCGCCATTGTCGGCCACCGCTAGAAATTTCTTTGGAATCAGTTAACGTTACAGTTCATAGAACCAAACAGAGTTTGATTTTCGCCCATACCGTTTACAGTGACGGTGTAATTTGATTACGTTTGCGTTTGCGCCACTGCTCACGAACCAAACACCTCCTATGTGTTAATGCTTTGGTCCGGTACTCTATTAAAAGGAGGCCTTAATATCCCTTAGTTTCCGCTAGGACCCCGCTGCCACGGGAGGGTAGGACAAAAGATGTCATGCAAGTTCTTTTCCATAAGCACGTATGACTATATTCGGAATACATGCCTACATTACATTGATGAATTGGAGCTAGTTCTGTGTCACCCTATGTTATGATTGTTACATGATGAACCGCATCCGGCATAATTCTCCATCACCGATCCAATGCCTACGAGCTTTTCATATATTGTTCTTCGCTTATTTACTTTTCCGTTGCTACTGTTACAATCACTACAAAACCCAACAATATTACTTTTGCTACCGTTACCGTTACTTCCATACTACTTTGGTACTAAATATTTTGCTGCAGATATTAAGTTATCTAGATGTGGTTGAATTGACAACTCAACTGCCAATACTTGAGAATATTCTTTGGCTCCCCTTGTGTCGAATCAATAAATTTGGGTGGAATACTCTACCCTCGAAAACTGTTGCGATCCCCTATACTTGTGGGTTATCACCCCTCAGATGACGATGGTTGGGGGAGGTCACGGGCCGGACTAAAACACACAACATAATATGTTAATATATTACAATTATAAAATACCGGATATCTGTAAAGTATTTTTGGCACTTACGATGTGGCCAGGGGCTTTTCCCTGGGGCGCCTCTTGGAGGTGCGTTCGGCATCCATGTCCGAACCATCGGAGAGGGTTATCTTCTCCCTCTTGGACGCCCCTCCTTCGGGTCCGCGGAGGCTGCTCTCTTCTTTTTCCTCCCCTTGAGGGGAGAGTCACTTTCCGCCTCCTCCTCCTCTTCGTCTTCATCTCCCTCGTGGGAGGAGGGGACTTCGGTCTCTCCGGACACTGCGTCTGAAGTACCTTTACGACGGAGGCCGCCCTTGGCCTCCTTGCTCTTCTTCTTGGCCTTCTTCTCCGGCGCCTGATAAGGCGCCAGAACCAGCATCTTCGAGAGCTGGGGCGTGGCCGGGTCTTCAGGCAGCGGTGCCGTACTCTTGATCCACTCCGCCTTTGCTGTCCAGCCCTGTGAAAGGGACGGAAAACTCATTATGCCTAAGAATTCATGGACCAAAGTATATGTTCGGATAAAATACTTACCGGAGTGGCCGGATTCGCGCTGTCGAGGCCGATGTCTTCGGTCTTCTTTAGCCACGTCTTCTGGGCCTTGAAGAGCAGCTTCCAGATCTCTTCGTGCGTTGTGCCGAGGAAGCGCTGAAAGGTCCAGGGACCTTCCGGATTGAACTCCCACATATGGAGAGGCCGGTGTTGGCAGGGGAGGATCCGGTGGAAGAGCATCACCTGAATCACGTCAGTGAGACTGGTGTTCCTGCTTATCATGTTCTTGATGCGCTTTTGCAGCATCATCACTTCCGCGGTCGACCCCTAGTCTAGACACTTGTTGGTCCATGACGCGAGCCCCATTGGGGGTCCGGAGCTAAACTCAGGAGTGGCCACCCATCTGGCGCCGCGGGGTTCAGTGATGTAGAAACACTCCTGTTGACACACCTTTACGGTCTCCACGAAGGCCCCTTTAGGCCAAGTGGTGTTGGGGAGCTTGCTCACCATGGCGCCGCCGCAGTCCACATGCTGTCCGTCGACCACCTTCGGTTTCACATTGAAGACATTTAGCCAGAGGCCAAAGTGTGGGGGGATGCGGAGTAGCGCCTCGCACACGACGATAAACGTCGAGATGTGAAGGAAATAATTTGGGGCTAGATCATGGAAATCTAGCCCGTAATAGAACATGAGGCCGCAGACAAAGGGGTGGAGGGGAAACCCTAGTCCGCGAAGGAAGTGAGGGATGAACACAACCACATCGCGGGCTCCGGGTGAGATGACCTGCTCCTTGGCGGGGAGCCTGTGTCACGATGTCCATGACAGTACCCGCCCGGAGATCCTTTACATCCTTCTCCATAATGGAGGAGGCCTCCCACTTGCCTTTCGAGCCAGATCCGGACATGGCAGAGAGGTTGGCGGCGGTGGGAAGGGTCGAAGCTTGGGCGCTGGAGCTTGAGATTGGAAAAGCAGGAGAAGGAAGAAGGCGTGAGGAGAAAAGAGGGATCTTTATCCACTTATATAGGCAGTGAATATCAAACGCCCCCCTCAAGCCTTAAAACTCGCCTGTTCCCAAGGGGTTGTGCGAATGGCACGGTTGGATTACCCAAACCCGTATTGATGAGGATCCCGCAATAAGCGGACACGATATCTGTTTTGACAAGACGTGTCAATAGAGGCCGCGCCTCGAAAACGAAGCGGGAGGCGAAAAATAGTTCTAAATGTTAAAGAGGCCAAACTTGGCGTTTCACTAAAAAAGTTGTCAGTTGACAAACATTATTTTGATTAAGTATTTCGCCTTCGTGGTTGAGGGTTGTGACTATAATGCAGAGACGGATACAATTCTTTTAATCAGAAGATTGCTTTGAAGTGTTAGGGAGGAGGAACCCGCCTTGCAATGTCGAAAACAATCCGCGTATCAAACATATCGTCATTGAAGACTGGTTCACGGGCTACTGAGGGAGTCCGGGATTAGGGGGTCCTCGGGTGTCCGGGCTGTATGATATGGGCCGGATTGATGGGCCGTGAAGATAGAAGGTTGAAGGCCTTCCTCCGTGTCCGGATAGGACTCTCCTATGCGTGGATGGCGAGATTGGTGTCTGGATATGTAATTTCCTTCTTCTGCAAGCCGACTCTGTACAACAGGCCCCTCCGGTGTCTATATAAACCGGAGGGTTTAGTCCGCAGAGGCTATTAGAATTCATATATACTAGACATCTAGGGTTTAGCCATTACGATCTCAAGGTAGATCAACTCTTGTAACCCCTATACTCATCAAAGTCAATCAAGCAGGAAGTAGGGTTTTACCTCCATTAGGAGGGCCCGAACCTAGGTAAACATCATGTCCCCTTTGTCTCCTATTACCTTCGATCCTCAGACGCACAGTTCGGGACCCCCTACCTAAGATCGGTCGGTTTTGACACCGACAGTTGGATCTAGAAGAAGTTCGACTACATCAACCGTGTTATCAAACGCTTTCGCTTTCGGTCTACGAGGGTACGTGGACACACTCTCCCCCTCTCGTTGTATGCATCTCCTAGATAGATCTTGCGTGAGCGTAGGAATTTTTTTGAAATTGCATGCTATGTTCCCCAACAGATGTAACACCGCTGCTCCTCTTGTCCGCTCCAGCCAGCACTTGCTCCAAAACGATGCCCCCAGGAGGGAGAACGACGCCAATGGCACCGTCATCATCCGATTCAGTAGATCCAGATCTAGGGTTTCCCCTGGAACATCCTGATCGAGTTGACGTGACCTGCAATGACGATGCCTCGAGAAGGGAACAACGCCAGATAGCTTAAACAACACATTTTTTTCGTAAATGCAAATGGCATGCACATAAAGGTAATGTTTTCTAAACATTTTAATATCTTATTTGCATTTTATGAGTTTATATAATTTGCTATGGATTTTTAAAGTATCGGTCAAATGATCAAAGGGCACTCAAACGACCTTGGAGACAAATCTAAGGGCAAAACTTGGCAAAGCCGAAGAATAAGGGCAAACCCCACGGGCTAGCACAACTGAAGGCAAAAATATAATTGTCCCTTGGTTTTGTTTTTGCTTGCCTCATATTTGCTCTCAAGTGAAAATACTGGGTATTTTTGTCTTGTGACACACCCATTTTGCCCTTTGCTTCCACATCACTTCTTCCCTCTAGTATAGTTCCGGCAATTCCTCTTTGATTTTCAGCTTGTGTAGCGATAGCCCAACCCTGCATTGCACATTACGTAGTACCTCCAGGTCACGGCGTCTACTACTGCAATGACCACGACTCAGATTGTTCATTCACTACGATCTAACTATTGTTATGGTTTTATTATATTTATATGTCGTGGTTCTAATTAGTGGTCTAATTGGGCGTTTGAGCTTGTTGCATGGGCATGGGCTAAATAAATTGGATAATCCTATTAGATAACCTCGGATAATCCTATTAGACCTCAGATAATCCGCAAAAATACCAGAAATCCAAATTCATCAGATATTATCAATACCCTATCCGCTACCATAGCTGTCAGATATCCAATGGACCAAAATTCGTATCCACATCCATATTCTCAAAAAACAGATGCGGGTGCGGATTCAGAACGGAAATTATCTATACCATTTACATCCCTACATGCCAGACATGTTCAATGAGGGTCGAGGCGTGCTGGGTCGTGCCGGCCCAATTGGCTGGGTCTCTCCGCATTTGTTTCGTATGAGATTAGAATATGGGCTAGAGGAAAAGAAGCCCAACAAACAATGCACACCACCACCACTGCCTCCCACCCAGAGAGCCTGGCCAAATGGGATGTGCCAACTGGGTCGGCCCAGCAGCACGCATGCACGACACTGTTGGTTTCTACGGTAGGGTGCGTCGACTGCAAATTAAAAAAATTCCTACGCGCAGAACATCCAGGAACATGCTACGGGAGATGGATCACAGTTCGTTACCACTAGACGCGCAGTGTCGTGCAGCGGAAGAAGAGTTGGGGCAGCGCGTCCGCATGGATCGTCTCCTCCTCGTCCGATCTACCTCGAACAGCCGGTCGTCCGATCCCACGTACGAGTTCGCCGGAGCGGCGCAAGTGCACCGCCTCTAACGGCATCCGTGCATGTAGGAGGAACACTGTGCGGCGGACTGCTAGGTCCGATCACACAGTCAGCGGTGAGTGGAGGTGGCTATTCGCAACACATGCAAACCCTAGTCGCAGCCGAAGCGATCAACCGCATGAGTGTGCCGCACCTCCTCTTTATATAGGCGTCCGTCGCAAGCTCAACACTTGGGCCTCGCACGGACCCTAAAGCCCAAAGTCTACTCGGTCACGTTCCTAGTCCAGTTCGGATCACATCCGACCAGTGTCCTGAACCGACCTCGTAGGTTCCTTCCCTTAAGCTGCGACCCCTTAGGTTCAAGTCGGCTTGGTCACGATTCGGATCACCTCCGACCTGCATAGTTGGTAGCGGCCTCTAGCAAGGCGTGCCGACCACCAAGCAGACTATGAAGCTGGTTAGGTGAACTGCATAACGTGTCACACTTCGCTCCCTTTGCCACACGATATATGTTGTCGGGCTCAAAGGCGAGACTGTCATCCTTGTGCTAGCCCGACCTCTTTCTCGTTCGATGATAGCGACCACAAACCGGATTATCTCATAATCCTTGTCGCATGGCCATGCTTATCCTGGTCGGATCACACGAGGGGCCCAGAGTATATCTCTCTGATCGGAGGGCAAATCACATCTTGCTCGACCATGTCTCGCTGCATGGGACCGACAACCCGAAACCTACCTTTGTAACTACCCAGTCACCGAGTAGCGTTTGGTCGGCCCAAAGCAAGTCTGTCACCATCCCGAGTACATGCGTGAGCTCAGGTCTTGGGACATAGAACGTATGTTGTACTAGAGACTCACATATGACATATCGCTGCGTCTCATAGTTGGGTCTGTCCGACTTGGACCTTATCTCGACTCGGATCCGACTACGTCGAATCCGACCAGACCTTTCCAAGTCCATATTATCCGGTTAGCATCCAATGCTCCATGGCTAGTGAGACCAAGCCATCGACCGTGTCATATGCCAGTCTAGTCGGCTGCGCGTCCACACAGCCCTTTCGACTAGGGACCTTTTAGGACAGTCATCATACAATGCATAGTCCCACAAACAAGGCACATACTTGCTGATACACATCATTGATAATGTTCAAGGACTATCTTTATTCATAAACACATAGGAAATATCATCATACATGATTGCCTCTAGGGCATATCTCCAACAGTCTCCCACTTGCACTAAAGTCAATCAAATAGACATCGAATGCCCATAGCTCTAACGTGCCCCTCATGCTTGGGTTGTGGAAGCGGCTTAGTCAACGGATCTGCAACATTTGCATCCGTGTGAATCTTGCATAACTCTACATCACCATTCTTTACGATCTTTCGTATCAGGTGATATTTCCGGTCTATTTTTCTGACCTTGTGGTGATTCCTCGGCTCCTTGGCTTGTGCAATGGCACCAGACTTATCACAATAAAGGTCCAACGGTTTCACCGAGGCTGGGAAAATACCAAGATCATCCAGAAAATGCCGAATCCAAACACCTTCCTTTGCAGCTTCACAAGCCGCAATGTATTAAACTTCGTGGTAGAATCGCCACCGTATCCTGCTTGGAACTTATCCAAAGGTAATCGCTCCTCCATTCAGACGCGTACACGAATCCGGACTGTGATCGACAATCATCTCTGTCAGTTTGGAAACTAGCATCAACGTAACCCCTTACGACGAGCTCTTACTCACCTCCATAAACTAGGAACATCTCTTTAGTCCTTTCAGGTACTTCAAAATAGTCTTTACCGCTGCCCAGTGACTCTCACCTGGGTTGGCCTGGTATCTGCTTGTTAGGCTTATTGCAAAAGCAACATCATGCCTTGTCCATATCATGGCATACATGATGGATCCGATTGCTGAGGCATACGGAATCCTACTCATCCTGCTTCGCTCATCAGATGTCGAAGGACTCTGAGTCTCGCTTAGCCTTATACCATGTGAGAGTGGCAAGAACCCTTTCTTTGCCTCACTCATGTTGAACCGCTTCAACACTTTATCTATGTACGTGCTCTGGCTTAAGCCAAGCAGCCTCCTCGATCTATCTCTATAGATCTTAATGCCTAAAATATAGACTGCCTCACCAAGGTCCTTCATCGAAAACTTGCCGTTCAATGATCCCTTGACCGAGTTTAGCATCGAAACATCATTTCCGATCAGTAGTATGTCGTCCACATACAAGGTCAAAAACACTATCGAGCTCCCACTTAACTTCTTGTATAAACAAGAGTCCTCTTTGCTTTTGATGAAATCGAGACCAGTGACGACCTCATCAAAACGAATGTTCCAACTCCGAGATGCTTGCTTCAACCCATAAATGGATCTCTTGAGCTTGCATACCTTACTAGTGCTAGTCGGATCGACAAAACCCTCGGCTATATCATATACACGTCCTCGGTTAAATTTCCGTGAAGGAAAGCCGTTTTGACATCCATCCGCCATATCTCGTAATCGAAATATGCAGCTATAGCTAGTATGATCCTCACCGATTTCGGCATCGCTACCGGCAGTAAGTCTCGTCGTAGTCAATTCCTTGAACTTGTCCATAACCTTTAGCGACAAGCCGAGCTTTGTGGATCTGAACATTTCCATCCACATCGGTTTTCTTCTTAAAGACCCATTTGCAACCAATGGCGATTCGCTAGGTGGCGGATCAACCAAGTCCCAGACTTGATTCTCATCCATGGACTTTAACTCGGATCTCATGGCCTCCAGCCATGCCTCGGAATCTGGGCTCACCATCGCTTCCGCATACGTGGCCGGCTCGTTGCTTTCTAGCAACAATACATCACGCACTCTGCGCAATCTTTCCGACCTCCGTGGTTCCGGTGCCGCTTCCACTATGGTTCCCTGACAGACTCGGTATGATCTCATCACCAGCCGAGCCGTCCCCGAGTGGTCCTCGAATTTCTTCGAGTCGAACCGTCCTCCCACCGCCTCCCGATCGAGAAACTCTTTCTCAAGGAAAACCCCGTTCCGAGCAACAAACACTTTGTTCTCTTCCCGGTTGTAGAAGCTATATCCCAAGGTTTCCCTCGGATATCCCACGAATATGCATTTATTTGACTTAGGTGTAAGATTGTCTGACATAAGTCGTTTGACAAATGCTTCACAACCCCAAATCTTTAGAAAAGACAAACTGGGACTCTTCCCGGTCCACATCTCATGTGGTGTCTTGTCGACGGATTTTGATGGTACCCTATTAAGTGTGAAAGCTGCAGTTTCTAGAGCGTATCCCCAAAATTACAAGGGTAAATCCGATTTGCTCATCATAGACTGGACCATGTCCAACAAGGTCCTATTCCTCCGTTCCAACACGCCCGCTTCTCCGTATGCGTGCAGGAGGTGTGAGCCGAGGTACTATACCTCGACTTTTAAGATGATCATCAAACTCTGGCTCATGTATTCACCTCCACGATCAGATCGCAGAAGCTTTATAGTCTTGTCGAGCTGATTTTCAACCTCGTTCTGAAACTCTTTGAACTTTTCAAAAGTCTCCGACTTGTGCCTCATCAAATAGATATATCCATATCTATTCAAGTCGTCGGTAAAAGTCACGAAGTACTGATAGCCACCTCTAGCAGTTGTGCTCATTGGACCACACACATCACTGTGTATAAGCTCCAACAGCTCGGGACGCCTCTCGCAACTCTTTGCGAAGGAGACTTAGTCATCTTGCCGAGCAAGCATGATTCACATGTCTCGAACGACCCGAAGTCGGACGGGTTAGGAGCCCATCATCATGGAGCTTCTTCATGCGTTTCAGACTAATGTGTCCAAGTCGACAATGCCAGAAGTATGTCGGATTTATCTCATTATGCTTATGCCTCTTGACATTCATGTTATAGACCGGTTCCTGTTCTAGATTCAATATAAATAGCCCATCAACAATGGGTGCATAGCCATGGAACATACCATTCAAAAATATCGAACAACCATTGTCCTTTAAATTGAATTCATAACCTTGACTCATCAAACATGAGGCGTAAATAATGTTCCGACTAAGTGCAGGAATGTAATAACAATTATTCAATTCCATTATGAATCCGAAGGAAGTCGGAGCTGCATCGTCGACCTCCAATGCGCAACTCTTGCTTTGTTGCCGACCACGATGTCAATCTCCCCTTGTGCCACACGCCTAGTTCTTACCAGCCCACGCATCGAAGTTGCAAATATGAACAACCAATCCGGTATCAAATACCCAAGAGCTACTAGGTATGTCGGCAAGGTAAATGTCTATAACATATGCAACAAGTGTACCTTTGCTCAAGCAGCATTTCCGGCCTTCTTGACATGCTCGCAAGCCACTTGCTACAGCTTCCTCTTCCAAAGGACCGGTCTCCTTGCAGTGATAGCAAAGCGGTCTTCGAGTCCGGTCCAGACTTTGGCGCAACGGTGGAGGTTACCGTCTCCGTGCCCTTTGCCTTAGCCTTTTTCTTGGACCAACTCTTCTTGAACTTAGCCGATTTCTGCACCATCAACACTTGATGCGTGCCTTTCTTAATATCCAGCTCTGCCACTTTGAGCATCCCATGCAATTCAGTGAGCTTCTTATCCATGCCATGCATATGATAGTTCGAGATGAACGTCCCATAGTCACGGAAGAGAACCCGTAACAAAGATCGTGAGCTTCATCCAAGAGCGGGAAGCCCAACTGATCCAAATCTTGCACATATCCAATCATCTTGATCACATGTGGGCTCAGTGGATCACCTTCCTTCAGCTTGCAATCCATCAAGGATCACCATACGTTGAACCTTTCGGTCCTAGCCTGTGCCTGAAACATGCTCTTGAGACTCTCGATCATATCGTAAGCCTCAACATTTTCGAAATGTTGTTGCAAATCGGGCTCCATACAAGCCAGCATCGCATAACCGATCTCCGTTGATTCATAAACGAAGTTTACGGTAGGCATTCTTAGTCGTGGCACTAGCATTATCGGCAGGTTCCTCCGAAGTGGATCCTCTAGAACATGTTCCTTTTATCATGCTTGAGAACAATTCTCAAATTTCTATACCAGGTGGTAAAGTTTGTTCCATTCAGTTTATCCTTTTCGAATTGATTTCAATGCAAAGTTGGGTTGAGCAGTGGTGCCATTGATCTACAAATGTAAAATATGCAATCACTAAGCAATGTGTTTATGTAGAGTAATTCTAGCCTAAATGTAAATACTCCCATCAAGTCAAGATCCTCCGCAAACTCTCGGTGATTCAGGATCTGACTAGCGCATGCGACTAGTGAGCTTTAGCATCATCGCTAGCCAACATACCTATCCGGTAAGCAACTCCTTGCTAATCGTATTCTATCGACTCACAGCCGATTCGGGAAGGTATCTAATACCCCGGCTCCCAACCTTCTTTGCCACAAGGCCCAAAACCGTTTTGATAGCCTTGTCAAGTTAACCCGATGCAGTGCATGTCCGTGTCCGACACGAACCATTCAGTTCAAGGACACCCAACAACACCTCAATTTTATGAGCCCACTACTAGACGTACTTGACATGCGAAGGTGCAACATCGGGGATGGCAATTCGCTTGATATTAATGAGGGATCTTTCTACCATTCTGACATGCATAGAAAACAAGAAGCATAACAATCACAAATAAACATATATTGTGAAATAGTATGACTCCTTCATGGTTGTCCATCCAGGTCGGCTCCGACTCCGATGACCATCTAGGAGCTCCATCTTGTTTGTCACGCTGGGACGCCAAGCCACCAACCTGATCTCTATTATCCAACTACTACAACTAGTAATGAATATTACATAGAGTCACAAGTCGACACGCAGGTCGTTATACATTATAATGACAAAGACTTTATTCTCGCCGTCGACAAACATGACACGCAGCCACGTATAAATTACACACATGCATCACATACACATGAGCCATACTATTCACATCAAACCTGCAAAACAAAGTTATGCATAGAATCGCATTCTACCGGTTTGTGTGTCGGGTACGAAATACACGGTGCTACGCACACGGCGGTCCCGCTAGCCGGTTAGCGGGCGGGGTTCGAAGGGGCAGCGCCCGACGTTTTCAGAAATCATAGATCACATATGAACTCCGATCACGCCGAATTCTCTGATCTAATTGATCTTATCGATCATCGCGAATCCAATTCGGATTTACGTTTCACTGTTAACCCCGATGGTGGATAACCGACCGGTAGGGGTAGATCGTGTCACGACCTCATCGATCCCGATTTACAGAAAACATAGCCTCAACGATCCCCATGTGCAGTTGATCACATCAACCGTGCACATAGCCGATCTTATCAACGACAACAGATCTCATCTGCCGCCTCCGCATATCTAATACACATACGATCTGAATCCAAATCTGTTGGTTTCTACGGTAGGGTGCGTCGACTGCAAATTAAAAAAAATTCCTACGCGCAGAACATCCAGGAACATGCTACGGGAGATGGATCAAAGTTCGTTACCACTAGACGCCAAGAAGGCCGCAGGCAATGAAGAAGAGTTGAGGCAGCGCGTCCGCGTGGATCGTCTCCTCCTCGTCCGATCTCCCTCGAATAGCCGGTCGTCCGATCCCACGTACGAGTTTGCCGGAGCGGCGCAGTGCACCGCCTCTAACGGTATCCGCGCGTGCAGGAGGAACACCGTGCGGCGGACTGCTAGATCCGATCACACAGTCGACGGCGAGTGGAGGTGGCTATTCGCAACACATGCAAACCCTAGTCGCGGCCAAAGCGATCAACCGCATGAGTGTGCCGCACCTCCTCTTTATATAGGCGTCCGTCGCGGGCTCAAGACTTGGGCCTCGCACGGACCCTAAAGCCCAAAGTCTACTCGGTCACGTTCCTAGTCCAGTTCGGATCACATCGACCAGTGTGCTACGAACCGACCTCGTAGGTTCCTTCCCTTAAGCGCGCGACCCCTTAGGTTCAAGTCGGCTTGGTCACAGTTCGGACCACCTCCGACCTGCACGGTTGGTAGCGGCCTCTAGCAAGGCGTGCCGACCACCAAGCAGACTATGAAGCTGGTTAGGTGAACCTCTACAATGTGTCTCACTTCTGTTCCCTTTGCCACACGATATATGTTGTCGGGCTCAAGGCGAGACTGTCATCCTTGTGCTAGCCCGACCTCTTTCTCGTTCCAGTGATAGCGACCACAAACCGGATTATCTCATAATCCTTGTCGCATGGCCATGCTTATCCTGGTCGGATCACACGAGGGGCCCAGAGTATATCTCTCTTGATCGTAGGGCAAATCCCATCTTGCTCGACCATGTCGCAAAGATGGGACCGGACAAACCGAAACCTACCTTTGTAACTACCCGATCACGGAGTAGCGTTTGGTCGGCCCAAAGCAAGTCTGTCACCATCCCGAGTACATGCGCCACCAGGTCTTAGGACATAGAACATATGTTGTACTAGAGACTCACAGATGACATATCGCTGCGTCTCATAGTTGGGTCCGTCCAACTCGGACCTTATCTCGACTTCCGGATCCGACTACGCCGAATCCGACCGCACCTTTCCAAGTCCATATTATCCGGTTAGCATCCAATGCTCCATGGCTAGTGAGACCAAGCCATCGACCGTGTCATATGCCCGGTCTAGTCGGTCATCCACACAGCCCTTTCGACTAGGGACCTTTTAGGACAGTCATCATATAATGCATAGTCCCACAAGCAAGTCGTGTACTTGCTGATACACATCATTGATAATGCCCAAGGACTATCTTTATTCATAAACACATAGGAAATATCATCATACATGATTGCCTCTAGGGCATATCTCCAACAGACACGACATGGGCTAAACGGGTCGTGCCCAGCACACGACACGCCAGGGGCCATGCCCTGGGGGGCTGGAGGCTGGGAACAAGGGCCAGCATGTCATGACCTGTTTATTTATTTATTTATGTTTTTTATATATCTATATCTATACCGAATAATAAATGGGTTATTGCTTCTGGCGGCACGTCATGAAAATTGCATCCAAAGTTACAAAATATTACCCACCAATGCCACCTATAAGTGATAAAAATGTTTTACACACGAGAATCCCCTTGGGCCGGCCCATGTAGTAGGAACCTCCTATACCGCTGGCTCATGCGTTGGGAGAAGATGCAGCACACCCGTTTGGGCAGCCCCATGTCCAGGCGACCTGTTTTTAAAACTTTGTTTTTTATTTTTATTTTTCTTTTCTGTTTTCGTTGTTTCTACTTTAAATAATTTGGTGTTTTTAAAAAGTTCCAATTTGTTTTAAAAAAATGAGGTTTTTAAAATAAAATGTTTAGTAAATAATAAAATGCTTGTGGATTCAAAAAATGTTTGCGATTTTGTAAAAAAAATTGCTTATTTGAAATTTTTTCAAAAATTAGAAAACTAATGCTCAAAAATAAAAAAATGTTCATGATTTTTTTAAAGTTCGTGTATTAAAAATGTTAATGAAATTGAACAAAACTTTGCCAATTCAAAATATGTTCATGAATGGAAAAATATCCTAAAAATTCAAAAGTTGTTCATGACTTACAAAATAGTTTATTCATTCATAAAGTGTTCGCTGATTCAAAAAATGATCATGCATTTAAAAAACGTTTGTTAATTCAAAAAAATGTTCGTGAATTACAAAATTATTCCACCAATTTGCAAAAACTGTTCGTCGATTCTAGAAATGTTCGCCAATTCAATAAAATTATTTTAAATTCTTTCACATTTTTTTGAAAATATTTGCACACAGTATAAAATGTTCATGAATTCAAAAAATTGTATTGAATAAAAAATGTTCGAGAAATTGTAAATGTATTCATAATTTGAAAAAAATTCACGATTTGAAAAATGTTCATGAGTTTAAAAAAGTTCATGATTTAAAAAATTGTTCATGATTTAATGAAATGTAGAGTGATAGTGTATCTTGGTGATGCAGCAATATGTGGTCATGACCATTGGAGAATATGATTTTTTTCTTGTTGCACCGCACGGATCCTTTTGCTATGCTAGTATGCCCTTAATAAAATGTAAAAATCACACGACCCAACGTGCTAAAACGTGCCACGGGCCGGCTCGTTTACTAAATGTGCCGCGCAAGCAAGTGGCCGGCACGGCACGGCAAGGGTGGTTAGCGATCTCATCTAAAAAAAAAGAGGCACGGCACGGCCCGTCTAATAAACATGTGTTTGTGGGCCGTGCCTTGCTGGCCCTTTTGGCTAGCTCTGCTCCCCAGCTTAAAAAAAAAAGGAGAAACCCACTGACTCCCGACTCCGACTCCCGTCACCGATTCTCCTCCCGATCTCGCAGGCTCGCCGCCTGCCTCGCCGGACGCCGTCGCCACCACCGGACGCCAGGAGGCAAAGAGCCGGCCCTGCCCGCAGCGCTCACCCAGCGCCCCTGCCCGCCCCACTCACCGGTCGCCCACCGCCGCAGCGCGGCCTTGCCAGTCGGCGCCCGGCAGCCGCCCATTCCGCACTCGGCAGCAGTCCTGCCCTGCGGCCGGCGGTGTGCAGTGCAGGGGCCAGCCGATTTGAGGTACCTTTTGTCCGTTCCCCAAGTTTTGGTTGGTCTCATTACGAATTTAAGGTTTATATTGATGGATTATCTATCAGGTGGATTATGACAGTGCTATCTGCCACGTACATTAACACACACACACACATAATTTTGCACATAATTTCTTGTGTCCAGTTATGTCATCATGATTGATACTTTTTTTTAGGGAATTATGATTGATACTAGAATGTAAATTTTCGCTGTGTCCAATTATGTTATCATGATTGATACTAGAATGTAAATTTTCGCTCTGTCCAATCAGGTGAATCATGATTTTACACAGAATTTGCTGTGTACAATCAGGTGGATTATGATAGTGCTATTCGTAAATTATAATTAGTATGTTAACATGTCATATTTGCCCTAGATCCGCCACTGATCAGCGGCGATGGCGATCCGACACTACTGGTCGATGGCTGTCGCGGCCGTCGGGTTCCGCCTCGTTCTGGTGCTCTTCGGCGGAGACCTCCACCTTGCCTCCCGCCCGGAGGTCTCCACCCCCCTCACGTCCCTCCGCCGCCGTAAGCACATCTCCTTGCTCTCAGTCCTTCCCCTGCAAACCCCAGCCCTTTTGTGATGTCAGCGTTCTCGTTTGGCTCCTGTGTATGTTGCAGTGGCAGAAGGATACTGGCTGAAGCAGGCGTCCATGTCACCCTATTCTGGTACGTTACGCACCTCCCCTCTTTGATCGCTTTGCTAACTTTTAGCACTTCACATTTGCAACAGAATGACCCAAATTTTGAGGCCAGGATAGTCGGGTGGGAGGTGGTATTATTAGGTAGTACGAGTATTACAGAGCAATTTTAAAAATGCTTGACTGGGTTTCTACTGAATACTGATAGACATTATTTCATGTTAATTTTTCTGTAATGAACTACTGATAATTCCTGATGGATGAAATATGATATGACTCCTACTTAGCATCAGAGGCCTAGATGCTTCTTGCGATTACATTACAAAGCTCAGCAATTAACCATGATGCTTTTGCTCTTTGTAATGTTGATGTGTTAACAGTTTGAACTTGTAAGGGATGCTCCAGCCTGTTAAATGATCTGTTTTTCAGGTTCGATGTATCATGGTTCCCCTTTGCTTCTATCAGTTCTTGGTCCGCTAACCAGTAAAAGGTGATTGGTCCTTCGTTTTGATGCTTCTTTGATCATTTCTTTGATGTCGCCACTGTTGTTATGTCTCTTCATTTGACCAGATCACCATATGAAATGTTAGCATTCTAACACTCCATGATGTCACAGGTCAGGTGGACACCATTCTCATATATATTGCAGGTAAATAAGTTGCTATGTGTATTTATTTTCATTGAAACCAGTATATGTTTTTCTTAGATAGATAACTTGTTCAAGTACACCTGATTTTCATAGAAGAAAAATCAGTTCTCCTAGGCTTTACCTTTTATGTTCTTTGTCTTGCCCTTTATGGTATCATTCGAACCAAAAAAAAAATGTAACCATGAATATTCCCACAACTTTCGCATTTTGTTGGCAGTCATGTAATATTACACTCATGAATGCACCACGCAGCTTGGTTTTTGTGGCTGTAGATTTTATAGCTGCTATGCTCATACGATCAACTGGGCGTACACTCCAAATGGCACGTAACAGAAGTTTGAAGTCTCTTGACCTCACAAAATCAGTGAACAATTCTGGTGAGTCATACTAGTTAATGTTATACTTGAGATGTGCTTTATTATTCCTTGAGCCCAGGGACGGAGCCAGAAATCGGCGATAGGGGGGGCAAGAACTATAAGCACCAAAATTTTGTAACCATATATAGGAAACCATATCATCAGTACATACTATGAATATTGTTCGTTTTCTCTTTTGATGCAAGTTATCAACACAAGCGTCAAGCAGAACTGGTCAATCAGATTACACCTAATTAATTTCCAATGTTTGTAGTTTCTACAAATTTGTCGCATTGGAAAATTAGATTCGACAAACTAACGAGATATAAGTAAGAATTAGAGATGAATGTAAACTTACTCCAAGAGAGTTCCCCGCAAAAAGAAATTACTCCCGAGAGAGAGCGAGAGACGGAAGTAAAACTTACCCATCATTGCCATGCCGTTCATCTTGGCCGTGAGAACGACCGTCTGCAAAGGCGCATACGCAAATCAAGAATTCATGGATCGCCAACCCTTTTAGATTTTGCGTCGGCTGGAAGGAGAACTGATGCAAAACCGCCCTAGACGTGTGGCGGCAGCATCGAACAACAAGGTCAGAGGAAAAGAAACGTGCGTGACCTAGACCGATCGCTTTGTCTTCATAAATTGTGGGCCTACTGTTGCTAGATCTCGGCTTGGTATGTGTGGGCTTGGGCTTTGGAGAGTAGAGAATCAGGCTTCATTTTTCACGTGATTAGGGAGTGATCAACCCATCAGGGGGGGCGAAGCTAATCGTTCGGAGCAGCGTACACATGGCAGCCTGATCGCTATCAAATAGAAAATTTTCGTTGGGGGTCTCGCCTCGCCCCCCTTGGATTCGTCCCTGCTTGAGCCAAAATTGCCTTTTGTTTGCACCACCCTCTACTTACTTTCCCAAGTACCAACGATCAGAAAGGTTTTGAAATTTTTGATACTTGTGATGGGCAGCTCCGAAAGTGAAATCTTAAGAGATGTTTTATTTGTCAAGTAGTTGTTGTCATTCTAAGCTTTATATTTTCTTAAAGAAGGAAACCCAATTTTTCAACTTTTCCTTTACAAGGAATAAAAAGGGTTATGAATTTGCCTCGTGGAATTTAATGTGTATAGTCCTCTGCTTGCCTGATAGTGTGAATTTGTTGTTGGTAAGCGAAAAATATACAATTTTGTCTGGAAAGGTGAATGGAACATTACTCTCTGAGTCAGATGCTTTGTGCTTGTGATGCTTACTAATTGTTTATAGTACTAATTATCATGTTTGTTGACACTTACAGTGAACGTAAGCGCAGGAGATACTGCTTCTCTAATATATCTGTGGAACCCTTGGACAATAATCACCTGTGTCGGTTCATGTACATCACCAATTGAGAATTTAATGGTCGTGATAATGTTACATGGAGCCTGTTCACGTAAGTTAAACTCGCCGTGTTTCCCTCTAGCCTTCTCGGTTTTTCGATATATCTCTTATACTTCCTCCGTCCTAAAATAAGTGTCGCTGACTTAGTACAATTTTGCACTAAAGTTGTACTAGATCAGCGACACTTATTTTGGGACGGAAGGAGTATTACTTAAACTAGTTGTTTGCCTCATTGTTTGGCCTTTTATTTGGAAAATCCTCAGTTAATAACATTTTTATGGAAGATAGTATAGTGATCTTCAGACAACCTAGAATTGCCCAAGTCTAATGCAACATCCTTGCAATTTTTGTAGGTCTTGCGCCGCTTGCTGCCTTTGGATATGTTATGGCAACGCACCTTTCTCTTTATCCTGCAATTCTCATTCTACCTGTATGTGTCACAACCATTTTTTTCAATGTTCAATGGGTTTAGGGTTTAGTACATGCCATTTATCTGCATTGCTGATCAACTATTAGTTTTTCAGGTTGCTCTTTTATTGGGTTATGGTCCAGATACTCCTCCAACTAAAGTTTTTCTTCAAAAAGGCTTGAGTGCCAATAAAATTGACATTTCAGATAATAGAGAAGGTACTAGCCAAAAAGGATTTGGACAATTCTCACGCAAACCAATACTCCACTTCATATTGTGGGTGTTTATCTGGTCATGTTATGTGCTGTCATTGAACAGCATTATTCTAAATAAAGTGGGTGGCCTTCAGGAGATGTTTGAAAAGTAAGTTGTTTGACCATTTAATTTTTTTGTAGTCATCAAAACCGTGTGAAAGAGTGTAATATTTTCTGTTAACTTTTTTTTAATGAAAGGGGTTTCCCGCCCATTTTATAGAATGAAGCACATTTTCTGTTAACTTCCCCATTCATGGTGAATTTTAAAGGAGAAATGAATACAACTCTTATTTATGAATTCAATTTAATTTTGGATATTTGCAAACTCTCATCAGCATTATCGCCTATCCTCTCCATCCTCTCCATTTCCCCAACATTTCAACTTTGTGTTGGGCTTCATTTAGTCAAAATCGTCCTTTGTTGCAATTGACTGCCTTTATCTGTTACCAAATGCCTAGTATCGACTTGTGTGCGTTGCAATTGACTGGCTTTTATCTGTTACCAAATGCCTATTATTGACTTGTGTGCATTGGTTTTGCAGGACATATGGTTTTATCCTTACAGTGAAAGATTTATCACCAAATATTGGTGTGTTATGGTAAGTCTTAAGAAAGTGTAATTGGAACCCAAGTATAGTTTGACTAATCTAATTCGTTTGAGAATTAATGCAGGTATTTCTTTGCCGAAGTCTTCGACTTCTTCAGAAGCTTCTTTCTTATAGTCTTTAATATGAACATCATTTTTATGGTCTTGCCATTGGCTATCCGTTTGAAGCATCGACCGTGCTTCCTTGCCTTTGTTTACACAGCAATTGTCGCAATGCTGAAATCTTATCCCTCGGTGAGTATATTTTACATGGTATTTCTGATGGATTTAATCCCTTGACTGCATAAGGTTGATGTTTAGTTTTGTTTCATGTTTTGCTCTCTTGTTTTTATTCCTAAATTCATGCTTATCTTGAAGGCTGGAGATTCAGCTCTATATCTAGGACTTCTAGGCCTATTCGCCAATGAATTAGCGGGTACCTAAACTTCCGGTATCGAATATTTTTGAATTAGTGTGTAGCATTGTAAGAAGTTAATGCTCTTTAACTTTCCATCCTGCAGAGATGCAATTCACCTTCTTCTTGTTTTTTGGATATATTGGAGTCTCTCTCCTTAGCCCTGTCATGCATAACCTATGGATCTGGAGGGTCTCTCTCTCTCTCTCTCTCTCTCTACACACACACACACATGTTGTGTACTGTTACTAACATGACAGTGTTCACAGGGTACTGGGAACGCGAATTTCTACTTCGCGACTGGTTTAGCTTATACCTGCCTTCAGGTAACTATCCCTTTGTGTGAGCACAATATTGAATGTTCCTTAGAATGCTGACTGATTGTTCCTTCAGGTAACATCTCAGCTAGAATAGTCATGTTTCTTAACTTAGAATGCTGAGGGATTGTAGTATGTACAGTTTCTCTTACTTGCCCTTTTGACATATTTATTATATAATTAATGTTTGCCTTTTCTTTTTTACAGACCGTGTTGGTCGTAGAGACTGTAAGTTCAATGATAAAGCATGACAGGAAACTAAGGCTACTTACAAAAGCCTAACATCATTCCTCAGAAGGTCAGCACGTCAGATTCTTTTCTTGCTGGTTCCCTATGATGCGAGCTTGCGACCAGTTTGTCGTTCTGGGATTCTGGGTAGATGTAGTGGATGATGTTTCATGTCATGTTGTATTGTACCACCCACATTTGTACAATATGGACCAGATTGCTTAACCAGGATTAGAGAATGAATATAGGTTTCCTCCCTCGAAGCTAACTATAGTCGGCACTGAATTTCTCCATGGATCCCTTGATTACCGCCTTGCCTGATCTTGGTGAAATTAATCCCTGGTAGTCTGTGCAATCAGCTTGTCATGTAGCCTTTGGATGCCTCTGCTTTCGTTGTCAAGCCCATTTTCTTTCATCTTGGTAAAGCCGAGGTCATTGTCAGTCACACGTTGCAGTTTATTACTCCCTATGTACTACAAACCAATGTTCAGAGATGTTCCTGGCACAGAAACCTTTGAACTGCAACAGAATTTCCTTCCGATCCCAGATAGTAAGTTGAGTTGCTGATAACTGATCGAGCGTACTACTTTACCTATTTATTTTTCGTTAATTGTAGTTATTTCCGAGCTTAATTTAGGCTTACCTGTAACCTCATTCGATGATTTTGTCCATATGCTCCAGTTTCTGTGCGTGTTACTCGTGTGCCATGTTGGTTGGTAAATGAAAGACGGGTAGCTTTGTTTGATGTTGATTTCTATGGGCTGACACACATTTGGGTCTGTCTTTGATATATTCTTTTCTACTAGTCTGTAATCTTGTGACTCCAGCAATTGCATTTGTGTTTTTGAGCTCCTTTTCAGTTGACTAATGCTTACGTAGGTAATCCCTAAAGTCACCTTTGTAGCTAGCGTTATCAGAGCATGAGTACAGCTATATGATGTTGTCACATCATCTATAGCCAATCTATAGCTATATTTTAGATAGAGAGTAGACGTAATAAAGCTTGTTTGGTGTTGTAGATATTAAGTATATTTTCTGCTCCCTCTGTCTCATAATGTAAGATGTTTTTGCGAGCTAACATAGCTTGCAAAGACGTCTTATATTGTGGGACAGAGGGAATAGTATAATAAATATAATCAACCTTGAAAATGTCACCACCTAACGAGCTTGGACCGGCAAAGAATCCATTGGCAGCGGCGGCCAGGGTCTGCTCGCGGGGAGCGACGTTTCCACATTCGCTACTAGGCAGAATCCATTGACTCAAACCTGTGGGAAAATCGTATAATATCTGCCTTTTATGAACTGCACCGAGCACACTTTTACCGGATAAGCGAGGCGCTGAAACCTCACTCTCGCGGCCTGCGTGCATGCTTCCCCATCCACCCATGTGTCCAAGAGGAGTTGTTGTCGTGCAAGTTACATCCACTTTCTCCCTGCGGCATCCACCCATGCCCCATCCCAGCCATGATTCCCTCCGTCCCCCTCGGGCGACACATGTTCCCAGTTAACCCCGTGGATGGCTACGTTCGTTCGTTCGATCCCTCCCGGTCACGCCATGCCGATATTTCCTGGATTCTCCTGACCGGCAGGCGGCACGCTCCTTCCCCACGCGCCCCTTTCCTTTGGTCTTTGTCCGAATTTTTCTAGATCGTGCTACACCGTGCCGTCGACGTGTGGCCACGTGTAAGTATCAGGTGATACGGAGCCTTAGATGCTCCCATGATACGAGCTCCTAGGAGCCGTTAGATCTGAGATCCAACGACTTCTGGAAGGCTTTCAACATTTTGCAAAAAAGTTTTTTTGAAGTCCAAAAATTACGAACAAGTACGGCAGCTTTTCAGAACCTTCTAGGAGCCGTTGGATCTGAGATCCAACGGACCAGAAACTCGTATCATGGGAGCACCTAAGACATGGTATCACATGAAATTTTCCCGTGTGGCCACTCCATCGACCATTTGGTTCATGCATCCTCATGGCAGAGTAATAATAAGAAGAAGAAAAAGGAGGAAGGAACAAACCTACGTACTACACACTCATAACTTCATAAGGCTCTGAACCGTCCATCATGCATCATGTACGAATGGGCTGCATGCACAAGACTACAATAAGTCAATAATGGCTGATGAGCACTCGTGTTCCGTTTTCTACATGCTAGCACGAGACGGAGCCACAAGTTGCGCCTACAATATTCGCGGGGGAGAGGTTCATGCATGCACGGCGTGGCATGGCGTGCATGCATGCACGGCGTGGGCCGGGGACACACGGCGCCGGCCGACCCCGGCGCCGATTTGGCTGGCGTCGTGGAGGTGGTGGCCTGGTCGGTGGATAACATAAACTACTTGTCAAGTGGCGGTACAACAAGTACATGGATATTTGGGTGAGATGCATGAGGTGATGTGAAATGAGAGGAGAGGGTGGCCTGATTGATTTCTGGCGGCGAGCAAGTTGGCCAAATTGAGAGGCGCCCGGTATGGCCTCGTGGACCTTTCTGCGCTTTTACACGTCGTCTGTCTGCTGCTAGTTGCTCTTGCTTCCTTCCTTTCATTTTTTTCCTTTACCTTGGACAGGCAGGCCCACGAGAAATTCCCTTGCGCATGCATGTGCCTGCGCTTTTGCCACATGCAGCTGCATATTCCCGTAGCACCTTCTGGTTTTTTTTAGAAAAACTTCTAATCTATTCATCTTCAATCATGGCAGTACAACGAATACCAGAAATAAAAATTACATCCAGATTCGTAGACCACCTAGCGACGACTACAAGCACCGGCGAGCCGAAGGCGCGCCGTCATCGCCTCCATCGCCGGAGCCGGGCACAACTTGTTGTAGTAGACAATTAAGTCGTCGTGCTAAGGCCCCACAGACCAAAGACTCCTGCAACAAAGAACCGCCACCGATGAAAAATAACGTAGATCGGAAGGATCCAAACCAAGACACACGAACGTAGATGAACAACGACCAGATCCGGAAAGCAAATCCACCAAAGATAGATCTGCCGGAGACACACCTCCACACGCCCACCAACGATGCTAGACGCACCGTCAAACGAGGGCTAGGCGGAGACCTTTATTCCATCTTCGTGAGCCGCCGGCCTCGCCTTCCCGAGTAGGACACAAACCCTAACAAGATTAAAAAACGACTAAAACGAAGCCTCCCGCTGCCCTTGCCAGATCCATCATACTTCCATGGCCCTAGGGCCACCAGAGACATGACCAAGCGCCAGCCATGAGGCACGAACCCTAACTTTCTTTCTTGGAGGAGGAGGAGAAGGCGGAGCCCTGGTTATTAGACATTTGAGGGGAGATTGTTCCCGGAATACCTCCTTTGTTATTAGAGATAAGTGCAGAATTAGTTCCCTCAGACAGGTTATCATCATGAAATCATCACTGTACGCGGGGGTATAGCATGGACGTAATGGGATGACGTCGCTATATATATGGTCGGTGGTAATTGCCCGTACGACTAACGACACTAGGGGGAGTCGTGCCGGTTAAAATAATAGAAGAAATTAAAAGTACTACTAGTGCATTAGATTAAACCTTTCCGGAAAAGTAGATTCACGAGGCGAGAGGAGTAATTTAGCCCAGGATTAAAAAATTAGCCGGTGCCAATTCAAACTAACTTCAAAATAGGTAAATTTTCATGACATACAGTCTACTCCCTCCGTTTCAAATTACTTGTCGCTGAAATGGATGTATCTAGAACTAAAATACATCTAGATACATCTATACACGCGACAAGTAATTTAAAATGAAGGGAGTATTAAATATTAAGTTGTTTCAGTGAAGTCCAAATTTCCATGTAACCAAAAAAAGTTAAACCTTGATCTACACCGCCGTGGCAGAGAGCCATATCAGTTGCAGGGGGGCGGTCGAAGAGGAGCACTCAACTCAAGCAAAGGCTTCGACCGAGCTCTGCCAACAAACATCGCCTTGCGCCCTCGCCATCATGGGCGTGTTTGGTTAGTTTCTCCATCCGGCCTGGCTAGGAGAGCAAAAACGAGCCTGACTAAGTAGGGCCTAGGTAAGGAAAAACATGGCAAAGAACGTAGATGACTAGTTGATTGGCTGCCTGCATTAAGGGTTTTGTCATTGAGATGCAATTTTCATCCGGTGTTTGGTTGCATACATGCATATGATTAGGAGTTAACAACAAAGCTTAACACCCATCAGGTTTGGCATCTCATTTCGTCGAACACGTTGAATGCGCCGGAGGTTCCTCTGCCCATCATGTTCACCGCCAGCTCCCGGCAACCAAGGGCGCGCTCGGCACCTGGACTCCTCCACGCACGGCACCGTGGCCGCGCCCGGTTCGCGGCCGTGGACGCGCCCAGCTCCTGCGGCAGCCTCTCTTGTGTTGCAGCTCCCAGGGACGCGCCGGGCATGAGGCTGTAGCGACTAGTGACGACCCTGACCTTGGAGCTCCCTGCTGGCCTCCTGCAGGTGGACGCGTTGCTGGTGTGGTTCATCGCAGCTTTGGGCGTGAGCTTGTCGGCCACCACCTTGGCAGCCCCGAATGCGGCGACGCCTCCTCGTCTTGTTTGTGGCCTGGCGATGGCGCCTCCTCGCCTGGGCTCATCTTTGGAGCATCTCACCTTGGCCCTGCTCGCCGCCGTGCCTTGCTTGCTGCCTGGCATCGCTCGACGGCCAGAGCTTGGCGGGGACCACGGGCTGCTGCCTGGGAGCCTGCCCTTCTTCGCAGATGGCGTTCAGCTTGCTGGGGAATGGCTTGGTGGGGTTCGCGGCGGCATCGGCGACGTCGAGCGGGCCGAGGCCGAGGCCCCTGCCACCCCGCTATGCCAGGAACTGCTGCTTGGCGATGGGCTTCTGCGCGGCGGGCGGGGGCTGCTGCTTCTCCGGGAGGGGAGTCCACGAGCTCTAGCCGCTCCAGGACGGATCCGGCAAAGGCGAGTTCGGTGGAGGTCCGGCGATGGGACGCCCGCTCCTGCGCCGGCGGCGGGCGGCGGGAGGCGCGACCGGGGCGACGAGCAAAGTAGGCGAGGGTGTGCTCTGAGATGAGGTGCTCAGAGAGGAGAGGGATTGGGGAAGGTTAGGGAGGTGATTATCTGTAAGCACGTACGAGCGGAGCCACCCACGTGCGTTCAAGAGCATCGCTCGGGCCAGACTCGCAAGAAACTGCCGATTCGGACATTTTCAATGAGCCAAGCCCAAAGGTGCTTTAAGAACTGTGCTATACAGGCCCAACAGTAAATGTGTGTAATCAAACAACCCACCTCCAAAAAGATCCTGCACCGCGTGGGGTCTTGTTGGTCTCGATGCAGGCAACCAAACTCGCCCCATCTAATTTCTGCCATGTTTAACGGAAGATAGACAACATCAGCAGCCGAACACACACGGAGTCGCACCAAGCACCTGACCAATGGCGTTTCTGTCAGGATGCATAGTTTCATTTATTTATTTATTTGCTATGGAGGATGCATAGTTCCCCACAGAAACTGAGACTGGCAGAGGTCAGCACTCAGCGGTACTATGCCACCATACCACGTACGCGTCCATTATGGCCTGCAAGTTGGGGATTAACAAAAACTAATCCCTACGCTAACCATGAGCCGTACGCTACAATGAGATGCAAACAAGCCTCGTCGTATTAGCAACTTGCTCTCTTCTTTTTATTTTACACATAGCAAAAGTACGCCGTGTACGTGTCGTCCAACAGCTGCGATCGACTCGACCCGACCGATTGCGTGCTGGATCCAAGTCTTTTTGTCGAGAAAAGTGCCCAAGAAACCACATCATTGTCATCGCCAAACACACAAATGGTTGTCATGTGGTTTTTGTTGTTTCAATCAGATCGCCATCATCATAAGTCATGTATACGTTAACACACTCAAAAGTTGACAGTTACTCGATTGTGGAAAAGAAAATTCTCTGCTGTTTGTTTCGCTTTGGATCCCTGCTCTGCCGGGATCGCAAGCTCCCGGCCATGGGTTTTTCAGGTCTTTTTAGCAGAAGATTTAGTCCATCAAGGAGGGTAACTGTGTATATACATGGATTATCTGCTCCGAGCACAAGTACACCGACATAAACAGTAAATTCTAGATTCACGTTTAGGCCTGAGGAAGCCACACGTGAGGAGAAGTGTGACGTATAATGTGCTGTCTAGTCTTTTTCATCAGATCGGTCTTTTGGTTGCATTGGCTAGAGCATGCACTTCTGCAAAATAGTAAACATAATATAAAAAAACTGATCTTGTTTGTAGATGAACATTGACAAATGTTCTAAGATTCCGAATTTTTTCACCTTGAGAAAACATCTGCTGAGGTCTATACAAAAGATAATCATAATCCGGGACTCAAGAAGATGCATTTCAGAGCACTCATTTTTTGTCTAGTTGCGGATGTCAGCTCTTTTTGACGGTTCATCAAGGTGTGTAAGAGTGTACTATATACCAGGACTATCTGCTCCCGGGCACAAATATATCTGTATGAACGGTAAATTATAAAGAAAAGTAAATAAAATAAAAAAAATCAGAAATTTTGTGTAGATGAGACATTAACAAATGTTCTGACATTCTGAAACAAATTACCTTGAAAAGAATCCGTGAAGGCCTATACCAAAAAAAAATTCAGGACTCAAAAAGTCTTATTTTGGAGCACTCAATTTTGGTTTTGGGCGCACACACCTCTGCGGATGTCCCTTTGTGGCGAAATTTTGCTGGATGTCAAAACTGCTATTGATGTTCATAAAAATAAATCTTTTTTGTTTTTATACTATTTTTCAGAATTTAGTGTTCCTACAGGTTCATGTATATATATACTCCATCGGAGGGAGTAGATTAGTGACGTGGTGCAGCTGCATAGGTCGCAACTAATAGTAGGCCCCAAATACCAAGTTAGGCAAGATTGAGGTTGGACAACCCTGGAGTGCACATGATTGGCTATGAAAAGAGTCTGGGTCAGCAAAGTGTACAAGCTTACAATAATATTTTTCATTCTAGAGTACAATGTACCCCAAGCTTAGGATTGAAGAAACCCAAGCGCGCAGCTAATGTTTCTTGCGATAAAGTTATAAACTCAAATTATTGAATATCTTCAGTCAAAATGGAGGATTTGTGCATATCTACCACACTGATAGATCCAGACTTGCTTGCTTTAAGATCATCTTTACAAGCTAATCCGCCTCACAAATATAACTAGGAGTAGATAATTAAACAAGCCACAATACCGACTTGGGGAGAAAAAAACACTTCGCACGGTCGTCCTCAGAGGGGTCGCACCAGCAAGACCTCGGCCCTCCTCATCCTCCTCCCTTGCTCCCTTCGCCACCACCTTAGGACGACCGCGGGCGAAACTCGCTTGATTGGAGGGGCCGGTCGGGGCTATCCACGAGACGTGGCGGCCTGATCGGCACAGATCATACCGTGGGGTTCCCGAGGGGGTCCCTGGCGTGGATTGATCTGGTGGCGGTGCTCCTGGACGTCGTGGTGTGGGGAAGCTGGTGGGTGTGGCAGAGGTCCGGGTTGGTGATGGCAATAGTTGGGCTCTCGGTCGGT
Organism: Aegilops bicornis; assembly: GCA_021605145.1. NCBI lineage: Eukaryota > Viridiplantae > Streptophyta > Magnoliopsida > Poales > Poaceae > Aegilops > Aegilops bicornis. The sequence continues at coordinate 201,663,950 of CM038670.1, forward strand.
GATGTAAGCATCTTGGCATGGACGAGGTGGCTGCAGCCGAGGATCCTTTTGTCCACCGGTCGTCCCTCTCCCATGACGGGAACGAACTGATGGGGATGTTAGCCATGGCTAGATTCAGGGAGGTGAGATCATCAACATGATTCTAGTGTTTTCTCCAATGGCATAGGTGGGCCTTGGGGCTCTCTAAGCGCCAGGATCCGGCCAACGAGAAGGCGTCAGCTAGTAGAAAAGTTGCTTGTAGTGACGGTTTCAAAAAAAATTATGCAGTCTCCAAGTAAAAAAAGCATGATCTCGTCTTTGGATCAGGCATTGTCGACGTTCTTACACACATTGTGGCCTTGTTGATGGTGTTGACTTGAAACTTGGCTGAGAAAATCCCAAAGTTAGACAGATGGTTGGACCCATCAACACCTGTGGTGGTTCCTTTTGAAAGCTCTCTAGGAGTACCGTACTTATCATTTTTCATTTACATGTCAGTATGTAGATTATCGTACATGGTCATGAGGTTTGTGGTATGCTTTTGGAGATATTGCTGCAAGGCAGGATGGCATTGGATTTTTTTGTTTTATTTTTTGGTGGACAATATTGTGTAGTCAATGCTAACATATGACTGCATGCACAATATGCATATGTCAAGGCTTATTCTCTTCTTCAAAGAAATATATATTCATTAAGCAAGTGTAGGTAAGAGCAAGCACAATCGAGAGATATAAATGGGCTATAAGAGATGTGACATCGGATTTATGTCTAGTTGGATGAGAGAGGAGAGGAGAGAAAAGAGAAGCGAGCTATAAACTTACAACCGGCTATAGCATGGGCTCAAACACCCTTTGTGAGAGAAAGATGTGGGACATATATTAATAGTATAGCATATAAGTATGACTAATTACTGTATGAGTGGGCTATTAGGTTAAATATAAGTGATGTGTCAACTCCATAAAGTGGATTATTGGCTACACTATAGACTATGCTCTAAGGGCTCTCCCAATGCAGGTCTTTTAGCATTGTTTCATTGGTATTTTGTTGATGCGGCATAGTAGTTAATGAAGGGAGAGATGGAGGGTGTAGCTTAGGCATCTTCCAATGCACAAGTGCTTAGATGAGGTGCTAAGGGCATCTCCAACGCGGACCCTGCTCAAACCGCCCGCATACACCCAGACCGCGCGGTTCAGATCCCGGAAGCCATCCAACGCGGGCCTGCATCTGTCCGCCAAGCGGTCCTATTTTCCAAAAACTGGAACCAAAAGTCGGGGAGGGGGGCTTTGCAGGAGTCCGGATAAGAGACACGTTGGACTCTTACACCCATGGCCCACCAAAAAGGAAGGCGAAGCCCGGCCTTTGTTGCGTCCCGCACGATTTTCACGCCAAAACCCCCAACTCTGTTCTTCTATCCCACTGCTCTCCACCCATTTCCCGCCCTTTTCTCCCACTTTCTTCTTCACTGCCGCTACCAACGCACGGAACCGGACGAGGAACCTGCCGTGATGGAGGTGGTGGAGGTGCAGGAGGATCCAAGCATCACCCTCGCCCAGAGGATCAACTCGCCATGTCACAGTGAAGGCCGCAAAGGAGGCAACGCTCATGAATGGAAGGCCGGCGGAGGGCGTGTTGATGGCATCTGTAACAGTGGGTGTGCTTGAAGGAAATATGCCCTAGAGGCAATAATAAAGTTATTATTTATTTCCTTATTTCATGAAAAATGTTTATTATTCATGCTAGAATTGTATTAACCGGAAAATTGATACATGTGTGAATACATAGACAAACATAGTGTCACTAGTATGCCTCTACTTGACTAGCTCGTGAATCAAAGATGGTTAAGTTTCCTAGCCATGGACATGAGTTGTCATTTGATTAACGGGTCACATCATTAGGAGAATGATGTGATTGACTTGACCCATTCCGTTAGCTTAGCACTTGATCGTTTAGTATGTTGCTATTGCTTTCTTCATGACTTATACATGTTCGTATGACTATGAGATTATGCAACTCCTGTTTACCGGAGGAACACTTTGTGTGCTACCAAACGTCACAGCAGAATCGGGTGATTATAAAGGAGCTCTACAGTGTCTCTCAAGGTACTTGTTGAGTTGGCGTATTTCGAGATTAGGATTTGTCACTCCGATTTTCGGAGAGGTATCTCTGGGCCCTCTCAGTAATGCACATCACTATAAGCCTTGCAAGCAATGTAGCTAATGAGTTAGTTACGGAATGATGCATTACGTAACGAGTAAAGAGACTTGCCGGTAACGAGATTGAACTAGGTATTAGGATACCGACGATCGAATCTCGGGCAAGTAACATACCGATGACAAAGGGAACAACGTATGTTGTTATGCGGTTTGACCGATAAAGATCTTCGTAGAATATGTGGGAGCCAATATGATCATCCAGGTTTCGCTATTGGTTATTGACCGGAAACCCGTTACGGTCATGTCTACATAGTTCTCGAACCCGTAGGGTCCGCACGCTTAAAGTTTCGATGACAGTTTTATTATGAGTTTATGAGTTTTGATGTACCGAAGGAGTTCGGAGTCCCGGATGAGATCGGGGACATGACGAGGAGTCTCGAAATGGTCAAGACGTAAAGATCGATATATTGGATGACTATATTCGGACATCGGAAAGGTTTCGAGTGGTTCTGGTATTTTTCAGAGTACCGGGGAGTTACGGGAATACGGGGGAAGAAGTATATGGGCCTTATTGGGCTTTAGGGGAGAGAAAGAGGCAGGCCAAGGCTTCAATGACTAGTCCGAATTGGACTAGGGGAGGGCGCGCCTCCTTCCTTCTCTTCCTCTCCCTTCCTTGTCTCCTACTACTACATGGAAGGGGAGGAATCCTACTCCGGTGGGAGTAGGACTCCTCCAGTATGCCGCCATAGGGGCCGCCCTCTCCCCTCCTCCACTCCTTTATATACGGGGGCAGGGGGGCACCTCTAGACACAACAACAATTGAGCTCTTGATCTCTTAGCTGTGTGCGGTGCCCCCTCCACCATAGTCCTCCTCGATAATATTGTAGCGGTGCTTAGGCGAAGCCCTGCGACGGTAGAACATCAAGATCGTCACCACGCCGTCGTGCTGACGGAACTCTCTCTCGACACTCGGCTGGATCGGAGGTCGAGGGACCTCATCAAGCTGAACGTGTGCTGAACTCGGAGGTGACGTGCGTTCGGTACTTGATCGGTCGGATCGTGAAGACGTACGACTACATCAACCGCGTTGTTATAACGCTTCCGCTTTCGGTCTACGAGGGTACATGGACTACAATCTCCCCTCTCGTTGCTATGCATCATCATGATCTTGCGTGTGCGTAGGAATTTTTTTGAAATTACTACGTTCCCCAACAGTGGCATCCGAGCCAGGTTTTATGCGTAGATGTTATATGCACGAGTAGAACACAAGTGAGTTGTGGACGATACAAGTCATACCGCTTACCAAAGATGTCATACTTTGGTTCGACGGTATTGTTGGATGAAGCGGCCCGGACCGACATTACGCCAGACGCTTACGCGAGACTGGTTCTACCGACGTGCTTTGCACACAGTGGCTGGTGGGTGTCGGTTTCTCCAACTTTAGTTGAACTGAGGTATACGCCCGGTCTTTGCGAAGATTAAAACAACACTAACTTGACGAACTATCATTGTGGTTTTGATGCGTAGGTAAGAACGGTTCTTGCTCAGCCCGTAGCAGCCACGTAAAACTTGCAACAACAAGTAGAAAACGTGTAACTTGTTTTTGCAGGGCATGTTGTGACGTGATATGGTCAAGACGTGATGCTATATTTTATTGTATGAGATGATCATGTCTTGTAGCCGAGTTATCGGCAACTGGCAGGAGCCATATGGTTGTCACTTTATTGTATGAAATGCAAGCGCCCTGTAATTTCTTTACTTTATCACTAAGCGGTAGCGATAGTCGTAGAAGTAATAGGTGGCGAGACGACAACGATGCTACGATGGAGATCAAGGTGTCGCGCCGGTGACGATGGTGATCACGACGGTGCTTCGAAGATGGAGATCACAAGCACAAGATGATGATGGCCATATCATATCACTTATATTGATTGCATGTGATGTTTATCCTTTATGCATCTTATTTTGCTTTGATTGGCGGTAGCATTATAAGATTATCTCTCACTAATTATCAAGAAGTGTTCTCCCTGAGTATGCACCGTTGTGAAAGTTCTTCGTGCTGAGACACCACGTGATGATTGGGTGTGATAGGCTCTACGTTCAAATACAACGGGTGCAAAACAGTCGCACACGCTGAATACTCGAGTTAAACTTGACGAGCCTAGCATATACAGATATGGCCTCGGATCACGGAGACCGAAAGGTCGAGCGTGAATCATATAGTAGATATGATCAACATAGTGATGTTCACCATTGAAAACTACTCCATCTCACGTGATGATCGGACATGGTTTAGTTGATTTGGATCACGTGATCACTTAGATGACTAGAGAGATGTCTGTCTAAGTGGGAGTTGTTAAGTAATATGATTAATTGAACTTAAATTTATCATGAACTTAGTCCTGGTAGTATTTTGCAAATTATGTTGTAGATCAATAGCTTGCATTGTTGCTTTCATATGTTTATTTGATATGTTCCTAGAGAAAATTGTGTTGAAAGATGTTAGTAGCAATGATGCGGATTGGATCCGTGATCTGAGGTTTATCCTCATTGCTGCACAGAATAATTATGTCCTTAATGCACCGCTAGGTGACAGACCTATTGCAGGAGCATATGCAGACGGTATGAACGTTTGGCGAGCTCAATATGATGACTACTTGATATTTTAGTGCACCATGCTTAACGGCTTAGAATCGGAACTTCAAAGACGTTTTGAACGTCATGGACCATATGAGATGTTCCAGGAATTGAAGTTAATATTTCAAGCAAATACCCGAATTGAGAGATAGGAAATCTCCAACAAGTTCTATAGCTAAAAGATGGAGGAGAATTGCTCAACTAGTGAGCATGTGCTCAGATTGTCTGGGTACTACAATCGCTTGAATCAAGTGGGAGTTAATCTTCCAAATAAGATAGTGATTGACAGAGTTCTCTAGTCACCATCACCAAGTTACTAGAACTTCGTGATGAACTATAGTATGCAAGGGATGACGAAAACGATTCCCGAGCTCTTCGTGATGTTGAAATCGACGAAGGTAGAAATCAAGAAAGAGCATCAAGTGTTGATGATTGACAAGACCACTAGTTTCAAGAAAAGGGCAAAGGGAAAGAAAGGGAACTTCAAGTAGAATGACAAGCAAGTTGTCACTCCGCCAAGAAGCCCAAAGCTGGACCAAAGCCTGAAACCGAAGTGCTTACACTACAAAGGAAATGGTCACCGAAGCGAAATACCCTGAATATTTGGTGGATAAGAAGGATGGCAAAGTGAACAAGGGTATATTTGATATACAGGTTATTGACGTGTGCCTTACTAGTGTTTATAGTAGCCCCTGAGTATTTGATACTTGTTCGGTTGCTAAGATTAGTAACTCGAAACAGGAGTTACAGAATAAACAGAAACTAGTTGAGGGGGAAGTGACGATAAGTGTTGGAAGTAGTTCCAAGATTGATATGATCATCATCACACACTCCATATATTTTCGAGATTAGTGTTAAACCTAAATAAATGTTATTTGGTGTTTGCATTGAGCATAAATATGATAAGATCATGTTTATTGCGATACGATTATTCATCTAAGATAGAGAATAAATTGTTATTCTGTTTACATGAATAAAACTTCTATGGTCATACACCCAATGGTGATGATTTATTGAATCTTGATCATAGTGATACACATATTCATAATGTTGATGCCAAAAGATGCAAAGTTAATAATGATAGTGCAATTTATTTGTGGCACTCCCGTTTGGGTCATATCGGTGTAAAGTGCATGAAGAAACTCCATAAAGATGGATTTTTGGAATCACTTGGTTATGAATCATTTGATGCTTGCGAACCGTGCCTTTTGGGCAAGATGACTAAAACTCCGTTCTCCGGAACAATGGAACGAGCTACTAACTTGTTGGAAATAATACATACCGATGTATGCGTTCCAATGAGTGTTGATGCTCGTGGGGTATCGTTATTTTCTGACCTTCACAAATGATTTGAGCAGATATGTGTATATCTACTTAATGAAGCACAAGTCTGAAACATTTGAAAAGTTCAAAGAATTTCAGAGTGAAGCGGAGAATCATCGTAACAAGAAAATAAAGTTTCTACAATCTGATCATAGAAAAGAATATTTGAGTTATGAGTTTGGCCTTCATTTGTAAACAATGTGGAATAGTTTCACAGCTCACGCCACATGGAACACCACATCATAATGGTGTGTCCGAACGTCAGAATCAAGCACTTTATTGGATATGGTGCGATCTATGATGTATCTTACCGATTTACCACTATCGTTTTGGGGTTATGCATTAGAGATAGCTGCATTCACTTTAATAGGGCACCATCTAAATCCGTTGAGACGACACGGTATGAACTATGGTTTAGCAGTAAACCTAAGCTGTCATTTCTTAAAGTTTGGAGTTGCGATGCTTATGTGAAAAAGGTTTTCAACCCGATAAGCTCGAACCCAAATCGTAGAAGTGCGTCTTCATAGAATACCCAAAGGAAACTGTTGGGTACACCTTCTATCACAGATCCAAAGGCAAAACATTCGTTGCTAAGAATGGATCCTTTCTAGAGAAGGAGTTTCTCTCGAAAGAAGTGAGTGGGAGGAAAGTAGAGCTTGATAAGGTAATTTGTACCTTCACGAATTGAAAGTAGTTCATCACGTAAATCAGTTCGATGATTCCTACACCAATTAGTGAGGAAGCTAATGATGATGATCATGAAACTTTAGATTAAGTTACTACAAAACCTCGTGAGGTCTTGCAAAGTACAATCCGCACTGTAGTGGTACGGTAATCCTGCTCGAAGTCATGTTACTAGACCATGATGAACCTACGAACTATGAGGAAGCGATGATGAGCCCAGATTCTGCGAAATGGCTTAAGGCCATGAAATCTGAGATGGGATCCATGTATGAGAACAAAGTGTGGACTTTGGTGGAGTTGCCCAATGATCGGAAAGCCATATTGTATAAATGGATCTTCAAGAGGAAGATAGACGCTGATAGTAGTGTTACTATCTACAAAGCTCGAATTCTCACAAAAAGGTTTTCGACAAGTTAAAGGTGTTGACTACAATGAGATTTTCTCAACTTTAGCGATGCTTAAGTCTGTCCGAATCATGTTAGCAATTGCCACGTTTTATGAAATCTGGCAAATGGATGTCAAAACTGCATTCCTTAATGGTTTTCTTAAAGAAGAGTTGTATATGATGCAACCACAAGGTTTTGTCAATCCTAAAGGTGCTAACAAAATGTTCAAGCTCCAGCGATCCATCTATGGACTGGTGCAAGCATCTCAGAGTTGGAATATACGCTTAGGTAAGTAGATCAAAGCATATAGTTTTATATGCACTTGTGGTGTAGCCTGTATTTACAATAAAGTGAGTGGGAGCACTACCGCCTTTTCCGATAAATATATTTGAGTAACATATTGTTGATCGGAAATGATGTAGAATTTTTCCGAAAGCATAAAGGAGTATTTGAAAGGAGTTGTTTAAAAGAAAGACCTCAAGAAAACTACTTACATATTGAGCATCAAGATCTATTGAGATAGATCAAGACGCTTTGATAAGTTTTTCAAAAAGTACATACCTTGTCAAGATTTTGAAGTAGTTCAAAATGGAACAAATAAAGAAAGAGTTCTTGCCTGTGTTGCAAAGGTGTGAAATTGAGTAAGACTCAAATCCCGACCCCGCAGTAAAATAAAAAGAGAATGAAAGTCATTTCCTATGCCTCAGATAGAGGTTCTATAAAGTATGCTATGCTATCTAACACACAAATTCTATACCTTGCTCTGAATTTGGCAAGGGAGTACAATAGTGATATAAGAGTAGATCACTGGACATTGGTCAAGAATATCCTTAGTGAGGACTAAGGAAATATTTCTCAATTATGGAGGTGATAAAAGAGCCCGTCGTAAAGAGTTACGTAGGTGCAAGCTTTTACACCGATCCAGATGACTCTAAGTCTCAATCTGGATACACTCAACGCTCTCTTCGATCCTTCGCAAACATAGCTCCTTCCACGGGAGATAAGTTTCGATCACTTTCATCTCAATTCGTTTCATTGGCTGGTCGAGTGGATGACTAGA